>SJYX01024790.1:129391-169907 GCA_006410675.1 Oreotragus oreotragus
TCCGAGATCTACACAACTACCAGCAGGAAGCTAACTGGATGATTAACAACGCATGTAGTCATTTTTCCACTCCCAACAAATATTTTTCCTAGTGGCAGAATATCTGGATTTAAAATATAATAACTGTGTTCCTTGCCTACATTACTTCAGTGACAAAAAATATTGTTAAAGTGACTAATTATTTTACTATTTTTATATTGCTCACTTGTAGTCTATGATACTTTGAATTTTTTTCCAAAATTCTATGCAAGAATCAAAATTTAAAATTATAAGTTCAGCATCAACAGCTGATATCTCAGAGCTATATCATGAAGTCAACAAAGAAAAAAAAGTTTGATTAAATTAACTAAATTTATTAAGTTATTGAATTGTTATGAACAGTATGTCTCTTCAAATCTATCTTATAAATTTTAATAGGATATAAGAACTTAATTTCATGTCATATTTCACCTACTCTCCCTCCTGCTGCTTCTTTTTGTGTGTGTGTGTGGCATGAAACATTTTTCTCTAAGAAGCAGCATTGAATAATACTTGTCTCTCCTTTCTCATTAGTCAAGGAGCATAGATAATTTTATTAAAAGAATAAATAAAAAGGTTTTTAAATGGCAACCCACTCCATTGTTCTTGCCTGGAAAATTCCAGGAACGGTGGAGCCTGATGGGCTGCCGTCTATGGGAATAATGAAACAGACCCAATGAAAATATAAAGAAATGAAAAAATGGACTTTACCAGAACAAAAGTTCAAATCAATCAAGAGCTATTGTAAAGAACCATAGGCTATTTAATAAACTGAAAATAAAAATGGGTTTTATGAGTGTATGTGTGTGAATACTTGTATGTTTTAGGAGGCATTGCACAATGTATCAAGGAAAGTTTATGAGACAACATCAAAGTAAAAATTAAGAAAATCTTTTCAGTCTGAGATAAATGAACACAAGTTTCAGTGAGAAATATGTAAATATATAGACAAGGCATTTACTTTATTCATGTTTTTCTTCTCTATAAATTGAAGACAATAAAATCTTCACTTCTAACCTGGATAGTTACTGAGGATTCAGTAAGAAGAAAAAAAAAAATTAAAAATCACAAGTGAAATACTTTTTAAATAGGAGGGACATTTGGCACGGTAACTACGTGATGTGTTAAATAGTAGAACCAAATACTGCTACTATTACTAATATAGTTAGCATTTTTGAAAGCTAGATTTATCTACTCACTAAGCCAGTCACACGTATTATTTCATTTAATCCATACAACAACCTTATGGTATACTTACTGTTATGTTCCAGTGTTTCAAGTTAAGGAAACTGTGATTAAAGAATTAAATTATTTACTCAAAGTCACTTAAGAAGAATTGATACTTTTGAACTGTGGTGTTGGAGAAGACTCTTGAGAGTCCCTTGGACTGTAAGGAGATCCAACCAGTCCATTCTAAAGCACATCAGTCCTGGGTGTTCATTGGAAGGACTGATGTTGAATCTAAAACTCCAATACATTGGCCACCTGATGCAAAGAGCTGACTCATTTGAAAAGACCCTGATGCTGGGAAAGACTGAGGGCAGGAGGAGAAGGGGATGACAGAGGATGAGATGGCTGGATGGCATCACTGACTCGATGGACATGAATCTGAGTGAACTCCGTGAGTTGGTGATGGACAGGGAGGCTTGGCCTGCTGCGATTCATGGGGTTGCAAAAAGTCAGACATGACTGAACGACTGAACTGAACTGAGCTGAACTTAAGAAGAAAGTCAGGGTTACCCCATGAACCGGTGACCTGCAAGCCTAAACCCTTTAACTTAGTCTTACTGCTTCTTTTTTGAACTCATGATATTCATAAATTTATTCATGACATACATGTTAGAAACGAATGCTGTGTTTGGTACAGCTTATGCTTAGCTCTTTAAAAGATTTTGTTGTTGTTGTTGTTAAATAAATATTGTATTTTAAAATCACCATATGAGTATATAAAAATACATTTCGGAAAATGGACTGGACAGAGACTGGAGGGTGGCATAGGTGAACAAGTCAAGGATTGCTAGCAATATTGTAGAAGATGATTTCTCTTAGAGTTTTCTAATGTGCTATATTGTGGGATGTGATTAAGAAGCCAGACCTTCAGGCAGTAGCTTTTAAAGTGCAAATTCATACCGTCATATGGATTCCCCTCCCTTTGGCTCAGATGGTAAGGAATCCGCTTACAATGTGGAAGATGTGGGTTTGATCCCTGGGTTGGGAATCCTCTGGAGGAGGGCATGGCAACCCACTCCAGTATCCTTGCCTGGAGAATTGCCATGGACAGAGGAGCATGGTGGGCTACCGTCCATGGGGTCACAAAGAGTCAGACACGACTGGGCAGTTAAGCACACACAGGGTGGGATTGCTGGGCTTTCCAGGTGATGCTAGTAGTAAAGAATCTGCCTGCCAAAGCAGTAGATTTAAGAGGCGCAGGTTTGATCCCTGGTCAGGAAGATCGCCTGGAGGTGGGCAAGGCAACCCACTTTAGTATTCTTGCCTGGAGAATTCCATGGACAGAGGAGCCTGGTGGGCTACAGTCCATAAGATCGCAGGACTGGACCCAACAGAAGCAACTTAGCACAGCATGGGGTTGCTAGCTCGTGTCCCACTGGCCACCATCTCCAGATGTCCTCTGGGCAGCAATTCCCAACACTGGGGCTCCAGATGAGTGTGCAAGATCCTATCTGGGAGACATGCACAAGCTATAGGCAGAGGGAGAGTGCAAAGCTGATGTGGACTTGCCTGCCTGCTGGAAGAACATCCATGTCTATAAAGCCCTAGCCATGTGCTTCTCAGGCTAAAGCTCCAGGACCAGCAAAGGGGCCTCCCTGGCAGTGAGCCTAGGAGCACCTCGGACCGCTGTCTGTGCCTTGCCCAAGGTGAGAACCTGTCCAGAACCCTCTCACAGATTGCCACCTTCCTGTAGGACCCAGAGATGGAAACCCTGCTGGCCACAGAGGGTGTGGACCCAGCAGCCACAAACACCCAATGCCAGAATGTATAAAAGCTCAGATCACAGCCCAGTCCCTGGAGGCAGCAGAGAGAAAAGATGGTGGCTGCCAGGCTTCCCCAGGAGAGCGCCAGCAGGCCCCCAATGTCCTCGCCACTAACACTCCAAGCAAGCAATTGGGCCTTTCCCACACTAGGTTGGGGCACTCTGGATCAACCTGGGCATTGGAGCCAGTGAGTCTCTTCCAGCAAACCCTTTAGGAGCGCACGTACCTAAACCACCTGTGGCTTGTGAACAGAACCTTGTTGGTTTTGAAAGCTAGATGTTTTGGGGGCCCACCTCACTCAGGTGCAGATCTTAAAAGTGGAGGGTACCCAATGTGGGGTTCAAACTTTTTGCTGCTCAGCCTGTGGGTCTCCACAGAGAAGTGGGGAAGGTGAGCATTTGGGGTTTAAGGCGAGATTGTGTCCCATTCTCTCTTATCCGCTTGGATGTGGACATTCTGGCTTTCTCTCGAGGCTAGGAGTGGCTTCAGAGGAAATTGTTCCATAGGTAGCTGTAGACTTGGTGTGTCTATGGGACGGGGTAACCTCAGGGTCCTCTTAGGTTACCAACTTGAACTGGTAGCTTCAGCTTATTGCTTATTTCTCTCTTATTTTAATAATCAGTGAGGACCTCCCAGTGCTCTCATTCACTGTGTGCATATTAACCCTCTGGCACTTCCATATTGTATTGTAATTATTTACATATCTATCTTTTTCCTGCACTAGTCTGTGAATACATGAAAATAGTGCTGGAATCTCACCTATTTCGTATCCCCAGAACATAGCTTTATGCCAAGTTCCTAAAAAAGAATAGTAAATACTGGCTTAATGACTGGTTGAACACATTTCCATTTATTGTTTTAATAAAAACTACGTCATCTGTAAGTAATAATGATTATCAAAATGCATTGGGTAACTCAAATATGCATCACATTCTTATAAACATTTGCTTGTCAAAAAAAAAAAAAATTGAACACATTTCCTCCTACTCTCAAAACAAAATATTACTTTAAAAAGTTCCAATACTTGGGGCTGCCTTTGATTTGTATTACTTATTTCATTCAGAGAATTAATGGATGTATCTGTGACAATGATTCACTATAGTACATAATATTTCTTTAAACCACTTAGTGTTGTGTTTCCCATATGTCAGGTATGGATCTATTTATTTGTTGAATCCTTATAACAATCCTATGAAAAAGTCACTTCAGCTATTATCCCTGTTTCACATTCAGCAACTTGCCTAGGACTTGAGGTACTTGCAGTGGAGGTACCAGCATCTGAATGTCTGCAATCTGGTCCTCAGATCTATATTCTTAATTATCACACTATCATTTCTCTGTTTCATGGGGTCTATATTTCACTAGGCATTCACAGAGCTCCAGGTTTTCTTCTAATATTTTTTGAGATTCCTTTTTCCACAAAAACTTTCCCTCCTTTTGTGGGTATTTTTAAAATAAGTTTCATTGATATATAATGTACAGTTAGTAAAAGTTATCCTGTCTCAGTGTCCATTTCAATGAGTTTTGACAGATGTATATAGTTGTGTGATCACCACCACAAACAAGATATGGAACATTTCCATCATCCCTTAAATTTCCCTCAAGCCCCTTTGCAGTCAGTCCCCAACCCCATTCTCAGGCTTGAAAACCACTGATCTGATGTGTCCCTATACTTTGGCTTTTTCAAAATACCTTATTAATGTCATTAGTATTTCCTTTCCCTGTTAGTCTTGGCACTGTTGTCAAAAATGATTTGATGATACATGAGGATTATTTCTGGCTTATCTTTACTATTCTACTGCCCTGTATATCTGTCCATATGCCAGTATAATATTGCATTGATTACACAGTGTAGTTTTGTAGTAAGTTTTGAAATCAGAATGTGTGATACCTCCAGTTTTGTTTTTCAAAATTGCTTTGGCTATTTGAGACCCCTTGAGATTCTGTATGAATATTAAAATGTGTTTTTCTATCTCTGGAAGAAAACACCATGAGAATCTCAGTAAGGGTTGCATTGAATGTATAGATAGACTGGGTAATGCTGACATCTTAATAATATTAAGTCTTCTAATCCAAAAACAGAAAGTCTTTATATTGATGACTTTAGTTGTTTAAGCAACATTGTGTGGTTTTAAGAGTCTTTTGTTTCTTGCCTCCTTGATAAGTTTATCCCTAAGTATTTTTTGACGCTATTCTAAGTGAAAATGTTTTCTGAATCTCCTCATATTATTCATTACTAGTGTAAATGCAACTGATTTTTGTGTGTTGAGTTGCTGTTCAGTCGCTCCATGGTGTCCAACTCTTCATGACCCCATGGACTACAGCATACCAGGCTCCCCTGTCCTTCACTATCTCCCAGAGTTTGCTCAAACTCATGTCCATTGAGTTGATGATACCATCCAACAATCTAATCCTCTGTTCCCATCTTCTCCTCCTGCCTTCAGTGTTTCCCAGCATCAGGGTCTTTTTCGATGAGTCAGTTCTCATCCGGTGGCCAAAGCACTGGAGCTTCAACTTCTGCATCAGTCCTTCTAATGAATATTCAGGATTGATTTGATCTTCTTGCTGTCCAGGGGACTCTCAAAGAGTCTTATCCAGAACCACAATTCAAAAGCATCAGTTCTTCAGCACTCAGCATTCCTTATGGTCCATCATAGCCACCATACATGACTACTGGAAAAACCATAGCTTTGGCTATGCTGACCTTTGTCAACACAGTGATGTCTCTGCTTTTTAATATGCTGTCTAGGTTTCTTAAAGCTTTTCTTCCAAGGAACAAGTGCCTTTTAATTTCACGGCTACAGTCACCATCTGTAGTGATTTTGGCTCTCAAGAAAATAAAATCTGTCACTGCTTCCACTTTTCCCCTTCTATTTGCATAAAGTGATGGGACTGGATGGCCATGATCTTCGTTTATTGAATCTTGAGTTTGAAGTCAGTTTTTCACTCTCCTCTTTCACCCTCATCAAGAGGCTCTTTAGTTCCTCTTCACTTTCTGTCATTAAAGTGGTATCATCTGTGTAGCTGAAGTTGTTGATATTTCTCCCAGCAATCTTGATTCCAGTTTGTGCTTTATCCAGCCAGCATTTCTCATGATGTAATCTGCATAGAAGTTAAATAAACAAGGTAACAATATACAGCCTTGATGTACTCCTTTCCCAGTTTTGAACAGTCCATTGTTCCATGTCCAGTTCTAACTGTTGCTTCTTTACCTGCATCGAGGATTCTCAGGAGATAGGTAAGGTGGTCTGATATTCCCATCTCTGTTAAGAATTTTCTCCAGTTTGTTGTGATTCACATAGCCAAAGACTTTAGCATCATCAGTGAAACAGAAATAGATGTTTTTCTGGAATTTCCTTGCTTTCTCTATTATCTAGTAAATGTTGGCAATTTGATCCCTAGTTCCTCTGCCTTTTTAAAATCTAGCTTGTACGTCTGGAAGTCCTTGATTCACATACTGTTGAAGCCTAGCTTGAAGGGTTTTGAGCATGACCTTGCTAGCATGTGAAATGAATGCAATTGTATGATAGTTTGAACATTCTTTGGCATTGCCTTTCTTTGAGATTGGAATGAAAACTGACTTTTTCCAGTCCTGTGGCCATTGCTGAGTTTTCCAAATTTCCCTGACTTTTTCCAGTCCTGTGGCCATTGCTGAGTTTTTAAAATTTCCCTTCAGCACTTTAAAAGCATCATCTTTTAGGATTTGAAATAATTCAGCTAGAATTCCATCACCTCCACTAGCTTTGTTCATAGTAATGCTTCCTGAGGCCCACTTGACTTCATAGTCCAGGATGTCTGACTCTAGGTGAGTGACCACACTATCATGGTTATCCGTGTTATTAAGATTATTATTATTTTATTATTATTTTTGTATAGTTCTTCTGTGTATTCTTGCCATGTCTCCTTAATCTCTTCTGCTCCCATTACGTCCTTGCCATTTCTGTCCTTTATTGTATTTAGTATCGTGCAACTTTTCTGAATTCATTTTTTAGCTCTGATTTGTGTGTGTGTGGGGGGGGGGAGGTTTAAGTATATAAGATCATGTCATCTGTGAGGAGAGATAATTTTACTTCTTTGTAGTTTGAAATTCTCATTTCTTTTTCTGGCCAGTACTTCTAGTACTACATTGAACAGAAGTGTTAAAACTGAGCATCCTTGTCTTGTTCTTGATCCTGAAAGAAAAGTTTTCAGTGTTTAAGAATTCACTAATAATCTTAGATGTTTTGGTCCAGCCCACTCATATATTCCTCCACTGTCTGCCAAAGATTAAGGCGTCCATCTGTCCCACCTCTCCTCAGAAAGGCTTCTCACCTTTTGGAGTTCAGTTCTGCTGGTTATTTTACACCTCTGAAAACATAATAATTTTGTAGATTATTTGACCTTTTCTCCTCTATATAAGATGAGGGACACTTTTGAAGCTTTCCATACCCTACTTGGAAGTAGAACCCTCTCTCTCTTTTTTTTCTGTTTTATGCTGAAAATTATCCAAATTGCAGTTGATTTAATTTTAGGCACAAACCTGTGCTTAGAGTTAGCAGCATATCAAGGGTTGGAAGAACCATACTTTTCTGGGCTTTATTATTCTATTTCATTAAACATTCAATCGGAGTTAATTTCTCCCCTCTTCTGAGCCTTGTTATTTTAAAGTTAATCTCAACCAAAAATAAACTGGAGATAGAGGTAATGTAAAAATTATATTTTTTGTTTGCCTTCTCTGCCTAATTCTAATTATTTCCCTGATAGAAGATATTCAGTTTTGCCTTACTGGGTTTTAAATGGGATATAGACTGTAGTAAAATGGTATTTTGGTTCTATATCTTAACTCATAATGCGAAAATATTTGAGTTGAAATTAATTGAAGCAGTTTTTGAACTCTTTATTTTCTTATTAGAAAGGACATCAGAAACAACACTAGAAGTTTAATATAAGATTAGTCACTAAATAATTTACTACTTTTTAGAAACATGAGTACATGTTAGAATATAAAATTAAATCATTGTATACATTGTTCCATTTGACTGCTTGTGTGCCTCAGGGTTTTCAGTTTCTTTGACACTATTATGATTCACTTTCTTGCTCTAACTAAATTTAAGCACACACAGTGTAAACATCCTCTGGACAGCTAATTTAATAAAGAGTTTGAATTTTTTTAAGAACAGAACACAACTATGAAGACATGACTTGGCTTAATGTGAACACTACCTACATATGTAGATATATAGTACCCTATGGACTTTATCATAGAATATAAGTAAACAATCACACAGAAATTAAAGCAAAGCATTTTTTAAGCCTAAAGGATTAAAATAATAAATATTGATTTCCCTTTATTATAATCTAAATAAATTAATTTTTATTATCTAAACGTATTCCTCCCCTTAAAGAGTAAAGTAGAGCAAAAGTCACAATCAATTCAGTTTTACTCTTTGGGTATTTTTTTTTCCTGATGAAGATTTCCTGACCTTCTATATTATGTGAGTCAACCCTGTGTTAGATATTGGGAATTTGACTATGAACCCATCAGTGTAGTGCGTGACTCCCAAGCTTCATTGTGAGGTGTAATTAAATAAGAAATTAATATAAATTTAGATGCTATTGAATCAGAAGAATGAGAAAGGGTTTCATAGGTGACAACATGGTAATTCAATTTATTTTAAGGCTTTTGGAAAAATCATACTAGTGTTTGACAAATTGCAGACTTGCTGTTATGTTTACAGCAGTGCACATCACATGGAAAACACACAAAAATATTTATAGAATGAAAATGCAGTGCTATAGATTTGCTGGAGGTCAGTTGACCTAAAAGTTCTCTTCGGTCGTTATAACAGGATGCTTTTGCTGCAACATTTACCTTCATTTAGTAAATATGACCTTGTTCCTAGACTGTAGAATAAGTCAAGTGAAGATTCTCTTTAGGATTCTTTCCCAGCTTTATATTTGAGACAGAAGAGCCACTGGAGTTTTGCAAGGCATGAATGAAAAGTGGAAAATTCTGTGGTAAGTCCTTTGACCTCTGCACTCTCTTTCAAGAGTCTAATAATAAAGCAAAATTACTTCGAATAAGAAGGTAATCACTTACATGTAGTAGGAAATCCATGTTGTTTGTAACTATAGCATAACAAAGAACTAGAGAACCCCAAATAGGATTGCAATAATATCTAGATTTTTTGTGAAACATATACATCATTTAGGGGACTGATTTTCAAAGTGTGATCCATGAATCACTGTCAGTCTTAGAAATCACATCATGAGGTTTCCAGCTGGCTTATTGTGTTCAGAAGAAAATAAAAATCAGTAATTGTTTTGTTTATACACATTTTATAAACTTGAAAATCTAGAGTGATTTTCATTTTCATGGAAACTCTTAGATTTTAGAATACTTACTTTAATTCTGACATTTCTTATTAGCTAGTGTGTCTCAACTAAGAAAATATTTCCTTAACATTTTATTGTTTGTTGGAGTTTTAAATTTGCATTTTGTTATCTTGTTTGCTTTAATTTGTCTGTAATTCATCTAAATAGATCAAAATTTAAAAGTGATTCAAGGCAAATAGTAATTAATTTGATAAGTACTTGAAAACTGAATTTTATTAGAAAGCTGATCAGTTTGCTTCTCATTGACTTTAAGGCCAATATTATCACAGATTTCAAATTCACATAGTAGTGACATAAAGTCAAAAGATTTTGCAGTGTTTTAAATAAAATAGAGGGACTAACTAAAACTATTTTAGAAAATTAGCACCAAATAAAAAATTCATAATTGATTAGCTTTATCTCAAAAGAAAATAGATATCACACAGCCAAAAAGATATTATCCAACATTATCAATGAGATGTGAAAATTCACAGTAAAACTGAGAAAAAATCAAGCCATCATTAATTTTTAAATCAGGTTATTGTAGTAGACACAATGTGATGTCAATGTCTTTTAACAGAGATTACCAATTATTATCAAGTCAACTATTTGTTTTTAGCAGTTTGATCTGTAGTAGAATTAATTTTCTGATGTTCAATCTGTCTATGAGGAAAAAAGCTCATCTGCTTTTGTGGAGTACCTCAGACAATCATTCTACAAAAGAAATATAGTTTGGTTTATAGTTATTTTCAGAGCTACCTAGACTGAGAAAGATGCTGGGCTCATCAATGAACGAATAGCAACCCTGGACAGACCTTAATATCAAGCCACTGTCTGTTTTTGCTTTGTTTTTAATAATGCATTGAGGTGAAATTCACATAACACAAATAGCCATTTAACAGTGAAAAACTCAGTGGCATCTGGTACTTTCAGATAGTCGTATATACATCATTTCCATCTAGTTTCAAAACATTTCTCTTACTCTCAAATCCTTCATCTATTAAGTAATAACACCTCTCCACCCTCCAGCTCTTACAACCATTAAATCTGTTTTCTGTTTCTATGGTTTTATCAATTCTTGATATAATGTAACTGGTATAGTATGATATATGAACTTTTGTGTTTGACTTTCTTCATTTAGAAAAATATTTTGGAAGTTCATTCATGTTGCAGCGTAAATCAGTACTTCATTCCATTTTACGGCCAGATAAATTTCCATTGTATGTATGTACTACATGTGTTTATCCATTGATTGACATTTGGACTACATGCTCTGAATGTGCCATATACATATTTATATACCTGTTTCAATTCTTTTATGTAAATACTCAAGAGTGAAATTGAAGTGGAATTGTGGGTTCATACTGTGATTCTAACTTTTTTGAGTATCTACCAAACTATTTTCCAAAGTAGCTGAACCATTTGGCATTTTCACTAGCAATGTGCCAGAGTTCCATTGCTCATTTTATATTTTTAATATAGCTATCCTATATATAGTATGTGTAAAGTGGTATTTAATTGTGGTTTTGATGTGCATACAGTATTCCTATCTGGGAAATCCCATGGACAGAGTAGCCTAGCAGGCTACAGTCCATGGAGTTACAGAAGAGTCAGATGTGACTGACTTAATGACTAAACACAACAGCAATGCATAATTAGCTGAGCATCTTTTCATGTGTTTGTTAGAGATTTGTATCTCATCTTTGGGGAAATGTCTCTTCAAGACTGTTGCCTGTGTTTTAATTGATATGTTTAATTTTTTGTTGTTGAGTTGGAGGAATTCTTTATATATTCTGGATTATAGACTATTATCAGATATATAATTTGCAAATATTTTTTCCCATTCTGTAGGCTGAATGAGTTCTGAGTGAGGCAAAAGAGAGGTATTAATGCTTTTGCCTTAATCGTTCAGGTAGCCCCCAAACAAGTTAGAACTAATCTATACAGTAATTTGCAAATAAGCTCTGTTCAGCTCCCTCTAGAATCAGGGACCAGGGCACCTTAGTCTAAATGGGGCTTCCTTCAATTAGTATTTCATAAAACCAGAAATATAATAGGTAACAAATACAGTTTTAGTGAATTAGGTTAATGTTATCACTGCTATCTTTCCATCAAATCCTGTTTATAATGCCTCTAATTTTCTTGACAACCTGTGTTTTGCCTCATCTCCACATCTGTAACCAAGAATACCATTATTCTGAGCTTAAACTACTACAATTTTTTTATGACTGGAAACTTGACTGACTAGATCCGTTCACTATACAACTATTAATGATTCTTTTTATAACAAACTCTAATCTTTTTTTAAACCATTAAGTATGTCTTCTTTTCTCCTAGGATAAAATACAGCACTCAGTATTTTCAATTGATCTTGTAAGAAACCTGGACTAAATCACCTAACCTTCTTCTTTGTTAGCTTTAACTTTACTCTCTTTTGGTTTTTGGCCAAACGAACTGACAAAAGCAAAGCTACACTAGGCTTATTACACTTCTGGAAATTGCCAAGCTTTTTCTGGTTTCACCAGAACCATTATGGTATACGTAGCCATGCAATTTAGTGTACTACATAACTCTGGGAAGAGTACCAGGTGATAGAACTTCTACGGCCAATACCTACCTTGCCCTCGAGTTGTGTGTATGTGGCAGTGATAACCTACCATATGTTAAATTCTTTGTATCATATTTCCATGCACCCTTTCCTCTTTATTTGTGTCTCCACTCATTCTTCAATTCTTAGCTTAAGTGTGACTCACTCAAGTGCTTGATGACATTCTTTTGAATAAATGAACTAATAGTCATGGATATAGAAATTTCCAGTTAATGTAACTCCTGTCATGAATACAATTTAATTAGCTCTTCTCAACAACTTTATATGACTATATACAATTATAATTTTATTCTCATTTATAAATGAAAAATTGAAATTGAATAAGTTTGTAATATCTCACATCACTGACAGTAGGTATAGGTACCAAATGCATAATCATTAAGTGTTCCAATTTTAAATGGTTAATTTTTTCCCACCAAGCCAAGATGCGCTTTCATTGTTATATGTGATATTATTCTACAGTGGCATTGTTTGTAAGATTATTGTTTCCCAAGGCAATGGCACCCCACTCCAGTACTCTGGCCTGGAAAATCCCATGGATGGAGGAGCCTGGTAGGCTGCAGTCCATGGGGTCGCTAAGAGTCGAACACAACTGAGCGACTTCACTTTCACTTTTCACTTTCATGCATTGGAGAAGGAAATGGCAACCCACTCCAGTGTTCTTGCCTGGAGAATCCCAGGGGCAGGGGAGCCTGGTGGGCTACCGTCTATGGGGTCACACAGAGTCGGACACGACTGAAGTGACAGCAGCAGCAGCAGCAGCAGCAGCAGCAGCAGCAAACAGAATTATATGTGTTTTTTGAGAATATGTCTCATTCCATTTTTAATTTAATGGTGGTAATTCTCTTTAATGTCTTAATCTTAGTAATAACATTGTATAATAACATAGAATGTAAGTCAAAACAAATTTCTTCTATCAATATTTTAGATTGTTTCACTTAAAAACATTGCAACAATCTAATGTGATGAACTTTGAAATGATAAAGTCATATAGCATATATAAAAATAATGTCCTAAAATATTATATAGAAATATATATATTTTTTAGTACTCAGACAACTTTAAACATATAGCAATGCAAATAAGTTTTATTGACTTATTTACTGACTTAGCCAAAGCTTTTTGTTCGTGTTATATGTTGTATGAGTTGTTTTGATGGATTTATGGAATATTACTTAGAAAACTAGCCCATGGGCTCAATTCATGTGAAGTTATCACCAAGGTATCATTCCACCATCATTAAAGAGTGTAGTTTCTATTTCTAGTAGTGGTTATTGGCTTCCCTCATGGCTCAGATGGTAAGCCTGTGATGTGGGAGACCTGGGTTTAATGCCTTTGTTGGGAAGATCCCCTCGAGAAAGGACTGACAACCCATTCTATTATTCTTGTCTGGAGAATCTTATGGACAGAGGAGCCTGGAGGGCTGCAGTGGCAAAGAGTCGGACTCGACTAAGTGGCTCACACACATACACAATGAATCATTTAAATGTAAAGCATTGAAATTCTGAAAATACATGACCATTAAAGAAAACTAAGTCCCTTCTCATGAACACTCTAAACTTATTACATCAGTAGTTGAACTACTAGGTTTAGCATTTTTAACAAAACTGGATTTTCTGCCTTCTATTTAGGTTATTGGTTTTCAAGAATTTGCACTGTGATATATGCAGAGAGTTCAAGAAGCGGCACTCTCCTCTGGTCACCCAACTTTCATGTTTAGAGTTTACTAGGAAGTTAGTCTTTCTCTGTAAATACAGCACCTTCGTAAAGGCATCCTGAAGTTGTTTCCTCAGTTTCTTTGCATCTAAGCTTTCCACTGATTTCTCTCCTGAAACAACCATGTTCTAATTGATTCCCCTATTCATATCACTGCTGACTTCTTATCTCTCTATTATAAACATTAAAAATAAAAAGGCTCATCAAATTGCTTCTCACCTATTTTAGTTCTGTCAGGGGAAAAAAATGCTATATTTTGATGGAACAATATACAGTGTCTGTGGTAGAATAGAAAAAAACAAAACAGAATTCAGTGGTTTAATATAAAGTTCTCAGATATTTAATCAAGCATCTAGATAAAAAATACTCTCGCTGACTAACAAAGACAAGAGTCTGATCACCTATCTTTGAGGAAAAGAGAAAATTATTTGGTGTGTTTCACTATTGTACCTGTCACACACTTTTAATTAAAAATGTATTGACGCATGACTAAACTGAAAAACAGACCCATTTTAGTTTGATGGAAGTAATGTACATGTAGCCCAGTAGAATAAGTCCATGTAATTATAACAACAAGATAGCTCAGGCACAGCGAGCCTCTCACACCTCAGTCTCAAAGCAGATGGACATGCCAGGCACCAAATATCACAAATCTGTGTGGACTCAGCATCAGTGGTTTTACTGCTGCTGCTGCTGCTGCTAAATCACTTCAGTCGTGTCCGACTCTGTGTGACCCCATAGACGGCAGCCCACCAGGCTCCTCTGTCCCTGGGATTCTCCAGGCAAGAACACTGGAATGGGTTGCCATTTCCTTCTGCAGTCTAAATACCCATGATGAAGTCATTTTGCTAATCTATGGCAAATTAAATATGTGTAGAAGTGAATGTTGAATAATGAGTAACTTTCCTTTTATTCCCCACTAGTATTGCATGTCAGAATTCACTGAACTCCTCCATTCTGTCCGTAATGTCAGGGCTGAAACTAAATGCATATTTCAAATAGTGGTAGATATGTGTTACCATGAGTTTGGAAACTGGACCTAAAATACCTCTTTGTATTAACTGATTTTTTTTTAAAGTAATTTACCCACAAAAACTTAACACAATAAAGCTGAAGAAATGGAAATCAGAGACTAAGGTTTGAGGTACTGTCCTTCGTTGAGTAGTCTTAAAATAGTCACTAACAGTGAAATGTTTTAGAAATCTCGGAAACCATAACCCAGTAAAGAAAACCATAAAATAAAAAATCCTACCAGGTTGATGGATCTTTCCATTTTTAAATCAAATCCAATAGTTGCATATTTAATGATGGATTAACATAATTAATTAGGCCAGTAATCACTAATTCACCATTCTCTATGAGATCCACTATCCATGTGTTATAGTAAACACTGGGAAAAAGATGAAAGTGCTTTATTTATTTCTTCAGCAGAAAGTCTTCACATTGGGCACTTCCACAGATGGTATCTCAGTTAATCCTAAGGACACATTTGAGAAGTAGGAATTGTTTTACTGATGAGATAAACTGCCACTTTGATAAATGAACTGAATTTTTCATCACACCTAGTGAGTGACAGATTCAAACTTCTTATCCTCTCAAAGCAAAATCTGGTTTCTTTCCCACCATTGTGATTTATTGCTACTCCTCCATTCAAGTAAATTAACAGTTTAAAATTGGAGCTATCTTTAAGAAAGCTCACTAACTTATGTGACCCTAATATACTCCGTGTGTTTGCATACTTTACCTTATTTTATTATCTTAAGGCTTTAGAGTTAATAAAGCAATCTGCATCTTACAATAAGGAAGTGGGCTGAAAGAAATTATCTGTGTCATTCAAAATTACTAATATGGGAGACTTATTTCAAATTCAGGTGTCCCTAGTTCTCAAAGTCCTGCTTTTTTTTGGGGGGGGGTATATAATGTATAGAAGTGGCTTAAGTGGGAGGTAAAGATGAGCATCCTACCATTCAGATTTTGGGAGTTGAAGTTTAGGTTGAATTATTTAGACTTGGACAACTAATTCAAGGTTTTTATTCCTTGGCCTCTCATTATATACTAATATGGGAGACATTTCAAATTCAGGTGTCCCTAGTTCTCAAAGTCCTGCTTTTTTTGGGGGGGGAGGTATATAATGTATAGAAGTGGCTTAAGTGGGAGGTAAAGATGAACATCCTACCATTCAGATTTTGGGAGCTGAAGTTTAGGTTGAATTATTTAGACTTGGACAACTAATTCAAGGTTTTTATTCCTTGGCCTCTCATTATATAAAGACCCAGGATAATTATAGAGATATATCTGGCAGCCACATAAAACTTATTTTAATAGGGAAAAGAACTGACATGGAGTAAAGAAGTAAAAATACCTGATGGCCTGAGAAATTGTGCAGTGGAGAAGTGAAAGCTGTGGCATGGGGTGATTGTTAGGGAGGTATGATGGATTGGATCATTCTGATACCTGTTTAATGGCTGAGTGAATGTTTCAACCCTCATTGAAAAGACACTGACATAACAATATGGCACTGAGAATGCAAAGTAGGAGTAAAAGAGTAAAATAAAAACATCAATTTTGAGCATAAAGAACTTAAGAGTCCTTATCTTCTGTGGGAACATAGGATTTGATGAATGAAAAAGAGGTCAGAGCAAGATGTAAAGACCAATGAGTATGATTCAATTTGCTTGAATGTGAGAGCTCAAGCTATTGTAAGATAAGGGATGAGGATAGATATGGACTTAGCTTTGGGGAAGATTTTTGTTTTTTTTTAATAAAGAGCAGTGCCATGAGTGTTCATACTCTGAGAAGAGAATCAAGAAAGACAACATTAAGAATATCAAGAGATGAGAAAGTTCCATTTCAAACAAGCAGTGAGAGAGCTCTTATTTTATGCCAGGTTGTTGTCTTATCTTGGGGAACCAGGAATTACAAGGAACTTCTGTATTCTCTTCCATAAAAACATATAGGTTGATGGAAGTAAAAAAAAAAAACAAACATAACTTGATGGGATACTGTATGGTAGACTTCTTGAAACATTGCCATTTTGAAGGGAGCAACTGGAAGTGCCTCCTTTTTCAAGCCCTCAGACTTCCAACATGATCATTTTTCCTGGTATCACAGATATCAAATGCTCTCTGCATTCCCTTCATTAAATCATTTATTATTCATTTATTTGTTTTTTAATTAAGCATATAGTTACCAGTAAAGTACTTGTTAGATATTATGTAGAATCATAAAAAGTAAAGAGAGAGAAATGCCTGGCCTCATGGAGGACAGAATAACTCTTTCTCATAATGTGTGCCAAGGGAGAAAAGGATGGCAGATCCATGCTGCTTTGTAACCTAATGACATGAAAATGCAATGCTGTGCTATGCTTAGTCGCTCAGTCGTGTCCGACTCTTTGCAACCCCACAGACTGTGGCCTATGGCAGACATGGCAGGCTCCTCTGTCCATGGGGATTCGCCAGGCCAGAATACTGGAGTGGCTTGCCTTGCCCTCTTCAGGGGTCTTCCTAACCCAAGGGTTGAACCCAGGTCTCCTGCATTGCAGGCAGATTCTTTACCATCTGAGCCACCTAAGAAGTAGTGATTTGGAAGATGTGACTGTATTTCTTATTTCTTTTCACTCTGAGATTACAGTCAAGCTCAGTAGGGTCTTATTTTTCCTCTGATTCTGCCAAGCGTAATCCTTTAGCTGTCGTTTTACTGTTTTGGGACAGTGGAAATTTTATTCATCCAGACTTTCATTTGTAATATGCTACAATTTGCCCTCAAACTATGTGTCTTCCATCTAAGAGTCTCTGCTCATTTTTATGGAAGGCAAGATAAAAGAGTGAGATTATTCCTCTAGTAATACGATCTATTGAACAGATTAAGCAGCCATTTTCTCATTCACTTCCCTATACTCAGAACTCCTAGAAGAATTAAAAGGGGTTTTGTTTGGTTGTTTTAAAGGATTAAGTAAAATACTTGGCTTTCTACTGAAAGCATACTCACGAATTTCTAGAAAAATGTAATATAAAAGAGATATGAGTAAAGATTTCCAAACTGATGTTATTATGGCTATTATACTGACTGATTCGTGTAGTCTCCCTTAGAAAAAATTATTTTGGAAGAGGTTTTATTAACAAATCGCAACTTCAAACTAACATCATCATAGTAATCAGTTTTTCCATCTGGAGAATTGGGATCAGCGTGGCTTTTTTTTCTTTCTTTAAAAAAAATTATTTATTTGGCTGTGCTGGGTCTTAGCTGAGGCTCTCAGGATTGTCAGCCTTTGTTGTGGCACACAGGATGTTTAGTTGTGGCATGCAAATTCTTAGTTGTGGCATGTGGGATCTAATTTCTTATCCAGGGATCAAACCTGGGCCCCTTGTATTTGGAGCGTAGAGTCTTAGCCACTAGACTACCAGGGAAATCCTGGATCAGCATGGCTTTCTTAGAGTACCTGTGGAATTAAAGGATGGTGCTACCCCTTTTTGGATGTGAATTGCTTCTCCAAGTACACATGGAACCACTTTTTTTGTAACCTCTGAGACCAATATTACTCATTTTCACTTATACAAATTACTTAGTAAAAGGGAAACAGCATGTATGAATAGTGAACTTTCAGTGTAGTGTGCTGGAAGAGATTTATTGCTGAGGAGAGTTGAGTTCTAGGAATGCTGAGAGCCAGAGGGCAATGCAGATGCAGGCAGAAGGATTCAATCACAGTTTCAGGTGCCTTCCGTCATGAATCTGTTGATGACTGGGGCATCCCTGTAGAAACCGTCTGTTCGACATCTTGAGAGAACATGTGGCATTCAGAGGGACATGCTTAGGATAGAAAGTGTTATTGAACAGCCCCTTCCTGCCTTACTCTTTCATTAATTTCTCAGTGCTACTGTTTCAAAAGCTACAGGTTCACTTGGCCACCCCAGCCAATTTTCAACATGCCAGCATTTTGGAAACATTCAAAGATCTCTAAACCAACCTATAGATAGTTTTGCACTAATGTAGATCCAAACAAATTCTTAAGCAGTATTCCTTAAGTCTCATGCAAATAATTACACACTACAGTGTATAAAATAGATACCTAGCAAGGTTGTACCATACAGTATAGGGAACTCTACTCAATAATCTGTAATGACCTATATGGGAACAGAATCTTAAAAAGAGTAGATATATGTATATCACTATGTATAACTGATTTACTTTGCTGTAGAGCAAAAACTAACACAATATTGTAAATCAACTATACTCCAATAAAAATCTTAAAAAAAAAAAAAAAAGAAGAATCCAACAAGTTGTTTTTGGCATGTTTGTAATCTAATGTTCAGGTTGGGTTTAATTTTAAAAATTATTTAAAAATACAGAAAACTTTACATAGATCATTATAAAGCTCACTATGTGCATGTTTGTAAAGAGATGTTAGGAAGCATGTTAAGAACTTCATGACTTCTGCTTCCCAAGATATTTCATTCGCAATGTTACTCTAGTAGAAAGCAAAATGTAAACTTCATAGACTGTTTCATTTAGGAATCATGAATCAAAAAAATAAAAGACTTAAAGCAAATTTTAATTATGAAGAAAAACTAGAAACATACATATAAAGATATACTTAACGTAGTATCAGTTCAGTTCAATTCAGTCACTCAGTCGTGTCCAACTTTTTGCAAACACATGGACTGCAGCACACCAGGCTTTCTTGTCCATCACCAACTCCCAGAGTTTGCTCAAACTCATGTCCATCAAGTTGGTAATGCCATCCAACTATCTCATCCTCTATCTTATAGTTAAATAATTATATAATGTATATATATATATGTGTCATATGTTATATAATGTAGTATGGTTATATAATTATAGTTCTCA
The DNA here is from genome assembly GCA_006410675.1 of Oreotragus oreotragus. NCBI lineage: Eukaryota > Metazoa > Chordata > Mammalia > Artiodactyla > Bovidae > Oreotragus > Oreotragus oreotragus. The sequence continues at coordinate 148,925 of SJYX01024790.1, forward strand.
ATTTTAGTAAACATGAATGCTAATACATATGATATATAAACATATACAGTGTAAATATAGAGCACATAATTGCTTGAGTTTACTTGTCATATTGAAAGTTCAGCTTATTTAATCATAATCGGTGGTCATGAAATATGTAGCATAATTTTAAATACCTGCTGATTTGTATTTCTTAAGACTAACTTTATTTCTATTTCATGCAAACATGGCTTTTTGGCTACCAGGGGTTTCCCTGGTGGCTCAGAGGATAAAGTGTCTGCCTGCAATACAGGAGACCTTGGTCCATCTCTGGGTTGGGAACATCCCCTGGAGAAGGAAATGGCAACCCACTCCAGGATTCTTGCCTGGAGAATCCCATGGACAGAGGAGTCTGGTGGGCGACAGTCCACAGGGTCGCAAAGAGTCGGACATGACTGAGCAACTTCACTTTCACTTTCTTTCACTTCGGGGAATTCTTAAACAGTATTTACAGAATATTTATCCTGATACTTTCCACTTATCTTGAACAGATCCGAGGCTTTATTGCAATTCCTTGAGAAAATAATACATATTTTCATGTTTCCTTCATTAAATATAGTAAATTATTTCATTCTTTTTTTTAAAAAAAGCTGTCAACTTATCAGTAAACTTTAAATTTGTGTTTTTCCCTATTTTTGTCAGGTGTGAATCAAAAATAAACAATTTAAGACATTTCTCCAATTACTCATTTAGAACAAACACAAAAAATATAGTGTGAGCAATTTATTGTTGACTTTCCTTAGTTTAAAGCAATCTCTGTGTTTGTTTCTAACACTTGCCTCCCTATCTTTACCTATTACTTGTTCAAGTAGTGGTGAATTGGAAGCATGGTCTTTTGATATGCTAATCACTCTTTTTCTTAAGAGTATAAACTTTACAAAGAGGCTATGACCATACATAGTCAGAATTTATCACCTACAACAAAGTACAAATGGAACTAACCCTTGAATTTTTAACTTTGATGTGCAAAATCTTCAAACTCATTTATTAATTTTCAGGGTCCCCACAGTTGCTGCCTCGTTAATGAGATCAAATTCTCCGTGGTTCAAATCTTGTTCAAAATTGAAAAACTGTATGGTACTAACAGGTTTGTTGCTGCTGCTGCTGCTGCTGCTAAGTCGCATCAGTCTAACAGGTTTGGGCATCTGTAAATGTGTTCTCCAGTTGTCAGCCTGTTTTTCCATCTTACTTTAGGAATAACTCACTATTTCCACAAGCTTCTATGACTTTCTTGTTTCTGTCTCTTCTCGCTTGTTACCCAGAACAAATCCATCCTGCTGCAATGGGTAAGACATTCTTTATCTGTCTCAAAACAGCTTTCCCTATTATTTGCATTTTCAAACCTTTTTCTGAACACATCCTTGCATCCACTCAGCTGTTTTCAAAAAGATGTACATTGGGGACACCTTCATTGAACTAGCAATGGAAGCAGTAAACGTCTTGCTCTTCAGAGAATTTGCAAGTTCAAAACCTCATGGTAGGGAGACTTGGAGAGTTTATATTAAAAGTTTTCAATATCCCATACTGTACATTTATCAAAAATGAATTTCATCTGCTACTGGGCTGCCCAATTCTCCGGTATGATTAGAACCATCTGGAGCATCTCCCAAACCTCATTAGCTTTTAACTAACCCAAACAGTTTAGTGTTGTCAGAATATTTCACCATCTCTCTGTTTATGTTGTCTTCTTCTTCATCACTAGCAAACACACTGAAAGACATAAGTCCCAACACCAAAAGCCACGATTCCAACCTTCAGCTTCTCACAGTGAAGAACACACATCTATTATTGATCTTTGTTCTAATCTCTTAATCATTTCCCATAAAAAACATATATATTCTAATTCATTACCTTGACATCTCCTATAGATTAGTGAGAACTAGACAATTAGTATGATGGTAAAAAAGCAGCGTTTTATTTCGTACCAAAATTTAGGATATTTGAAATCAGGAAACTAAGGACACAGTGGAAAAAGAAAGAGAAATTTTGGAAAATATTTAACAAATTATTTTTGTTAGTACTTCACAAGGTCAAGTCTTCTTGCCTCTAATAGCAAGGCCTTCTGTAAGAACTTTAAGATTCTGCTCAGTTATGACTTTGCTTTTGGAATAGATTAAGTCATCTAAGCTGTGTTTATATTTCTTTTAATGCAGTTGACAGTTGACCCGTGAACCATGCAGGTGCTACCAACACCCTATGCAATCAGAAATCCATATGTAACTCTAACTTTTTTTTTTTTGGCCAGAGTACATAGCATTCAGGATATTAGTTTCCCAACCAGTGACTGAACTCATGTCCCTTGCAGTGGAAGTATGGAGTCTAAACCACTGGATTTCTAGGGAAGTCCAAAATTCCATGTATAACTTTATAGTTGACCCTCCGTACCTGCAGTCCATCTCTGAGTGTTCAGCCAGTTATGGGTTGTGTAGTACATTAGTTGATTTATTAAAGATGTCTATGTATATAACCAGATCCTAGCAGTTCAAACTAATGTCATTCAAGGATCAACTGTATCTGTGGTAATGTTAGCCCAAAATGTCATTATATTAGCTATTAAATCATTATGAAATATGTAAACACACCTATATCACTAGTATAACATAAAGGGGGTCATAATTGAGTAACTATTTAAATCAACACAATTTCATTGAGCTCAGAATGGATAACATTTCTCACTTAATTTACATAAATATTTTGGTTCTTTTATTTTCCATAATTGATTTGAAAAAAATAAGAAATTGTTATAGTTTTCATTGTGTTTACAGAGTACTTTATATTGTCACTTTTATTTCTTTTTTTCCATAATTGTCATTTTCAGTGATTGGCAGATATAAACAGGTTTAAATTATTTGTAACTTTCCCTGCATCATTTGGTTGTGTTAGGATTCATTCTCCTTTTAAAAATAGTTTTTAATTATTTTTATTGGAATATAGTTGATCTACAATGTTTATTATCACTTTTCTTAGGTTATATTTTTCCATATTTTAGGAAAAATATAACTTACTAGTGACAGCAATGTTTTGCAAAATCTGTATCAATCCAATATATGTGTGTATATATATATATGTGTGTGTGTGTGTAATAGTTATATGCAATATTCAACAGTGACAGTTCACACATTTTGGATAACACATCTCTATGGAATACAGTCTATATGATCACCCCTGTCTAATGTAAAAATCTAAAAATCAAATGCTCACATGCCTGTTCCATGTTTATATTCCAGTCAGTAAACTATTTTGTACTAAGAATGAAAATGTTACATACTCTTTTGAACATATTCTTTCCTGTCACTCATTATTTACTACATTGTATGTTTTACAACTGATGTTTAACCATCATGTAAAAACACTCATAGATAAAAGATTTAAGTACTTTGTGAATTAGTAATCACATACATTTAATAATTGGTTAGCAACATGATTTTGCTTTTTAAACGAGTATCATTTAGTAAAAAAAAAAAAAAAAAGAAGGAAATGGCAACCCACTCCAGGATTCTTGCCTGGAGAATCCCATGGACAGAGGAGTCTGGTGGGCGACAGTCCACAGGGTCGCAAAGAGTCGGACATGACTGAGCAACTTCACTTTCACTTTCTTTCACTTCGGGGAATTCTTAAACAGTATTTACAGAATATTTATCCTGATACTTTCCACTTATCTTGAACAGATCCGAGGCTTTATTGCAATTCCTTGAGAAAATAATACATATTTTCATGTTTCCTTCATTAAATATAGTAAATTATTTCATTCTTTTTTTTAAAAAAAGCTGTCAACTTATCAGTAAACTTTAAATTTGTGTTTTTCCCTATTTTTGTCAGGTGTGAATCAAAAATAAACAATTTAAGACATTTCTCCAATTACTCATTTAGAACAAACACAAAAAATATAGTGTGAGCAATTTATTGTTGACTTTCCTTAGTTTAAAGCAATCTCTGTGTTTGTTTCTAACACTTGCCTCCCTATCTTTACCTATTACTTGTTCAAGTAGTGGTGAATTGGAAGCATGGTCTTTTGATATGCTAATCACTCTTTTTCTTAAGAGTATAAACTTTACAAAGAGGCTATGACCATACATAGTCAGAATTTATCACCTACAACAAAGTACAAATGGAACTAACCCTTGAATTTTTAACTTTGATGTGCAAAATCTTCAAACTCATTTATTAATTTTCAGGGTCCCCACAGTTGCTGCCTCGTTAATGAGATCAAATTCTCCGTGGTTCAAATCTTGTTCAAAATTGAAAAACTGTATGGTACTAACAGGTTTGTTGCTGCTGCTGCTGCTGCTGCTAAGTCGCATCAGTCTAACAGGTTTGGGCATCTGTAAATGTGTTCTCCAGTTGTCAGCCTGTTTTTCCATCTTACTTTAGGAATAACTCACTATTTCCACAAGCTTCTATGACTTTCTTGTTTCTGTCTCTTCTCACTTGTTACCCAGAACAAATCCATCCTGCTGCAATGGGTAAGACATTCTTTATCTGTCTCAAAACAGCTTTCCCTATTATTTGCATTTTCAAACCTTTTTCTGAACACATCCGTGCATCCACTCAGCTGTTTTCAAAAAGATGTACATTGGGGACACCTTCATTGAACTAGCAATGGAAGCAGTAAACGTCTTGCTCTTCAGAGAATTTGCAAGTTCAAAACCTCATGGTAGGGAGACTTGGAGAGTTTATATTAAAAGTTTTCAATATCCCATACTGTACATTTATCAAAAATGAATTTCATCTGCTACTGGGCTGCCCAATTCTCCGGTATGATTAGAACCATCTGGAGCATCTCCCAAACCTCATTAGCTTTTAACTAACCCAAACAGTTTAGTGTTGTCAGAATATTTCACCATCTCTCTGTTTATGTTGTCTTCTTCTTCATCACTAGCAAACACACTGAAAGACATAAGTCCCAACACCAAAAGCTGCGATTCCAACCTTCAGCTTCTCACAGTGAAGAACACACATCTATTATTGATCTTTGTTCTAATCTCTTAATCATTTCCCATAAAAAACATATATATTCTAATTCATTACCTTGACATCTCCTATAGATTAGTGAGAACTAGACAATTAGTATGATGGTAAAAAAGCAGCGTTTTATTTCGTACCAAAATTTAGGATATTTGAAATCAGGAAACTAAGGACACAGTGGAAAAAGAAAGAGAAATTTTGGAAAATATTTAACAAATTATTTTTGTTAGTACTTCACAAGGTCAAGTCTTCTTGCCTCTAATAGCAAGGCCTTCTGTAAGAACTTTAAGATTCTGCTCAGTTATGACTTTGCTTTTGGAATAGATTAAGTCATCTAAGCTGTGTTTATATTTCTTTTAATGCAGTTGACAGTTGACCCGTGAACCATGCAGGTGATACCAACACCCTATGCAATCAGAAATCCATATGTAACTCTAACTTTTTTTTTTTTGGCCAGAGTACATAGCATTCAGGATATTAGTTTCCCAACCAGTGACTGAACTCATGTCCCTTGCAGTGGAAGTATGGAGTCTAAACCACTGGATTTCTAGGGAAGTCCAAAATTCCATGTATAACTTTATAGTTGACCCTCCGTACCTGCAGTCCATCTCTGAGTGTTCAGCCAGTTATGGGTTGTGTAGTACATTAGTTGATTTATTAAAGATGTCTATGTATATAACCAGATCCTAGCAGTTCAAACTAATGTCATTCAAGGATCAACTGTATCTGTGGTAATGTTAGCCCAAAATGTCATTATATTAGCTATTAAATCATTATGAAATATGTAAACACACCTATATCACTAGTATAACATAAAGGGGGTCATAATTGAGTAACTATTTAAATCAACACAATTTCATTGAGCTCAGAATGGATAACATTTCTCACTTAATTTACATAAATATTTTGGTTCTTTTATTTTCCATAATTGATTTGAAAAAAATAAGAAATTGTTATAGTTTTCATTGTGTTTACAGAGTACTTTATATTGTCACTTTTATTTCTTTTTTTCCATAATTGTCATTTTCAGTGATTGGCAGATATAAACAGGTTTAAATTATTTGTAACTTTCCCTGCATCATTTGGTTGTGTTAGGATTCATTCTCCTTTTAAAAATAGTTTTTAATTATTTTTATTGGAATATAGTTGATCTACAATGTTTATTATCACTTTTCTTAGGTTATATTTTTCCATATTTTAGGAAAAATATAACTTACTAGTGACAGCAATGTTTTGCAAAATCTGTATCAATCCAATATATGTGTGTATATATATATATGTGTGTGTGTGTGTAATAGTTATATGCAATATTCAACAGTGACAGTTCACACATTTTGGATAACACATCTCTATGGAATACAGTCTATATGATCACCCCTGTCTAATGTAAAAATCTAAAAATCAAATGCTCACATGCCTGTTCCATGTTTATATTCCAGTCAGTAAACTATTTTGTACTAAGAATGAAAATGTTACATACTCTTTTGAACATATTCTTTCCTGTCACTCATTATTTACTACATTGTGTTTTACAACTGATGTTTAACCATCATGTAAAAACACTCATAGATAAAAGATTTAAGTACTTTGTGAATTAGTAATCACATACATTTAATAATTGGTTAGCAACATGATTTTGCTTTTTAAACGAGTATCATTTAGTAAAAAAAAAAAAAAAGAAAAAATTAAAACTGAACATCAAAACCGGCAATGCCTTAGGAGAAGATTTCCTTGTTTAGAAGTCCAAATATAGTTTAGTTGGATTTACAAAAGGAGAGTTTTAAAAGTGCTAATAACATGCCACTTATTGGCATGCACAGTTTAGTCAGATTTTTTCATTTTCATATGCATTCTAATTTCCAGCACATCCAATATGCACTGCTAACCTGTTGTCTTTAACTACTTAATTATAAATCTCTGTAATTAAAAAGTCAACCTTTACAATGATTAATTTCAATTAATTTAATTTAATCAATGCTTTTGAACTGGAGGATTTAGAAATCCAAAAAAAAAAAAAAAAAAAAACTTTACAGACTACTTCTGATAGTAATGAGTATTATAATAATGAATGCTTAAAGATTTGTTTTCTCACCTCTCATATTTCCAAAAATGTATGTTGTAGCATTTGCTCTTCCTGTTAAGTGAGTGTGCTTTGTTACTTGTCTTTAACTAGATGGAAACCACTTCATCATCTAGATAAACAGTATCTCCTGTATATTATAAAGAAATTGTCTTTCTTTCCAGAAAAACACCATAGGTGACTAAAATTGCATGATTTACCTTATAAAGTAGCATATTAGAATTGAATTTCCTATGGTCAAGTCTCTTAATTTGTTAAACAGTGATAATAATTCATGCATTATGGTATTATCTGGGTTTTGTGAGGATTAGATAAGAATGCATACATATATGTGTATCTGTGTGTGTATATATATGTATATATATACATCTATAGAAACACACACACACACACACACACATATAAACACATCTTTCCTAGTTTTTACCCTTGGCTGGCTATATATTTTCTTTTCAGGGAGCTTTATTAAAGCAGAAAACTTAGTAATGAGATACAGAGAATTTGATATNGTGTATCTGTGTGTGTATATATATGTATATATATACATCTATAGAAACACACACACACACACACACACATATAAACACATCTTTCCTAGTTTTTACCCTTGGCTGGCTATATATTTTCTTTTCAGGGAGCTTTATTAAAGCAGAAAACTTAGTAATGAGATACAGAGAATTTGATATCAGTTTCCATTTTCCATTAAAACGTTAATGCTGCTGCTGCTGCTGCTAAGTTGCTTCAGTCCTGTCCAGCCCTGTGTGACCCATGGCAGCCCACCAGGCTCCTCTTTCCACGGAATTCTCTAGGCAAGAGTTCTGGAGTGGGTTGCCATTTACTTCTCCAAAACATTAATATTTTACCATAATTTTTTTTTCTCCTGTAGGAATCTTTGAAAATATGGGTAAAATTACTGAGGGAGAACTTAGTTGACAGGAACCTAGTTAACCAAAATCTACATCAACAGAACTTCATGCCCTTCATTTCTAATGTTGCTATGAGTAAGACTCATAATAATATACAAAATATCCTGGTCTCTTTTATAATGTATATATTCAGCTCAATCATCTATATCTTCATATTTTATGGTGAATATTAGAAAAGTCTGATTACATTTAGCTTATGTAGTTGATATGTTAGGGAAAAAATATATAATATCATGGCAGGGATTTTTTTATTTTTATGTTTTATTTATTTTTGATAAATAATATCTTTAAATAAATTTTCTAAAAATTCAGTTGACCACATCTCTTTTCTTTACATATGGTTAGTAGCTTATTTTTTGATGCTAGGCATGTAATTTTAGCTGTGTTAGAGATGAATCTTTATCAACTAAGCAAGCAGCTGGATTTTCTAGAACTTGAAGTCCTTATTTTTCCTCATTAGTGAAAAAAAAAATGTTAAAGCCACCCACTATTTTGCATTTGCTTGGTAAATTTATGCTTTTATTCCTACTGGGGATTATCTAAATATAATTTTTATTCTTTTTTACCCCAACTTTAATTTGGAAATATTTCCAATTTCAAAATAGTACTCGTTTCATAGGTTCACCAACTGTTAACATTTTATAACATTTGTTGAAACATTTGAAAATTAAAGACATGCAGCTATTTTATCCTTCAATATTCAAGCATAGATCTCTTAAGAATAATAGTATTTTTCTATGTGAAATTTTCACACTAAGGAAAGTTACATTAATACATGCTCGTTTCTAACGTATGGTCCACATTAAAAATTTCCAAATTGTCCAATAATGCTGTTTTCAACTCTGTTCTTCTCCTCCTCCCTCTTCTTTTACCCCTTCCCTTCTTCTCCTTTTTAGTCAAAAATCCAAAAATACGTCATTAAAAAAAATTTGTCATTTCTTTCATGTTAGAAACTGAAGAAGTGTTCAAAAAGCATTTAATGATGTTAAAGGACATAGAAGTCATTTAGAAAAAGACTTTCTTTCATTGTTTCATTAAGACAACTAGTCATAAAATAAATATTTACAGAAATTGATTATAATATGTTGGTTAAGCAAAGGATCTATGAGTCCTTCAGTTCAGTTCAGTTGCTCAGTTGTGTCCGACTCTTTGTGACCCATGAACCACAGCACGCCAGGCTTCCCTGTCCATCACCAACTCCTGGAGTCCATCCAAACCCATGTCCATTGAGTCAGTGATACCATCCAGACATCTCATCCTCTGTCGTCCCCTATTCCTCCTGCCCTCAATCGTTCCCAGCATCAGGGTCTTTTCAAATGAGTCAACTCTTCACATAAGGTGGCCAAAGTGTTGGAGTTTCAGCTTCAACATCAGTCCTTCCAATGAACACCCAGGACTGATCTCCTTTAGGATGGACTGGCTGGATCTCCTTGCAGTCCAAGGGACTCTCAAGAGTCTTCTCCAACACCACAGTTCAAAAGCATCAATTCATCAGCGCTCAGCTTTCTTCACAGTCCAACTCTCACATCCATACATGACTACTGGAAAAACTGTAGCTTTGACTAGACGGACCTTTGTTGGCAAAGTAATGTCTCTGCTTTTTAATATGCTGTCTATGTTGGTGATAATTTTCCTTCCAAGGAGTAAGCGTCTTTTAATTTCATGGCTGCAGTCTCCATCTGCAGTGATTTTGGAGCCCCCCAAAATAAAGTCAGCCATTCTTTCCACTGTTTCCCCATCTATTTGCCATGAAGTGGTGGGACTGGATGCCATGATCTTAGTTTTCTGAATGTTGAGTTTTATGCCAACTTTTTCACTCTCCTCTTTCACTTTCATCAAGAGGCTCTTTAGTTCTTCTTCACTTTCTGCCATAAGGGTGGTGTCATCTGCATATCAGAGGTTCTTGATATTTCTCCAGGTAATCTTGATCCCAGCTTCTGCTTCTTCCAGCCCAGCGTTTCTCATGATATACTCTACATATAAGTTAAATATGCAGGGTGACAATATACAGCCTTGACGTACTCCTTTTCCTATTTGGAACCAGTCTGTTGTCCCATGTCAAGTTCTAACTGTAGTTTCCTGACCTGTACTGACACTAAAATCATTAAAATGGATGACTTGAGGTGGGAGCTTTCCTAACAGAATACTGCCTACTCATATATGTGGAAGAAATAATAGATATCAAAAATCATCACCTTACCACAAATAGGGAATTGATTACTGTAATTGAAAATTGCCAATGGATGCCAAAATTTTTGGTAAACCAATGGATGACAAAATTGTTGGACTATTGGAGAACAGAATATTCAAACAATATTGTAATCTGTATTACTTGCTGTACAAAAAGAAAAAAGAATTAGTCAATGGAGAAATTTTGTGGATTACCTGAGTCAAATGATTCAACTTATTAACAACAATAGGATAAACTGACTTCACATGCCCTCTGATGTGAAAGGATGTAAAGATTCATGAAAGAACATCAATCTATTTTGCAATTTACAGTAGTGTAACAGAGTCCAAGAAGTTTATCAGAGATGGTACAACCTGCTGATTTAACTTATTACAGTCACTTTGTTTCAATGTCATGTACATGTTGTCTTGATTCACAACTAAAGAGAGAACCTCGCTCTAGTTAAATATCTGACTGATTGAAAGGTTTAGTAAAGTGTTAGGAAATTTCTGAATTTGCATATATGTCCTGTGGAAAGGAATCCAGGTGTGACTCAAATTTTGAATTTCTCTGAATTTTTGCTTTCTTAAAGCCTCAAACACATAATAAAGTTAGCAAATTAGATGAATTTTTAAATCAGTTTTCTATACAGAAAAGAATAGAAACTTATGATTTTGAATCCTAAGCAATGGATGAGTGATAGGATGCTTACTGATTTGTTTTATCATGCCTGGCTATTTGCATATTAACTTTTAACAAGATACTTGAAAAATAAATTGGTATAATAGATATGTCTCCTTGCTTTTAAAACACACAGACTAGAGACAACTATAATCACATAATACACATTTACTACAGGAAGAAAAATGACGCAGTTCCAGAATAGTCATCAAAGCATTTAAATTTTGACTTCATCTGCCTTTAAAGGACTTACTTTATATGTACTCTTTTGTTTTTAATTGGAAAAAAAATAATAAAGTCTCTCCTTTCACAGGCTGCCACAGTACTTTGGCAACTTAAAAACAAAACAAAAAAAATTTTCATGGCAAAAGACCATTTAACCCCATGAAAACGAGGGTTTATGATGGCCTTCAGCAATAGTACTATGCATGGCGCCTTTATAATTTTATTTGATCCAGCAAAAACAGCTTAAGTTATATAATGGACATTCCCTTCAAATGTCCTTTTTTTGTAGGCTTGCACATGTATTGTTTTATATATGCCAATGTCAGGCTTTGTGATACAGTACTGCCAAAAATACTCTTTGATGAATGCTAATAAATTCAAATGCCTGATATTACCCTGTAGTTTTTAAGGTTGGGGGTGAGAAAGAACAAAAGCCAAGTCTAAATAAATTATAGTCTACATTTGAAATTGAAATTTGGGCCAAGAACTCAAGGCTTCAAAAGATGGAATCTGTCCAGTGGAATACCTTTTTCTCCCCCGTCGATGTTAATCAATGTGACCGCTTAATATAAAAGTCTTTATAGCACATACCAGCAAATATTGGATCATATGTTACAATACAATAATCTATATAGTTAATGGACATGCAGAATTTAGCAAAATTCCATGACATGCTGGGATTTATATTATAGCCATGTTTCTTACAAATGAAACTTGTAGTACATGATCTTGATTCTGAAATATCCATTTATTTTGGCAACAGAATTCTATCAAGGCTTTGGTCTTAATGAAGATGGTGGAATTTTTCTATTCTCTATTTTCTGTCAGCTATTTATAAAAATTATTGTTAATTATTATTCAAGTGCAAAGCCACATGCTACATCACAAGTAACATGGGGAGCAATACTGTTACTCTCCTCAGAGCATTTCATTTCAAAAGTCTGACTTTTTTCCTCCTATTTTATTTTAAGCAATTTATTTGAGCAAAAATCCATCTGAGTCAGGCAGCATACAATCTAACAGATAGAAAGGAGCTCCGAAGAGCTGGACAAAATGAGTTTCTGCAGGCAGAGGAGAGTGGGAACAAAGATGTTATACTATGCAAAAAAAGTAGGTTGGATACTGTCCTTTAGGGGATTGCAAGGGTGTCTCAGGCAGATTACCTAATTAATACCTATCAGGTGGTTCTTGATTTAAGAATCTGGCTTCAGATTCCATTTCCTGGAGACCTGAAACTAATATTTAACTCTAGGATGGTTTCATGTGGCTTAGTATAGGCTTCCCAGGTGGTGCTAGTGATAAAGAACCTGCCTGCTAATGCAGGAGATGGAAGACATGCAGGTTCAATCCCTGGGTCGGAAAGATCCCCTGGAGGAGGTAACCCCCTCCAGTATTCTTATACTTCCCTGGTGGCTCAGACGGTAAAGCATCTGTCTACAATGTGGGAGACCTGGATTTGATCCCTGGGTTGGGAAGATTCCCTGGAGAAGGAAATGGCAACCCCCTCCAGTACTCTTGCCTGGAGAATCCCATGGACAGAGGAGCCCGGCAGGCTACAGTCCATGGGGTCACACGATTCATGGTCCCTAGGGTCGCAAAGAATCGGGCATGACGGAATCGACTTAGTACGGTTTAGTATAAGTGTCTCCATATTAGACCTATTGTCTTGTTTTGAACACATTCTATTAATTTTCCTCAAAAACTTCATGATTACCCCACCAAGTAACAAGTTACCAGGAATTAGGTTGATGAATACGGCTGTCTAGGGTGGTTTTCTTTTATTGCTGCAGATCTCTTTTCATGACAATCTGTTCCTTTAAATGAAAGGACCAAATGGGTGTTATTTGAGAGTTGGTCTGGGTATGAGTGAAACACAGAGGGAGCCAGGCTGTGGATCCCCACAACTGGCAAAAGCTTTTCTAACCTTCAGGGAGAATACTTGAGTTTATTCCTGGGTAAAGCTGCCTTTGACATTTTTGTTCCAAGTGTCTATATTTTTTTCAGCATCTGATAATAAAGTTCAGAGTTTCCTAAGCTTTGCTCTTTTATCTTGGGCTTGACAGCCCACACTAGTTTGTTACTTAGACAAACCAATCACTTTCTTTTGAGTTTGGTTCTCAAGTTTTATTTTAAAAAGCTTTTCTCTACAGAACAGGGAGAGGCAGTACCCACATGACCAGCTGTGATGAAAAAAGGTTAGTTAGTAGGTAACCTACTTAGGGGCCTGAGGAATGGGGAGAGGCAGCACCCAGGCGGCCAACTGTCATGGATAAAGGTTATTAAGTACTTTACCTGTCCGTGGGCCCAAAGTCCACACCTGCATGTTATATTGGTGGTGTCTCTGCTTCAGTTTGTGCCCAGCCCTTTGAGGAAAAGCCATGCTTTCCTCTGCTCTCCTGGGTGTTTCCTCTGTTTCTTTCTTTCTCCCTAAGTCTGTTTTTCAGTATTTTGTACTGTAGTTTTTCTCTTTCATGCTTTCCAACCATGTTATGATTTTTCTGCTTCCATTTGTTTTCCTTTTGCTCTTTTATCGGGACCCTAAGAGATATGGAAGGTAAGCAAACATACTGTTTGTCTTTCTTTAGTTCACAGTATTTATATGGTAGTTTCATTAGAGAAAAAAATCAAATGAAAACAAGAGAGAAATGTCAGTCATGCCAGCACGGTTTTGCAAAGTGCTAATAAACTGTTTTAAACTTTATAGCAGCGGTCCCCACCTTTTTAGGCACTAAACACCAGTTTTGTGGAAGATAATTTTCTCATGGACTGGGTGGCAGGGTGGAGGGGGGATAGCTTCAGGATGATTCAAGCGCATTATATTTATTGTGCACTTTATTGTTACATCGACTCTACCTCATATCATCAGGCACTAGATCCAGAAAGTTGGGGATCCCTGATTTAAAGAAATATTTAGCTACTAGAACCTTGTGAAATAAGAGTCATTATCTCAACTTTAGAGATGAGGAAACTAAAATTTAGAATAATTGAGTTACTTGGCCTCAACTAGAAATGGACAAGCCGAGAGTGGGCCTCTCATGACTCAAAAGGCAAAACTTTATAATAAATGTGATAAAAATACTACAGTATATTAGATGGATTAAAAATAAGTCTATATTATACTTGGAAATATAGTTTTATTTTTTAAAGTATTTTTAATTGAAGTATAGTTGCTTTACAATGTTGTGTTAATCTCTGCTCTACAACATAGTGACTCAGTTATATACATATATGCATTGTTTTTTGTATTCCTTTTCATTATGGTTTATCCCAGGATAGTGAATATAGCTCCCTGTGCTATCCAGTAGGACCTTAGTGTTTATCTGTTCTATATGTAATGGTTTGCAACGGCTAACCTCAAATCCCCAGTCCATGTGTCCCCCACTCCTAGCTTCCCTTGGCAACCACTAGTCTTTTTTCTATGTCTGTGCGTCTGTTCTTTGTTCCACAGATAAGTTAACTTGTGCCACATATAAGTGATATCACATGCTATGTGTCTTTCTCTTACTGGCTTCTCTTAGTGTGATAATCTCTAGTTGCATACATGTTGCTGCAATTGGGATTATTTTGTTCATTTTTATGGCTGGGTAGTATTCCATTATATATAGTATCCCATTGTATATATGTGTCACATCTTTATCCATTCATTTTTTTCTTAATTAATTTATTTTTAAAAATTTATTTTACTTTACAATACTGTATTGGTTTTGCCATACATCAACATGAATCCACCACGTGTGTACACGTGTTCCCATTCATTTGTTGATGGACATATAGGTTGTTTCCAAGTCTTGGCTATTGAGAATAGTGCTTCCATGAATATAGGGGTACATGTATTTTTTTTAATTATATAGTTTTCTCTGAATGTATGCCCAGGAGTGGGATTGCTAGATAAAATGGTGGCTTCCCGATACTGTTTTCCATAATAGCTGTGCCAGTTTGCATTCCCACCAAGAAGAATTCCCTTTTCTGCACACCTTCTCCAGCATTTGTTTGTAGATTTCTTGATGACAGCCATTCTGACTGGTGTGAGGTGATACCTCATTAAAGTTTTGATTTGCATTTCTCTAATAATTAGCGATGTTGAACATCTCTTCATGTGCCTACTGACCATGTGTATGTCATCTTTGGAGAATTGTCTTTTTAGATCTTCTTTACATTTTTCAATTGGGTTCTTTTTTTGTTGAGTTGTATGAGCTGTTTGTATATTTTGGAAATTGAGCCCTTATCAGTCACATCATTTCAAATATTTTCTGCATTTCCATTGATTGTCTTTTCATTTTGTTTATGGTTTCCTTTGCTGTGCAAAAGCAAAGTTTAATTATATCCAATTTGTTTATTTTTGTTTTTATTTATATTGCCTTGGGAGACTGACAGTATAATTTATGTCAGAGAATGTCTTGCCTATGATCTCTTTTAGGAATTTAGTGAGTCATGTTTTGTGTTTAAGTCTTTAAGCCATTTTGAGTTTATTTTTGTGCAAGGTATGAGAGTGTGTTCTAACTTCATTGATTTACATGCAGCTGTCCAGCTTTCCCAGCACCACTTGCTGAAGAGACTGTCTTTTCTCTATTGTGTATTCTTGCTTCATTTGTCAGAGATTAACTGACCGTAAGTGTGAGAGTTTATGTCTGGGCTCTGTATTCCACTGATCCATGTGTATGTATTTATGCCAATACCATGCTATTTTGATTACTCTACTGGATTGTGTATCATAGCACAAGCATAGCATTTATTGTTTCTTATTTTTCTAGCCATTTGCCTTTGTTTATTTTATGTTTTCTCTATTTTCTTTTTTCTGTGCTGGCTAAGACATTTGGTACATAGTTGAATAAAAGTGGTGATAGAGGTGATCTTCTTACTTTAGAGGAAATGCTTCAACTATTTTCAGTTGAATAGTATTTACTATGATTTTTGATAGCTGTCTCTAATGGATTACTTTGCTAACAGATTTAATGAGATGTGGGGTGGGAGGTGGGAGGGGGGTTCATGTTTGGGAGTTCGTGTACACCCATGGCAGATTCATGTCAATGTATGCCAAAACCAATAGAGTACTGTAAAGTAAAATAAAGTAAAATGGAAGCTCTTCGTGTAAAAAAATAAATACAAAAAAATAAAATAAAATAAAATAAAATAACTGATTAATACCTGTCTCTTATACACATCTAGATGTGTATAAGAGACAGAATCTATTTTGCAATTTACAGTAGTGTAACAGAGTCCAAGAAGTTTATCAGAGATGGTACAACCTGCTGATTTAACTTATTACAGTCACTTTGTTTCAATGTCATGTACATGTTGTCTTGATTCACAACTAAAGAGAGAACCTCGCTCTAGTTAAATATCTGACTGATTGAAAGGTTTAGTAAAGTGTTAGGAAATTTCTGAATTTGCATATATGTCCTGTGGAAAGGAATCCAGGTGTGACTCAAATTTTGAATTTCTCTGAATTTTTGCTTTCTTAAAAAGTTATCATATCATTTATCCTCTTTTAATCATTTTATGTGGTAAATTATCATTAATTTTTCCAATGCTAAGCCAACCTTTAAATTCTGATATAAATCACTTGCTCATAGTTGATACCTTTTTACACTATAGGATGTGGCTTCTGAGTACGTGACTGTTGATCTATATTCACAGCAAGATTGCCCTCTGGCTTGGTTTTCTCACACACTCATTGTCTGGATTTAGAATTAAGGTTATACTACTTTAATGGAAATGATTGTGAAGTAATCTAACTTACTTGTTGCATATAACTGAATTTACCTGTTTATTGAAATTGTCTAGAATTTGTCTATGGAATCATTTGAATCTGAGTTTTTCCCATAAGTTCTTTTATACAAAAATGATTTTTAAAATTAATTAATTAATTAATTTTTTACTTTATTTTACTTTACAATACTGTATTGGTTTTGTGTCAGTCTATGTTCAATACAGGATACAGGATGCTTGGGGCTGGTGCATGGGGACGACCCATAAATTCTTTTAAATTACTAGTTCTCTTTTTTAACTAGTTGTAAGAGGGTTGTGGGTATTTTTAAAGAATAGCTTTGATAAATTTTAGTATCCTGTGTATTTACCAATTTTATCTATGTGTTCAGAATAAATTTACTAATAATATTCTTTACTGCAATTAATAATTATAATACATTCCCATTTTGAGATCTTAAGATTATTTTTGCCTTTTTTCCTTCCTTAATGTTGTAGTTTATCTGTTTTACTAGACTCATATAAGTACAAACTTGCTTATTTTTGATCCTCTATGCTTTTTTCTGTTTTACTTTCTAGTGTTATCTTTATTTTACCTTACTTATTCTTAGAGCTATGTTTATTTTTCTGTGTTTTTATTTTCCTCACTACTCAAATAAAATGTTATTTCATTTAATTTTCAGCCTTTCTTATCTTCTAATTCATATGTTTAATGCTATACATTTCCATTTAATATCTCTTTTGCTCACTTTCCAAAATTCATATACAGCAATTACATAATAATTTGTTACTAAGCACTTATGTTGAATGCAGTCCTAAATATTTCTTAGAAAATACTTGCTGTGATGCTATCATAAATGATTTTGCTTCCTGTTTCATTTTACAAACGTTCAGTGTTAGTATCTAAAAACAGTCAATTTTTCTTTATTGGCTCTGTATCCTTGTATCAAAATATTTGTCTTATGGTCTTATTTTTGCATGTGAAGTACTGGAAAATATATTACCAAATGTGTGGAGATTTTTAAATTTGTGTTTTAATAACTTCCAAATTAATTGCATTTTGTATTTTTGTGGGGTTTTTTTTTCAGTTAAAGTTGGGAACTGATAACATGGTCATTTTATATAAGTATTATGCATATACTCGAGATGAATGTGTGATCTTTAAGTACTGTACACAACAGTATTATTTTTTTATTTCACTGCCCATTTCTTCATTGCTAATATACATATTCTATTAGTAAATTCTTCAGATATCTTTTTCAGTTCTCTAATTCTCTTTTGAGTTTTGTCTAATTTATTGTATATTTCCATCAATACATTTTGAATTTATAATATATATATGCTTTTTAAAAATTTAGTCTGCCTGCTGCTGCTGCTGCTGCTAAGTCGCTTCAGTTGTGTTCGACTCTGTGCGACTCCATAGATGGCAGTCCACCAGGCTCCTCTGTCCCTGGAATTCTCCAGGCAAGAACACTGGAGTGGGTTGCCATTTCCTTCTCCAATGCAGTCATTCCTAAAAGTTTCCTATTGCGTTAACTGCCAATAAAATTTTTTAATATTTTATAATTTCAATTCTATATTGTGAATTTAATCATATTAATATCAAATTGAAGTAGAGGAATATATGTGTCTGTATTTCTGCTTTTGCTAACTCTAGCGCATATGTCTGGTGACTTCTTATATTTTCTTGACTTTTTATCTATAGCCATCTTAGTCTGACTTAATAAGATTTTTCTATCATCTTGTCCAAGACATATTATCTAATGCAGATTACTAAATATCAAGAGCAGTTTCCCACACAGCAACTATATTTCTTCTTCTTGCTCCTAGATATTTTGTGGGATCTGTTTTTACAGGATATCCTTGAGATGTTCCCTCTTGATTACAATCCCAGCAATATATTTAAGGTATAAAATTTATCTAGACCTAGTAATTTTGCACAAGGAGATACTTCTAGGGTGTCCTGTTTGCCATATTGCCAGAAACAGACGACTATATATACATGCACACACACACACACACATATATGTATATATTAAGATATACACATTTAATTTAATCATGTTTATATAGTATGCTACCCCAATACTTTGTAACGCTGATGTGGACCTACATTATTTCTGTTTTCACCACAGTATCTCCTTATGTTAGTTATTCTGTAATTATGTGTTTATTTAATTTTATTATTACAGCCTGCTATGGAAGTGTATTTTTATCTCATAGTGAAGCATTGCGATTTAAATTAATCAATTACAAAATTGTGAAAGGTAATTTTTGTACCATTTAAACGCTCTTTGAAGGAAGGCTCCTCTGTTCATTTCTGTATGTCCTGGCTGTTGTGTTCAGTTCAGTCGCTCAGTCGTGTCTGACTCTTTGCGACCCTATGAATCACAGCACGCCAGGCCTCCCTGTCCATCACCAATTCCCAGAGTTCACTCAGACTCATGTCCATTGAGTCGGTGATGCCATCCAGCCATCTCATCCTATACCATCCCCTTCTCCTCCTGCCCCCAAACCCTCCCAGCATCAGTGTCTTTTCCAATGGGTCAACTCTTCACATGAGGTNCACAGCACGCCAGGCCTCCCTGTCCATCACCAATTCCCAGAGTTCACTCAGACTCATGTCCATTGAGTCGGTGATGCCATCCAGCCATCTCATCCTATACCATCCCCTTCTCCTCCTGCCCCCAAACCCTCCCAGCATCAGTGTCTTTTCCAATGGGTCAACTCTTCACATGAGGTGGCCAAAGTATTGGCTGTTGTGTAGGAGCCATCTAATAAATGTGTATTGAACCAACTTAAATGTATACAGGAAGGAAAGAAAAGAAAGTATGCAGGAAGGTTGTGGCATAGTCCTCAAATATGTAAAAGTCCTTATTTCATACAATATGTGTTATATAGTGAAATTTCTGAGTGTTAATTGCTCAGAAACAAAAGTTAAAATGACCCGAGAGCATGATGACTTCTCCATTGTGTGTGTATTAATTTTATTGCATAATGATGCATAGTTCTCTTTGGATCTATTGTGAGTTATGTAGGTTGCAAGAAGGTTAAAGGTTATATAGTTGCAAATATGAGTAAGGATTCAAAAAATTCTTATAAAAAATTGCTATGTCCCTGGTTATTAGTAAATCCACATAGAGTGATGTTACAGTGGTAGAAAAAGTAGCAAATAGTCATGCCTCTATTTTTCATGAATCTATACTTTATCATTTGTAATTATAATCTCTTTGTTCTCCTTAATTACTCATTATATTCAAAGTTGATAAATAATAGTTGATGATTTGTTTTACTAAATTGCCTGTGGCACATCGTTTAGGGATTAATTCCTATAAATCATATGCAAGTAGAATAAGGATATTGAGAATCTTCAAAATATTAAACAATAACACACTTAGCCCATGTCTGTTAAACTAAAACAGAATTCTAAAATTTCTTCAATGTCAAAAGTCAGTTTAACATTTTTTGGGTGATGATGTAACCTTATTCCAGTGCTCACAAAATTATTTTACCAGGTATCAAGTCATGGGCAATTCTACAATTGTGTTGGAGTGTGTCCTGATATATTGTTATTGACTCATATATCTGTTGGTTGACAGTTCTGTACACTTAGCTGGGATCCACCCTACTTTAAATCTAGATAAATCTTGTCAGTGGATTAAGAAATTCCAGATTTTTTAAAGCCCAGATGAAAAGAAGCACTAAATAGATGAGTAAATGATACACAGTAGATAAACTCTGGCATTTCTTTGATGTCAGTAATAATCTATTTCTAAAGTCTTATTCTAAATTATATGCTTTTTGAAGTAAGTAAAGTCACCCAGTCGTGTCCGACTCTTTGTGACCCCGTGGACTGCAGCCCACCAAGCTCCTCAGTCCATGGGATTCTCCAAGAAAGAATACAGGAGTGGGTTGCCATTTCCTTCTCCAGGGGATCTTCCCGACCCAGGGATCAAACCCAGGTCTCCCACATTGGAGGCAGACGCTTTAACCTCTGAGCCACCAGGGAATACTTTTTGAAGGTAGACACAATTCCTAGTAGAATAATAAGCAATCAATCACTACCAGTGCAATTTTAATTCAGTTCAGGCATAATTTACTATCCTATATACTGTTACATCAACTAAGAAACACTAACAAATTTGCTTTTTTTTTTTTAGTTTATTTTACTTTACAGTACTGTATTGGTTTTGGCATACATTGACATGAATC
>SJYX01024790.1:177985-188118 GCA_006410675.1 Oreotragus oreotragus
GCAGCCGGCTAGGTCTTTTCTGCCCTTTGTTCTGTGCACGGTCCTGGCAGTGTCTTATGTTTGAGCTTTTCATGTGGTAGCTATCCCACAGTCTGGTTTGCTAGCCCAAGTTGGTTCATTCTAGTTACCCGTTGGGGGTGGGGAGGGGGCATTCCTGCCAGATTCTGAAAAGCACTGCAGCCCGCACCTCCCGCGCCTCCCTGTCCCCACTTGGTAGCAGCAGATGCAGGCATTTGCGCTGCTTTTCCGCTGGGCGAGTTACTGTTGGGCTTGTAATCTGTTGGTTTTAATTATTTATTTATTTTTCCTTCCTGTTATGTTGCCCTCTGTGTTTCCAAGGCTCACCACAGACTCGGCAGGGAGAGTGTTTCCTGGTGTTTGGAAACCTCTCTTCTTAAGCTTCCTTTCCCTTCCCCGGATGGGCTTTACTTCCCAGGATGGGCTTCCCTTCCCAGGACAGAGCTCCCTCCCCACCTCCTTTGTCTCTCTCTCTCTCTCTTTTTTTTTTTTCTTTTCGTCTTTTATATTTTTTCCCCTACCTGTTTTTGAAATCAGTGCTCTGTTTTTCTGGGTGCCTGATGTCCTCTGCAAGCATTCAGAAGTTGTTTTGTGGAATTTGCTCAGCAATGAAATGTTCTTTTGATGAATTTGTGAGGGAGAAAGTGGTCTCCCCGTCCTATTCTTCCACCATCTTAGGACCGCCCCACAAATTTGCTTTTAAAGAATATTTTTTTTTGTTACCCTTACCCAAATTATAAATTTATGATCATTAGTCTTAAATATATCTTTCAATATTTTTATTAGAAAGTCTTTTTTAAATGCCAGTAATAATGACCTACATTTGTAAACTATTTTTCAGCATTTACTAACCTCATTTATTCCTCAACATCAGCTCTGTGAGTTGGACTGACATAAGCAACCGTTGCTTTGCTAAGGTTACTGACACTTAGAAAAGTTCAATATGTCCAAAGTTGTAGAACCCTAAAGAGAGAGTGACTTTATTTCAGGGCTTACGACCATAATCCCCTACACCTTCCACTACAACATGCTTATTACATTTCTCTCATAATCCCGAATAGCATACATCAGACTGCTGCTTATACTTTTTGATCAGGCGTACCCTAATCAAAGTACATATGGCTCATCCTTGGTCTGCCCTGGTGGCTCGGTGGTAAAGAATCTGCCTGCCAACACAGGGGATGCAGGTTCAACCCTTTGAGTGAGGAAGATCCCCTGGGGAAGGAAATGGCAACCCACTCTGGGATTTTTCCCTGGAGAATTCAATGCACCAGAGGAGCTTGGTGGGCTACAGACCATGGGATTGCAAACGAGTTGGATATGACCTAGTGACCAAACAACAACAATGGCTCATCTTTATGATAATCATTATTTAAATATTTTTCAGAAAATCTGATTTTAATATTTTAAAACCAATGCATTTATAGATTTTTTACAAGTACACCTACTATATTTATTACTAAATTAGGAAATTTATTTTTATAGTCCTACTATCATAACAATTAAGAGTTCAAATGTTTATAAAAAGCATTTATAAAACTTAATACATTTTCAATTTTCTTTCTTCTCCTAAGACAAAATTGAGTGATTTCCTCACTGAGTTACAAAATCTGGGGAGAAAATACTGTTTTCCATTCTGTCTTTTAAATTTTTTTTCAAGCATTTGGCTCTAGAGGCTTTTCTGGAATTTTGTTTCTATGGAAGCACTTTGGATCATAATTTATGAGGTAGGTTGAATCAAATAATAATGTATACCATTTATACTTTATCATACTCACATAGCTTTATGGGTATGTACCTTAGAGGCACAGAGGCAAATTTTTATTAACACATGTTTATACATAATTGACCGATTGAAAAGTGGTAAGAAGTAATGGCTGTGATTTACATAGACTAAGAAATGTCTTAGAGCACCTCACCCTGTCTGGAGCCCCTACTGTGACAGATGAGACAGTGCCTGTGGGGGATGACAGCATGCTATTTATGGCATTTCCTTCTGAGACAATTAAGTAACATATGCCAAGACCATAGGGATTATCTTTGAGCTACACAGAATGTAACTCTATCTGAAGAGAAATATAATATTTTGCAAATTTGACAAACCATAAGAAAGCTTAAATTGATTCACCCATTTTAATAAGTGCAATCACTTTTTTGTGCCTTAATAAGATTTATTTTCTGATAAGTGTATGCTATAAAAGATTAACATGGTATATACATGTATTATTCAGAAAATAGGGCATATTTACTTTGTTAGTGTACAATGTTCATAATGAACTTTTACACAGGCTACTTATTTAACAGCTGCTTTCCCCTCCTATGTTCAAGCTAAACCAAATAGAAAAGTTAGTTCTCTATAGATATAAAAACTTTCTTGTTTATTGCAGTATTATTCAGCATGCTAAAATGGAAATGACACTGTACAAGATACTTAGGAAAGACAGTGGGTTGACTGGGGCTCATGAGAGGTAAGGGAGGGAAAATTTAGACTTCAGAGTGGATGCTCTTGTTGTAGCATTGTGTTTGGTGATGCCTTTGAAGCTGACTCAATGCAGTGCTGAGTAGTGCCCTGCGGTTCATTGAGTATAATTGTACGGTCCAGGGCTTCCCAGGTGGTGCTACTGGGAAGGAAAGAATCCACCTGCCAGTGCAGGAGGTGTAAGAGACACGGTTTTGGTCCCTGGGTTGGGAAGACCTCCTGGAGTAGGAAACGGCTATCCACTCTAGTATTCTTACCTGAAAAATTCCATGAGCAGAGGAGCCTGGCAGCCTATACAGTTCATGGGGCCACAAAGAGTTAGACATGACTGAGCGCATACACACACAGGCACTTTAGGTTTATTGTTCCATTTTGTTATTGAAGTCATTCAGTCCTTTGTAGATCTATCTAAACAGTCAGGTTCTAGTGGGAAGTTGGTTATAAATTAGAATGAACACGGTAGATAATGCTGGGAATAAAAGGTGGTCAATTAAGGATTAGTAAAGTAATTTGGGATTACACATCTCCACGGCCCAGCTCATATCCTTGGTATAATAAGTAAGTCAAGAAATACTTGTTAGGTGGATAAATGGAAAGAATTTTTCTGTATTTTCACACTTCTTGTCCCACTCAACTTGATTTATGATCTTCATTTCTCCTTGTGTTCCTGAATTTCATGCTGTATTCTATAGGTACAATGACTTTCTATCCTAAAGTAAGGTGTACTGTGAGTAATTAATTTAACCATGATCTAGTTTTAAAAGACCTCTATAAAGACCAGTTTCTAGCAATTGTAAAAGGAGAAATAGAGGGGGAGAGAGAGAGGAAGGAAAACTGGATACAGAAAAAGCAATTTTAATAGACTTTAATAAATACTTTCCTGGCTCCCCAAAAGTTATTATTTGGTCTCTCAAATGGTAACACAATTTAGTAGAGTTACTTTATAGCAGCTTTGGAGCCATAAGGATACATAGGTTACATTACTCCTTCTGATACTACAGTGACATAGCATTACTATTTGGCCAACTTAACATCTGAGAGGTCATGAAATTGGTAGTAAGACAATCATAATGTCAGATTCAAATATTGGGCCCATAGACCTTACAGTGGGGTCTGCTAGATGCCTAAAATTTTGACATGTAAGTCTATCTTATATAATGCTTTCATGTTGATAAGTTAGTTTAGAGATATATTAATTTCTGTTCCAGTATTTTTGGAGAGCAATTTATGTTAGAATTTATTATGCAGGTCCTAAAATTTCTCAAAGAACAAAAAAGAAGAAAATTCCCATTTCGATGTTCAAAAACCCACCTTGTATACATTCCTTTTTCCTCCCTTCCTCTTCTTTCCTTTATTCTGTCTTCTGTTTTTCTCTCCTTCCTTCTACAGATGCTTATTGAGTTTCTTGTATGATCCAGAAACTGTCGTAAACATTGCTGTCTTTCATTGGGTTTTTCCTAGTTTCCTTAAAACTATACTTTAGAATCATAGCACTCTTTTGGTTCCACAGTTCTAAACATTTTTATGTAAAGGATTAAGGCAAAGTATCATGAAAAATATTTATTGGCTAAACTTTATCCTCAATGATTTTTCACCTTATTCCATCTTCTAGGTGGGTTAGGAATGAGAGATAAAGCAGAGGCAGGTTAGCTATATTATTCTAAGAAATATCTAATATAGAATCATAGCACTCTTTTGGTTCCACAGTTCTAAACATTTTTATGTAAAGGATTAAGGCAAAGTATCATGAAAAATATTTATTGGCTAAACTTTATCCTCAATGATTTTTCACCTTATTCCATCTTCTAGGTGGGTTAGGAATGAGAGATAAAGCAGAGGCAGGTTAGCTATATTATTCTAAGAAATATCTAATGTTAACATACAACACCTGTAGTGAAAGAAAAATAGAAGGTTGATTATACAAAAGTCATATTTCTTGAAAATGGATATGTTGAGTAGTTAGAGAACATTGTAGTACTTATTACAGGGGTGTGAACAAGGATTTTTTACAAATATTACTTCAAGAATGCTGCCCCTCATATATTAGCCACATAAGAGTGTTTCCATCAATTATTTCTAATTATATGCACTTCTTCCAGTTAACAAAAGCTGACAATGACGTAGTCTTGTAACATAGGGTTTTATTGTCTCAGCATTTTTACTCTTCATTTTTACTTTTTAAGTGGGAATTTTCCTTATTTCCAATAATCATTCTTATGTTAACAAGAACAGTGAAGTGAAGTCGCTCAGACATGTCCGACTCTTTGCAACCCCATGGACTGTAGCCCACCAGGCTCCTCCGTCTATGGGATTCTCCAGGCAATTGGCTGATCATGGACCAGTGGTTAGTGTCCTGGCTACCAGCAGTGAGCAATAGGAAGATTTCAGCTTCTAAAGAGGGAAGAAGAGCATTGCCTCCAACCTACTGTGGTAGGAAGCAGGGCCAGTGACAATCCCTAAAGAGAAAGGATGGATAACAAAAAGGATTGCTTAGAGCCTGTTAAAAATATTAATACCTTGCAGTGACAGGAAGTTTACTGTAATTTACAGAGTGAAGCTAGAAGAGATAGGTAAGGGAGCTGTGGAAGATTGTGGAGATCAGAGATTGCTAAGAGATCATAGCATCCTAATTCATAGTCTTGGAGCTAGTGGGAACTGAAATGCTATTCACAGTAGTAATTTCATTGATTAATCAGTTGTTCAGGATGAAATTATTTAAAATTGTCACCAGATTGTTTCAAAACTAGACTTCAGTCCAGTTTTTTGGCATCTCTTGTAAAGTTTATTCACATTTCTCCACAATATCAGACTCACCATGATGGAAAGAACCACACCCAGAGTCTCTCCTCAGTCAGTGTTGTTAAAGCATCTGTGGTCTTACTTGTTGAATCTTCAAGAATTCTTTTAAAGCAGTGTCTAAAGGAGAATTGAGGATTGTAATCAATACAGTTCTAACGAACTATTTACAATGGTCAGGTTTACACACAAACCCAAGCATTAATCATGTTGATTAACTGACCATTTAATAACATGATATCTTGGAGCTAGTGGGAACTGAAATGCTATTCACAGTAGTAATTTCATTGATTAATCAGTTGTTCAGGATGAAATTATTTAAAATTGTCACCAGATTGTTTCAAAACTAGACTTCAGTCCAGTTTTTTGGCATCTCTTGTAAAGTTTATTCACATTTCTCCACAATATCAGACTCACCATGATGGAAAGAACCACACCCAGAGTCTCTCCTCAGTCAGTGTTGTTAAAGCATCTGTGGTCTTACTTGTTGAATCTTCAAGAATTCTTTTAAAGCAGTGTCTAAAGGAGAATTGAGGATTGTAATCAATACAGTTCTAACGAACTATTTACAATGGTCAGGTTTACACACAAACCCAAGCATTAATCATGTTGATTAACTGACCATTTAATAACATGATATTATATTCTTACTTAAAATCAGACTCATGCTTTTCAACAGATATGTTGTAATTCCATTTTGGGGGGTGTATTAAAAAACATTATCTCTTTTACAGTCTTTCTTTATTCCTCTATATAGACATAATCTTCTGGAAATGTCTTATTTGTTTCTAGTGTGTATAAGCTTGAGGCCAAGAAGTATGTCTTATGTCTGTATATTTGCATTTCTTTCCCTCTCTCTTTCTATACAATATGTAAGCAAATTACCCAGTACTCCTTTCTACCTCGACTATAAAATAGAGAAAGATGGTTAGACATTGTTAAGAATCCCATCAAAACCCCCATTGGAAATGGAAAACAGATATTGGACACATCTGGAAAGCTAGAAAAGATCCGGCATTGTAAAATAAAGGGACAATTTGTATTGCTTGGTAAAATTCTTCATTTTTGACCTCTTATTTGGCCAAAATTTTAAAACATTAAAAATATATGATGAGGAGAAAACATATCCTCTCCTACTGTTTTAGAACATGTATATTGCTCTAACCAATTCAGAAGGAAAATTACTAAAATTAAAGGTTATTATAAATATGTTTCTCCTTTGACTCAGCAAATCCATTTCAACCAATATATCCTATAGAAATTCTGACATCAGTGCACAAAGATAAAAAAAAAAATTAAGGAGATTCACTAAGACATTGTTCAGTTCAGTCTCTGTCGTGTCCAACACTTTGTGACCCATGGACTGCAGCATACCAGGCATCTCTGTACTTCATTTTTGACCTCTTATTTGGCCAAAATTTTAAAACATTAAAAATATATGATGAGGAGAAAACATATCCTCTCCTACTGTTTTAGAACATGTATATTGCTATAACCAATTCAGAAGGAAAATTACTAAAATTAAAGGTTATTATAAATATGTTTCTCCTTTGACTCAGCAAATCCATTTCAACCAATATATCCTATAGAAATTCTGACATCAGTGCACAAAGATAAAAAAAAAAATTAAGGAGATTCACTAAGACATTGTTCAGTTCAGTCTCTGTCGTGTCCAACACTTTGTGACCCATGGACTGCAGCATACCAGGCATCTCTGTTCATCACCAACTCCTGGAGTTTATCCAAATTCATGTCCATTGAGTTGGTAATGCCATCCAACCATCTCATCTTCTGTCATCCTCTTCAACCACCTTCAATCTTTTCCAGCATTAGGGTCTTTTCAAATGAGTCAGGTCTTTGCATCATGTGGCCAAAGAATTGGAGTTGCAGCTTCAGCATCAGTCCTTCCAATGAATATTCAGGACAGATTTCTTTGGGATGGATGGGTTAGATCTCCTTGCAGTCCAAGGGACTCTCAAGAGTCTTCTCCTACACCACAGTTCAAAAGCATCAATTCTTCAGCACTCAGCCTTCTTTATAGTCCAACTCTCACATCCATACATGACCACAGGAAAAACCATAGCTTTGACTAGACAGACCTTTGTTGGCAAAGTAGTCTCTGCTTTTTAATATTCTGTCTAGGTTGGTCATAACTTTTCTTCCAAGGAGCAAGCATCTTTTAATTTCATGGCTGCAGTCACCATCTGCAGTGATTTTGGAGCCCCAGAAAATAAAGTCTGTCACTGTTTCCACTCTTACCCTATCTATTTGCCGTGAAGTGATGGGACCATATGTGATGATCTTCATTTTCTGAAAGTTGAGTATTAATCCAACTTTTTCACTCTTCTCTTTTACTTTAATCAAAAGGCTTTTATTTCTTCTTCACTGTCTACCATAAAGGTGGTGTCATCTGCATATCTGAAGTTATGGATATTTCTCCCAGCAATCTTGATTCCAGCTTGTGCTTCATCCAGCCCAACATTTCTCATGATGTACACTGCATATAAGTTAAATAAGCAGGGTGACAGTGTACAGCCTTGACGTACTCCTTTCCGAATTTGGAACCAGTCTATTGTTCCATGTCCAATTCTAACTGTTGCTTCCTAAATGCATACAAATTTCTCAAGAGGCACATCAGGTAGTCTTATATTCCCATCTCTTTAAGAATTTTCCAGAGTTTGTTGTGGTCCACACAGTCAAAGGCTTGACATAGTCAATAAAGCAAAAGTAGATGCTTTTCTGGAAATCTCTTGCTTTTTTGATGATCCAACAGATGTTGGCAATTTGATCTCAGATTCCTCTGCCTTTTCTAAAACCAGCTTGAACATCTGGAAGTTCATGGTTTATGTACTGTTGAAGCCTGGCTTGGAGAATCTTGAACTTACTTTAGTAGTGTGTGAGATGAGTGCAATTGTGCAGTAGTTTGAGCATTCTTTGGCATTGCCTTTCTTTGGGACTGTAATGAAAGCTGACCTTTTTCAGTCCTGTTACCACTGCTGAGTTTTCTAAATTTGCTGGTGTATTGAGTGCAGCACTTTAAAAGCATCATTTCTTAGGATTTAAAATAACTCAAGTGGAATCCCATCACCTATACTAGCTTTCTTCATAGTGATGCTTCCTAAGGCCCACTTGAATTCACATTCCAGGATGTCTGGCTCTAGGTTGGTGATCACACCATCATGATTATCTGGGTCATGAAGATCTTTTTTGTATAGTTCTTCTGTGTATTCTTGTTACCTCTTTTTAATAGCTTCTGCTTCTGTTAGGTCCATACCATCACCTATACTAGCTTTCTTCATAGTGATGCTTCCTAAGGCCCACTTGAATTCACATTCCAGGATGTCTGGCTCTAGGTTGGTGATCACACCATCATGATTATCTGGGTCATGAAGATCTTTTTTGTATAGTTCTTCTGTGTATTCTTGTTACCTCTTTTTAATAGCTTCTGCTTCTGTTAGGTCCATACCATTTCTGTCCTTTTTGTGCCCATCTTTGTCTGAAATCTTCCCTTGGTATTTCTAATTTTCTTGAAGAGATCTCTAGACATTCTCATTCTATTGTTTTCTTCTATTTCTTTGCATTGATCGCTGAGGAAGACTTTATCTCTCCTTGCTATTCTTTGGAACTTTGCATTCAAATGGATATATCTTTCCTTTTCACCTTTACCTTTTGCTTCTTTTCTATTCACAGCTATTTGTAAGTCCTCCTCAGACAAACTTTTTGCCTTTCTTTTCCTTGTGGATGGTCTCGAACCCTTCTTCCTGTACAATGTCATAAACCTCTGTCCATGGTTCTTCAGGCACTCTGTCTCTCAGATCTAATGCCTTGAATCTATTTGTCATTTCCACTGTATAATCATAAGGGATTTGATTTAGGTCATACCTGAATGGTCTAGTGGTTTTCCCTACTTTCTTCAATTTAAGCCTGAATTTGGCAATAAGTTCGTGATCTGAGCCACAGTCACCTCCCAATCTTGTTTTTGCTGACTGTATAGAACTTCTCCATCTTTGGCTGCAAAGTATATAATCAATCTAATTTCACTATTGACCATCTGATGATGTTCATATATAGAATCCTCTCTTGTGTTGTTGGAAGATGGTGTTTGCTATGACCAGTATGTTCACTTGGCAAAACTCTCTTATCCTTTGCTCAGTTTCATTCTGTAATCCAAAGCCAATTTGCCTGTTATTCCAGGTATTTCTTGACTCCCCACTTTTGCATTTCAATCCCCTATAATGAAAAGGACATCTTTTTTGGCTATTAGTTTTAGATGGTCTTGTAGGTCTTCCTAGAACCATTCAACTTCAGCTTCTTCAGCATTACTGGTCAGTGCATAGACTTGGATTACTGTGATATTGAATGGTTTGCCTTGGAAATGAACAGAGTTAATTCTGTCTTTGAGATTGAATCCAGGTACTGTATTTTGGACTCTTTTGTTGACTATGATGGCTATTCCATTTCTTCTAAGGTTTTTTTTTTTTTTTCCCAAAGTAGTAGATATAATGATCATCTGAGTTAAATTCACCCATTCCAGTCCATTTTAGTTCGCTGATTCCTAGAATGTCGACGTTCACTCTTACCATCTCCTGTCTGACCACTTCCAATTTGCTTTGATTCATGGCCCTAACATTCCAGGTTCCTATGCAATATTGCTCTTTACTTCTATCACCAGTCACATCCACAACTGGGTGTTGCTTTTGCTTTGGCTCCATCCCTTCATTCTTTCTGGAGTTATTTCTCCACTGATCTCTAGTAGCATATTGGGCACCTACCAACCTGGGGAGTTCAATTTCAGTGTCCTATCTTTTTGCCTTTTCATACTGTTCATGGGGTTCTCAAG
>SJYX01024790.1:190100-203685 GCA_006410675.1 Oreotragus oreotragus
GTTGGTGATGGACAGGGAGGCCTGGTGTGCTGCAATTCATGGGGTCACAAAGAGCTGGACACAACGGAGCGACTGAACTGAACTGATGGTTACATATGTAAAGGAAATATTATATAGACATATATAGAAAACTGAAAGCAAAAGTTTCTTTGAGGAAAAGCCTAATTGTATTTCTTACATTTTTGTATTTTGCTAGCTGTTTTCAATTTATGGTATTACCTTTAAGATCAGAAAAGTTTAAAAACCAAAAAGTCATAGATTATCCCTTTTCCGTTTGTAAAGTCACAGATGCATGTAAAGTGGAAAAATCAGATTACAAGACAATAAGCTTAATGTGTTTCTAATTTTGTTAAATATAGGCTTATTTATAAAAAAAAAAAGATTAGCAAAGTATAGTAAAAATTTAACAATGTTTATTCCTGAAGGGAATATGTGATTTTATGCTTCCTTATATTAAAAAAAAATTCTACAATGTACTTGTGTTGCTTTTATAATCAGAAAAAGACATAATAGCACATCAACTTATAAATAGTTTAGCTATTACAGTTTTATGAAAAGATTTTTATTTCAGTTACTTGTAAATCACACTGAAATTTTAGAGAAAATGTGAGGACCTTGCCACAATATAAAAACATATTTTATCAAATACTTATTTTATTTATAATATACAGAAGACAATTTATGTGAAACAAATCACAGTCTAAACATCAGATATAAGCTAATGTACATAAATTTAGATCGTTGGTGTGTTCAAGAATCTTAAACTATACTCAGCAATTTTGCAAAGAAGTTATTCTTATTTTTTATGGAGAAATGGAGGAGTGACAATGCAAACTTATCATTAGATGAAGTGAATAAAGATGATCTCAGAAAACAATTGTGTACATATATGCCTGTATCATTCACACATGTAGCAGTAACTGTATATCAGTATTGTTCTAAGCAAATTATAAACATTGAGTTATTTCATTCTCATAACAATCTTAGGAGTAAGGTATCATTAGAATCCCTATTTTAATAGATGAGGAATCTTAGGCAGAGAAATTAATTTCTGAAGGTCAGGATATCTACTCAATACAAAGAAGTTTTAGTCAGAGTCTTTGGTAAAACTTGATACCCCAGATTCCTTCATGTGACTATGATGCTTCACAGAATCTTCACTTGGGTCGTTTAAGTGATCCACCAGTTCCTTTTAAGTCCCATAACACAAGCTGATCTGTAAGATGAGATTTCTAACATAAGAATTCTGAAGATCCTACCACCCAGGGCTCTAATCCTAATATAACTTCCCTTACTTAATTCAAGTTTCTGTAATATATGGATTATAAAGTTGAGTGAATACTTTAAGTACTGTGTCTAACGGTATGCACCCAAGTCATCCCCACTCAGGGGATAAAAATTCCATCTGATATAACTCGTTTCAATTTTTTTTTTCTCCTGTTAAAGTCTGGCACTTCTTTCTTTTCTTCAGTATTCATTTAGTGCTACAGTTTCTCAGCCACACGTTTTTAGTTAGAGATCAGCTTAGATAAGTCTTTAAAATATTCATTAATAAGCTTTTTTTCCCCTCATGCACACATTTTTGAAATCATATGTAGAACATTCAAAGATGAAAAAAGAACTTCAAATTAATGATATTCTAATGATAACACTTCTATGACCATGGGATGTTTTAGTATAAAATGCTTTTCCTGGCACTCCATAAAAACTGCCACACAAGCAAATCTTGATTATATTCTCAAAGGAATCTCATTTCATCATTTTTAGTGTCTAGCAGTTATAACATGAATATATGTCCAAAAAAAGTCTTACAATGCAGAGGAAATTTCTACCATTTATTCAGATGCAGGTATATTGAAATGAAGTCATGAGATTTAGACTATGTCTGATTAATTCATTTTCACTTGCATTTGTATTTACTAACTCTTCCCTCATCCCTAATCTCTTCAAAACACACATATTTTATGAATGGACTAAAAAGTACTTGGTTTGAAATCTACTTCCCTTTCATACAGGCTATGTCATATTAGGCAAGTTCTTTAACTTCTCTGTGCTTTAAGTCCCAACTATATAAAAGGAATAATAACCCTCACAAAGGATGCTTGTAAGGATTGAATAGCTTAATACAGATAAAATACTTAGAGTACTTTACACATAAAAGACCTATTGTGTTTAGTCATTGTCATTTTATAAAAATTAAACCAGGCATGCTGTAGTTTAATGCCATCCCACAAAACACTTATTTTTAATGATATATTTCATCATAAAATCAATACATGTTCATTATTGAAAACATAAAAATACGCAGGGAATATAAAATTTCCTCTAGTTATATGCATATATGATATGTATCATGTACAAACATGTAACTGCTATATATATTTTCTAGGTAAATACAGCTCTAAGGAGATTTGGTCCAACGTTATAAACTGAGCACTGGCATGTACTTCCCCTTCTCTCAAGTTTTTTGCCCCCAACTGTCTCACAATAATTGCAAAAATGCATTTATATTTAATAATCTGGAGAAATGTGTGCCAAGAGCTATTATGGTGAGTTATTATAAATAGAAATAAAAAGGGTTGAAAACATAGAAGAAAAGCACAGCCCTCTATGCAGTATACACAGAAAACCTATTGAGAATGAGGGACTATAAGCAGAAAAATTAAACATAAGAAATCAACAGATATATAGACAAGATGGATCATGAAGTAGAGGAATCACTTTAAATTCTGTATACAGAAGAATATATAGACTGTACCTCTATAGTCCTGATGCTATCACTAACCAAAGGAGCAGCAGGCCCCAGAGGCGTTTGATCCTGAGACCTGTATGGACAAAGTGAATTACTTCTCAGGTGGTGAGAGAGAAGCTTTGGTCCCAGATAGTCCATGAACAGAAAGCCCTTCGGAGGAGAGAAATACTTGACTTCTTCCAATATCAAGCCAAGACATGGTCATTTTAGAATCTGAGGGAATCTTAAGTGCTAGTTATGTTCACATCTAAGAACTCTAAAGCAAATCCTTTAGGTCAAAAGGCCAATACCATCCTTATAAGGAGGCTGTAAGCATCAGTCCCACTTATGATATGGAATGTTGTTCAGCCAGGAAGTCATGTCTGACTCGTTCTGACTCCATGAACTGCAGCATACTAGGCTTCCTTGTCTTTCACTATCTCCCTGACTTTGCTCAAACTCATGTCCGTTGAGGCAATGATGCCATAAAACTATCTTGTTCGCTGTCACTCCTTTCTTCTCCTGCCTTCAATCTTTCCTAGCACCAAGGTCTTTTCTGATGAGCTGGCTTCACATCAGGTGGCCAAAGTATTAGAGCTTCAGCATCAGTCCTTCCAATGAATATGCAGAACTGATTTCCTTCAGGATTGATGGGTTTGATCTCCTTGCAGTCCAAGGGACTTTCAAGCGTCTTCTTCAATACCACGGTTCACAAGCATCAATTCTTTGACACTCAGCCTTTTTATGGTCCAACAACCATACATGACTATTGGAAAAAACATAGCTTTGATTATGTGGATCTTATTGGCAATGTATCTGGTTTTCAATATGCTGTCTAGGTTGGTCATAGCTTTTCTTCCAAGGAGCAAGCATCTTTTATTTTCATGGCTGCAGTCACCATCGGCAGTGATTTTGGAGCCTCGAAATATAAAGTCTGTCACTGTTTCCATTGTTTTGCTATCTATTTGCCATGAAGTGATGAGACTGGATGCCATGATCTTCATTTTTTGAATGTTGAGTTTTAAGCCAGCTTTTTCACTCTCCTCTTTCACTTTCCTCAAGAGGATCTATAGTTCTTCTTTGTTTTCTGCCCTAATGGTGGTGTCATCTTCATATCTGAGGTTATTGACATTTCTCCTAGCAATCTTGATTCCAACTTGTGCTTCATCCAGCCTGGCATTTCTCATAATGTACTGTGCATATAAGTTAAATAAGCAGGGTGACAGTATGCAGCCATGGTGTATTCCTTTTCCAGTTTTGAACCAGTCTGTTGTTCCATGTCTGGTTCTAATTGTTGCTTCTTTACCTGCATATAGATCTCTCCAGAGGCAGGTTAGATGATCTTGTATTCCCACATCTTTAATAAATTTTCACAGTTTGTTGTGACCCTCACACTCAAAGGCTTTAGCATAGTCCATGAAGCAGAAGTAGATGTTTTTTTTCTGGAATTCTCTTGCTTTTTCTATTGTTCAACAGATGTTGGAAATTTAATCTCTAGTTCCTCTGCCTTATTTAAATCCAGGTTGAAAATCTGGAATTTTTCAATTCACGTACTATTGAAGCCTAGCTTGGAGAATTTTGACCATTACTTTGCTAGCATGTGAGAAGAGTGCAGTTGTGCTGTAGTTTGAACATTCTTTGGCATTGTTCCTCTTTTGGATTGGAATGAAAGCTGACATTTCCCAGTCCTGTGACCACTGCTGAGTTTTCCATTTTGCTGGCATATTGAGTGAAGCACTTTAACAGCATCATCTTTTAGGATTTGAAACAGCCCAACTGGAATTCCATCACCTTCACTAGCTTTGTTCATAGTGATGCTTCCTAATGTCCACTTGACTCGAGGATATCTGGCTCTAGGTGAGTGATCACATCATTATGGTTATCTGAATCATCAATATCTTTTTTGTATAGTTCTGTGTATTCTTGCCACCTCTTCTTAATATCTTCTGCTTCTTTTTGGTCCATACAATTTTTGTCCTTTATTGTAGCCATCTTTGCATGAAATATTCCCTTGGAATTCACTGACGTGATCTCCAGTCTTTCCCATTATGTCCTTTTCCTCTATTTCTTTGCATTGATCACTTAGGAAGGTTTTCTCATCTCTCCTTGCTATTCTTTGGAGCACTGCATTCAGATGGATATATCTTTCCCTTTCTCCTTTGCTTTTCACTTCTCTTTTCTCAGCTATTTGTAAGGCCTCAGACAACCATTTTGCCTTTTCACATTTCTTTTTCTTGGGGATGGTCTTGATCACTGCCTCCTGTATAGTGTCACAAACCTCCACCCACACTACTTCAGGCACTCTATCAGATCTGATCCCTTGAATATATTCATCACCTCCTCTGTATAATTGTAAGGGATTTGATTTAGGTCATATCTGAATGGCCTAGTGGTTTTCACTACTTTCTTCAATTTTAAGTGTGAATTTTGCAATAAGGAGTTCATAATCTGCACCACAGTCAGCTGTTCTTGTTTTCACTGACTGTATAGAGCTTCTCCATCTTCGGCTGCAAAGAATATAATCAGTCTGATTTTGGTATTGAGCGTCTGGTGATATATATGTGTAGTGTCATCACTTGTGTTGTTGGAAGAGGATGTTTGCTACGACCAGTTGTGTTCTCTTGCCAAAACTGTGTCAGCCTTTGCCCTTCTTCATTTTGTACTTAAAGGCCAAACTTGCCTGTTTCTCCAGGTATCTCTTGACTTATTACTTTTACTTTTGCATTCCAGTCCCCTATGATGAAAAGGACATCTTTTTTGGTGTTAGTTCTAGGACGTCTCATATGTCTTCATAAACTCATTCAACTTCAACTTCTTCCACATTAGTAGTTGGGGCATAGACTTTGATTACCATAATGTTGAATGGTTTGCCTTGGTAACAAATCAAGAACAATCTATCACTTTTGAGATCGCAAACTAGTACTTCATTTCAGACTCTTTTGTTGACTATGAAGGCTACTCCATTCCTTCTAAGGTATTCTTGCCCTCAGTAGTAGATATAATGGCCATTTGAATTAAATTCCTCCATTCCTTTTCATTTTGGTTCACTGATTCCTAAAATGTCAATGTTCACTCTTGCCACCTCCTGTTTGACCACTTCCAGTTTACCTTGATTCATGGAACTAACATTCCAGGTTCCTATGCAATATGGTTCTTTACAGCATCAGACTTTACTTCCACCATTAGACACAACCACAACTGGGCATTGTTTCTGCTTTGGCTCAGCCTCTTCATTCTTTCTATAGTTATTTCTTCACTCTTCCCCAATAGTATATTGGACAGCTACAAACCTGGTGTGCTCATCTTTCAGCATAACATCTTTTTGCCTTTTCATACTGTTCACAGGATTCGCAAGGCAAGAATAGTGGAGGGTTTTGCCATTCTCTTCTCCAGTGGACCACATTTTGTCAGGCTCTAACTAGCAGACACATGTCATTTAAGCACTCCATGTAGCTGAATGACATGCCCAGAGTCCTGGCTGCCCCTCTGCTGGCCCTTGTTGAGCACGTAAAGCTTCACTGGCTGTCAGGTGTTGGTCAATGTGCAGCTTGGGATGGAGGCAACCTCCCTGTTGGAGTGGCTGGGAAAAGGGTACGGGGAGGTTGAAGCCAATGTTGGTGGACACCCAAGAGCACAGGACACCCTGGTCTCTCTGCTACCACTGGTGGTCCTGGAGTCTATCCACTGCCCAGGAGTAGAAGCGCCCCTCCAGCCTCACTGTTGCTGCTGGCCACCCTGGAGCTGATTCATTTATGGGAATTATAAACATCCTCTTCCAACAACACAAGTGATAACACTACACATTTATGGAACACTTTAATAAACTTTAAAGGAAATCAATTGAAATACCTATGATAACCAGTTGAGTTCATCATTCATAACTGTAAGTATTGTTGACAATTGACTTGAAAAATTGCACAACGTTAGTGTTTCAAGTTAAGTTTTATTGGGGGGAGAGTGAGGAGTGCAGCCTGAGAGATAGCTCTGAGAAACTGCTCCAAAGAGGCAAGGGGAAGATCAGTATACATGTGATTTTGGTAAAGAGGAAGTACATGCAATAAGAACATTATTTGTGCAGAAGGTTTCTGTTCCTCTCCTGAACATTTCTGCTAGGCATGAGGAATAGTTGTCACCATAATGGATTTCCATGCTTTTCTAGATATGAGGAGATACAAGAATTGGGCTCATAAAATTGGCTCCTGAAAATATCTACCTGAAGACCTGCTGTGCCAGTTCTCCCGCCCCAACCACAGAGTGCCTCATTTCTGCTTTCTACCTTGTACTCCTTTCAGAAGGTGTTTAAAATCAGCAGCAACTCTAGCAGCACATGATTTAATCCTTGTAGATGGCAAGTGCCAATTTGTGGTTGACATGGCTCCCTCATGATCATAAATTAGATCATGTTTTGGGAGGCATTTTATGATCGTTTTGTCCCATTGTGCTAAGAAGGCTTTTTCGTAGGTCTAGCAAAGATTTTGATGAGAGGCCAGTCAATGTGCTATTGCTAGACCAGGTTTTATCAACAGCAACCAAAGGGTTCTGGACCACTTGTTTTATTAATCTGTATGTTCCAGAATAAATTTCCTCTTGTTGTATCTTTCCATATCTAGAGTTTCACTATTAAAACCATTGATCTCATATGATATTATATATTTTGGAAGAGGTTCAGTCACACATTTGGTGATGCAAGAAACAACAATCTTGTAAAACAGACAAAGTACAAATAGAATTGCTGGCAGTATTATTAAAGTCATAAGTAAGAATTAAGCTAAGAACTTCCATTATATGCAGCCCAGTATATCCACAGGTTGTTTATTTTAGTCTCTTCTCTACCAATCTTTATTTTTCAGGGAAATCATATTAATATATTAGCACTGTTCATAAGACTCTGAGCCCAATTTCCTAGTGTTGCTAGGCTGGTTATCCTTAGTATAATTTAATTGTTCCCAAGATAAGGGGGGCTTTAAATCTTAAACGATCACAGGCTGGTATTAACCACATAAATCCATCCCATAATTGTGGGAGATTTTATTCATTTGCTGATTTTTTTGTTATTGTTGCTCTGAGTACTTTAGAGGAAAATTCACATTTCTGGCCTGGGCTAGAGTAGGTATTAATTGGCCACATGAGAGGATCCTATCTAGTAACATCAAGAGTAGCCTGAAGAGGACTGATTTTTCTTTCTTTTAAAGTAAATTTCCTAAAGAACATCCAATTATAGTCTTGGAGTGGAGAAATTCACCAAAGTAATCTAGAAGTACTGGGCATAGGTAATTAGCCAGAAATCCAACAATTGGATTAACTTTTGAAACTAGTATAGGAACATGCCCATGATAGAAAAACATTTAATTTATATACAAAGCTCCAAAAAGTCAAGAAAGCATTATAAATGATCATACGAATCAGGTCCGGAATCTTGGGCTACCTGTCTATTTCTAATGGTTGTCATCTTCTCCTCCTAGAGTGAGTGTAGTTTCTCCTCTGTTTGAGCATTATTTTAAGGTGATTTTAGGTCAGCAGTCTCTCAAAGACCAGTCTGATGTAGGGACCTTTGGAAGTAGGAATTAATCCAAGAGTCGGTTTCCCTTCAGTTTGACTATGCCTAAGATAGTTAAGAGTAAGTACCTGATAAAGATCCATCCATCCAGATTGGAGATAGTCCTTTAAAGTATGTCTTTTCCACTATAAATGATCTCCTGGTTGTAGATCATGGGACATTTGATTTTTACTCAAAGATAGATTACTGAGATAAGCTTCAGAAACAAACTTAGTGTCCTTTAATAATTCAGTTAAACTTTATATTAACATAACAGCAAGGAACTATCTGGTAAGTGAGTCAGTACAGATTTCCATTAACAAAACTTGGATTTAGCATTTATTGAAACATCTTTTCTCCCTAAAATTACCCTAATTTCTACCAAATGTATCCAAATTAAGACTAATTTGTTTGTAAAATATGTCAAGTCTTTAAAAATTTGGCCTGATAATTTATATAATTGATCATATAAGCTTTTTGCTTTGCTGAAACTTTTAAAAGGAATCTCAGACTAAA
The DNA here is from genome assembly GCA_006410675.1 of Oreotragus oreotragus. Lineage (NCBI taxonomy): Eukaryota > Metazoa > Chordata > Mammalia > Artiodactyla > Bovidae > Oreotragus > Oreotragus oreotragus. The sequence goes on from SJYX01024790.1 coordinate 198,884, forward strand.
CTTTTAAAAGACCTCTCAAGGCTAGGAAAGTCATGCCAAAGACTTATTACAGATTTCACCTTACAGATACAGATGAATTTCTCCCTCTTAAAATCCCCCAAATACCTTGAGTTTTCTGTACCGTTTAGTGAGTTGCCTTCCTGATTTATCTGATAAAGCTGCCGAAAACTTGAGTTTGCAATCTCTGGAGGGATCAGATAGAAAAAAAAGGTAAATGTTTCAGCTCTGCTTCAGTTCAGTTCAGTCACTCAGTCGTGTGTGAACCTCTGTGACCCCATGGACTGCAACACGTCAGGCTTCCCTGTCCATCACCAACTCCAAGAGCTTACTCAAACTCATGTCTATAGAGCTGGTGATGCCATCCAACCATCTCATCCTCTGTTGTCCCCTTCTCCTTCTGCCTTCAGTCTTTCCCAGCATCAGGGTCTTTTCCAATGAGTCAGTTCTTTGCATCAGGTGGCCAAAGTATTGGAGTTTCAGCTTCAACATCAGTCCTTCCAATGAATATTCAGGACTGATTTCCTTTAGGATGGACTGGTTGGATCTCCTTGCAGTCCAAGGACTCTCAGTTCTGCTTACAAAAATATAATTTACCAAATTATTGTACATCATAATTAGTTTGATGGAAAGGTTTTCCTTATATCTGGAAAACACAGATATAAACCAATAATTTTTCAAATTCATAAAGAATTATAACCATATTCAACATTTCAGTTTTATGTAATGCTTTTGTAACAGTTTATGAAGCCATCAGGTTTCTTACTAGGATTCTTTAACTTCTTACCCAGTTCAACATTATGTTCTGAAAATCAGAAACTTATATTTATCCAAAAGTTCTTCTTGTTAATCTTCTTCAAGAGGAAGCATTTTTGCAAGGGCATTAAAATAAAGCTATAACAATCTATAATGACAAGCCTTTAAGAAGCCATATTTAAATCTGATTACAATACAGCTGACAAAGAAACTTGGTTACTGCTCTGTCACATAACACCAAGATAATATCTAGAATTATGACATAACATTTTATCAGGACATGTCAGGTTTTTAGGAATTTTATATAATTCCTAAACTGTCATTACTAAGCATTTACTTTGCAATATACTTGAGAAGATTATTACTCAGTTGACAATACTTCCCAAATAAGTTAATATACCAAATTAACCTAATTAATAACTCTTTGGGGGATGTTTCAGGGGACTTTTGAAGAATCTCAAAGTTAGCTAGAGATCAAACGACCTCATTAAATTTTGATTTAGGAAGTTTTGTCAATATGTATCAAAAAGGTTTAGAAAACCCAGTCACACAAGATCATAGGTCACTGTGAAACAATAGTTACTCACTTAGCCAACTAACAATAAAAGATTTCAAAGGCAAATATAAAGCAGATCACTTAAAAGGTAAAGAACTTAAAATCTGTTATCAAAGGTGGTACAACATCTTAAGAAAACTTGTCCTCTTAACAAAGAGAAAACCGAATTCAACTTTTGTACCAGCTTACTTTAAAAATATATTTACTTAGTTAAATTTATTTTAAACTTAGTATTGACCATACACAAAACTCTTTTCTCAGGGTTGACTTTCCACAAACCTTTTAATAACTTTCCATATCCATTATTTTCCATTCAGAAACAGTCACTTGTAAATCAGATCTACATCCTTTCCCTTAATAAAATACAATTACATTCCTTATGCCTTCTTTATTGAAAATACACATCCTACTTTCCTTAAGTAACTGTGCTTTGTCCTTTATATTAGCATTCTGTACACTGGTGAACGTAAATACCAGTGACAATTTCTAGAAACATTTTCTCATAGAGAACATCTCAGAATGACACCAAACATGTTAATAGTCCAAAATATCTAGTTTCTCTGTAAGAGGAAGCCAGTGTTTGGTAATTAATCTTTCATTATCTTACTATATTTGGGAGTGACCTAACTCTTCAATAGGAGAAGGCAATGGCACCCCACTCCAGTACTCTTGCCTGGAAAATCCCATGGGTGGAGGAGCCTGGTAGGCTGCAGTCCATGGGATCACTAAGAGTCGGACACGACTGAGTGACTTCACTTTCACTTTTCACGTTCATGCATTGGAGAAGGAAATGGCAACCCACTCCAGTGTTCTTGCCTGGAGAATCCCAGGGACGAATCCCGGGGACGGGAGAGCCTGGTGGGCTGCTGTCTATGGGGTCGCACAGAGTTGGACATGACTGAAGTGACTTAGCAGTAGCAGTAACTCTTCAATAAACTTCCATCACTTAATTTCTCACAGCCCTAAAAATTCAAGTTACCAAAATCCAGTGAGACTATTTTAGATAGACATTCCTAAGCATAATTATTTTAATAGAGTTTATCTAAAAGTTCTTATCTCATTTGCTTTTTCTTTCCTTAAAAGTTTCTTCACATCAAGTTACTTTCTTTGCTGACAAATTAGTAACAGTTATAACAAGGTTTTGTTTAATTTATATTAAACCTAGGCACAATGAAAATATTACACATAATGTTGATGACTCTAAGGCATGCCTATATTAATTAGATCAATAAGCATTAATACCAGGTATTAATTTAATATTGAATATTTCTCAGTTTATGTGAACCTGAAATTAATTCTGTCCTTCTGTATTTTTTTTGAGAATTTATATAAGCACCTAATTTCCTTTAATCCAACTATAATAAAAGCTCACGTACAAATTAATTTTTGGTATTGCCATTCAAAGGTAAAAAGCAAAGATAATACACATGTAAACATACACAGACACAATGAAAAATCTCAGTTTCATTTTCTAAATTTAGTCATGAATCAGATAGCACAGTATAAAACTTACTAGTTGTAAATAACACTTATAATAAGAAAAAATTTTAAATGCTTTATTCTCTGTTTTTTTACTCAGTTTCAGGTATCAGAGATGGTCTAGATAAGTGATTTTGAGAGCTCTGGTCTCAAAGCACAGGAACAACTTATTCCCTCAGGATCTGAATTCTGAAGATATTTTTTCTTTCAAGCTAGTTTTCTCTACTGATTAGAAATTAAGCGGGGGATCTGGGGAGAAGGGAGTAGCACCCCATTCCAGTACTCTTGCCTGGAAAAGCCCATGGACGGAGGAGTCTGGCAAGCTGCAGTCCATGGGGTCGCGAAGAGTCAGATACGACTGAGCGACTTCACTCTCACTTTTCACTTTCATGCATTGGAGAAGGAAATGGCAACCCACTCCAGTGTTCTTGCCTGGAGAATCCCAGGGACAGCGGAGCCTGGTGGGCTGCTGTCTATGGGGTCGCACAGAGTCGGACACGACTGAAGCGACTTAGCAGCAGCAGCTTGGGATTGAGATAAACTTCAATCAGCATTGTGTACTTAACTGGCACAATTGAAAATTCATAATTTTTGTAGACTCCTCCTTATTTATTTTTAATGATTGTGAAAAATCAATCAGCCAGTGTAACAAGGGTTTTGTGTATAAATCTGAGCAGCCTGATTGTCTTTTGACTAAAGTAATGCCTTCTAAAAAGATGGTGGTGGTTGAATTGCTAAGTCGTGTCCAACTCTTGCCATCCTGTGGACTGTAGCCTGCCAGGCTTCTCTGTCCATGGGATTCTCCAGGCAGGAATACTTGAGTTGGTTGCCATTTCCTTCTCCAAGAGATCTTCCCAACCCAGGAATCAAACCCAGGTCTCCTGCATTGCAGGCAGGTGATTTACCAACTGAGCTAGCTATAAGGGAAGCCCTCTAAAATGGAAAGTTTGGGGGAAAAAAAGAAAAAAAAATTTAGAAATATTCTGGCTTGACACATGAATCATTCTCTCTGGACTGGATTATTTTGGTGGTTAGAGAATGAGTCATGTGTCAAGCCAGAATATTTCTTAAAAGTGTTTTCAAATCTTTCATAATAGTCCAGAATTGATTCATCTGATCTTTGCTTGCAGTGTTGAATCTTTGGCCTATGTTTTTAGAAAAAGCTCTGGGATAAATTTGAGTAATTTCTGAGCTAATTCCTTGCATTCATTGTAAACCTGTGGATTATATGATTCAAAATGAATTAAGGGGTGTTTTCATCCTACTTTCTCTATTCATTCCCTTGCTTTGCTTTCAGAAACTGATAGCTGTTCTCATTGACACAGATCTGAAAACCCGAGCTTGTGGGAGCAGGTGGAACTCAAATTCCTTAGCCAAGTCCCAATGAATCCTGACTTGTCTGAAAATATTCCTTAGCCAAGGCTCTAACTTCTGCTCAGGTCCTGGGTGTATATGTAAGCAATAAGGGTGGTTCACTTCTCCCTGTAATAGATTTTTCCTTAAAGGGAACAACGATAATTACTTCTGATTTTTTATCCTTCTGTCCTGGGGAAAGCAGTAGTAAGAGGCAAAGGAGTTGGAAAAGAAAAGAGATAGTGTCTGGCCAGGCAATTCAGATAAAAGAGGATATGTTGGAGGAGCAGACAGAGCCAGAACCAGAGTGCTAGCAGCCTCTTTTAGTTCTGATGTAGCTTCAAGAGGTTACACTATTAGTGCCTCATTTAGTTGCTTCTAGATACAGAGTACATCATGAGAAACGCTGGACTGGAAGAAACACAAGCTGGAATCAAGGTTGCCGGGAGAAATATCAATAACCTCAGATATGCTGATGACACCACCCTTATGGCAGAAAGTGAGAAGGAGCTAAAAAGCCTCTTGATGAAAGTGAAGGAGGAGAGCGAAAAAGTTGGCTTAAAGCTCAACATTCAGAAAACGAAGATCATGGCATCCGATCCCATCACTTCATGGGAAATAGATGGGGAAACAGTGGAAACAGTGTCAGACTTTATTTTTT
>SJYX01024790.1:205460-240437 GCA_006410675.1 Oreotragus oreotragus
ATGATGCTAAAGCTGAAACTCCAGTACTTTGGCCACCTCATGCGAAGAGTTGACTCATTGGAAAAGACTCTGATGCTGGGAGGGATTGGGGGCAGGAGGAGAAGGGGACGAGAGAGGATGAGATGGCTGGATGGCATCACGGACTCGATGGACGTGAGTCTGGGTGAACTCCGGGAGATGTTGATGGACAGGGAGGCTTGGTGTGCTGCGATTCATGGGGTCGCAAAGAGTCGGACACGACTGAGCGACTGAAATGAACTGAACTGAACTGAGATACAAATCAATGTAAGCTTTCCATTCATTTTGTTAGATCTTATGGCCTTTTTTTTCTAACTGCACACAAAAATATTAGTTTTGGATATTGAAAAATCCCAGTTTGGTAATTTTAGATTGGTGTAGTTGATATTCTTTAGTATAATTTCCCCAGTTAAGTAGGTACTTGCAAGTATGAGTTTTGTACATACATAATCCTGGCTGGGGTGTTATTTTGAGACTGGCTTTCTGATGCCTTTTGTTTCTGTTTGAAAGGCTCTATTTCCTGTTTTAAATTGAATTTGTCAGGGATAACATTAACTAGTGAAACTGGGTGCTGGTCCAGGGTGCTGCTTGGGAACTTAACTCCTCTAGGCCACACCCTAGAGCTGTTTTGGCTCTCTTACGTGTCTCAGTTTCTCCCACTGCTTTGGTAGCCTAAGCCCATGTGGGTGCTTGCAACATTGAATGGCCATATTTTCTCTGTGACACCTGGATGAGAAAGTGTTTTGATTAATGAGTTGGTTTCCCTATGAGACTACTGCATGGTATGAGGACTCTGCCTCCACCACTCCCATAAATTTCCCAGTTGTCCAAGAAAGCCATAACTGGCCCAGAGGAGTCTTGTCCCTTTTCTTCAGAGCAAAACTCTCATATACCTTCACTTTTATCCCAACAAATTCTATTAAGACAGCTGACCTGAGGAAAAGCATCATATCAGCCTCTTATTTAACCACTCAGCACAGACCAGTCAGTCTCCTACAACTGAGCAAACCCTGATGTCTTTCAGCCAGCCTTCCACCACTCCAGTATCTTTCACCTGGGTGGGTATTCCCCCATATCATTCAACTGAACCCCATCCAATATTTTTCCACTGAGTGGATATTCCCAGGTAGCTTTCAACTTCTCCTTTTCCACCCCCCACCTCCAGTATCTTTCAAGTGGGAGAAGGCAGGTTCCTGCTATACACCGCAAAATACAACTCAGGATCATCAACTAATATGGAAGATATAAGAATCAGGAAAGACTTACCCAATTCATCTGGACTCAAGGAGGAAGATGGGTGAAGGGGGCTTCTGGTGCCAACACTCTGGTTCCACTTAGAGTTTGGGTGAAGGAGAGAAGTCCATTCTGGGTCCCTTCTTCATGGTCATCATAAAGCTGTCATCTTAAAAAAAATGCACAATATGAGAGATGAAAGTTGTTTTATTGGGGCAAAAAGGGCACTTCAGCCCTGGAGACAGCACCTCAGATACCTCTTAGAACCTGCTCCAAAGGGCAGGGGGCAAGGTCAGCATATGTGATTTTGGTGAAACGGGAGTACAAGCGCATATATATATATATATATTCCCAGGTAGCTTTCAACTTCTCCTTTTCCACCCCCCACCTCCAGTATCTTTCAAGTGGGAGAAGGCAGGTTCCTGCTATACACCGCAAAATACAACTCAGGATCATCAACTAATATGGAAGATATAAGAATCAGGAAAGACTTACCCAATTCATCTGGACTCAAGGAGGAAGATGGGTGAAGGGGGCTTCTGGTGCCAACACTCTGGTTCCACTTAGAGTTTGGGTGAAGGAGAGAAGTCCATTCTGGGTCCCTTCTTCATGGTCATCATAAAGCTGTCATCTTAAAAAAAATGCACAATATGAGAGATGAAAGTTGTTTTATTGGGGCAAAAAGGGCACTTCAGCCCTGGAGACAGCACCTCAGATACCTCTTAGAACCTGCTCCAAAGGGCAGGGGGCAAGGTCAGCATATGTGATTTTGGTGAAACGGGAGTACAAGCGCATATATATATATATATATATGTATATATATATAGTTTTGCAGAATGTTTCTGCTAGTCATGAGGAGCAATTGTCTCCATGAGGGATTTTCTAAATATGAGGAGATAGAATCGGGTTCATAAATTCAGCCCTTGAAAATATCTAGGCTTGTTCTGCCAGTTTTTCCCCAAGCAAAGGGTGCCTCATTTATGCTCTCCACCCTGAACTCTTTTCAGGAGGTACTGAAAATCAGCAGTTATAGCAGCACATGATTTAACCCTTGTGAATGTAGATGGCAAATGCCAATTTGTAGCTGACAATTTGATAGAAACAAATCTCTTAGAGAAGGACCAACATGAGGATCTAAAATAGCAATATGTGCATCAGGAAATACGTAATAATTAAAATGGGGGAAGGGTGCTATGAAAAGGAAATGTTTAGAAAGCAAGGAAGTTACGAGAAAATGAAAATTAAAACAAAATCGAATACAGTGAACCTACCTGAAAACAGAAATCTTTGTACTGAAAAGATTTCTTAAGTGCTGTATAAGCTGAATTTAAGTATGTACTTAGACATCTGAAATTTCTAAAATTACTAAAAGCTTTCAAATAAAGAGAAAAGAGAAATGAAGGTTAGACCTCTTACGAAGTAGATGAGGGACAGCAGTATCTCAAAATAAGACAAGAGCCTATGGCAAAAGCCACAGGCCTGATTAGAGTTTACTCTAAAGAAAAGGAAAAAATTTAAAAAAATTACATCAAGATAGTAATAAAAGCATTTTCTTCTAAATATGCCTGAAATAACTGTTCAGGATGCATTGAAGCAATGTGAAAATTATATACAAAGAAAGAATGCATGAAATTCAAGAAGCAAACACAGGTGTCCAGGTAAAGTACTAAATGATTTTTGCATTTACAACAAAACGATTTCACATTTACAAATAAATGATTATTTCTGCCACAGATGAGGCAAATATATGTGCCACAAATAAAGCTTACTTTTACTATACAAAGAGTTTCCTAAAAGCAACAAAAGATAATGCAATATATGTATTTTTAAATGGTTAATGTAGCAATTTACTTGATAAAAAATTAAAATGGCAATATATAAATGAATATATATTAAAATTCAATAGTAACTTTTATGCAAACAAAAAGTAATTTCATATTATTCCATTAAAACTGACAAAAAATTCATATATGTGACAGTATCCAATGTAGAAAAAAGGGCAATGTGGTGGGAGAAAAAAATTAAGATTTTCAAAATATCCATTAGTATTCAAAAAACACATATCCTTGAACCCAGGAACTACACTTCTATGTATCTACCTCAAGAAGTATACATGTATGTACCAGGATATTAATTTCTACATTGATTTCAATAACCAAGCATTATATGCCACCTAAGCATCTAACAAGTTGAATTTAAGCATTTACCAAGTTAAATTAATGATTTCATTAATAGAATTGAATAATAAACTTAAGCTAAAGATAGTTTTTCATATGCTAAAGTGAAAATAACCTGAAAATGTCATTGAATAAAAACTATTTGAAATTGATTATCCTGTGATGTCATGTAAAATGAGAAACAGAGCTATTGTTTTAAATATACCTGGACACTTCTATTTTGGGGGAACCTTCAAACACCATCCAAAGGACAACTTTATTAAGCTTTTTACTGCTGGTGGGGGCCAGATTCTCATTAGAAAGCCCAAGCCAAACAGTGACGTGACTCAAACCATCAATACAGTCGTTTACGATGCCAAACCTGATTTTGATCGGTGCTTCTGCACACAGTATATCATCTGTGAGGATTTGTCTAATTATCGCCCAGAAAGGGTTCGGCAGGGCAAAGTCTGGACGGCTCCTTCCAGCTGGTTTATAGATTGTGTGATGTCCTTTGAGTTGCTCCCTCTTGACAACTGAACTCACACAGTGTGATAGGTTGCACTCACACAGTGCAACCTAGTGATTGCACTGTTTTCATCAGTCCTATTTTTACAAATAGGTAGACTCATTCATTGGAGAAGGCAATGGCACCCCACTCCAGTACTCTTGCCTGGAAAATCCCATGGATGGAAGAGCCTAGCAGGCTGCAGTCCATGGGGTCGAGAAGAGTCGGACACAACAGAGCGACTTCCCTAGACACCTTCAACTAGGAATTCAAATCACCTTGCAACAGAAAACATAAATAACATTTGCCTAAGCAAGAGAGGGTATTATTATTCATTATTTTGTCACATAGAATGAAATGCAGAAATAGTCACTCAGTATTACAAAAATTAACAACAAGAGTCCAGCTTTTTTAGTTTTTTTGTTTTGTTTTCCCTTTTGCTTTTAACAAAACTGTTCTGCTTTGGGATCACACTACTATGACAGAAATGAAATCTCTTTTTTTTTAAATTAATTTAATTGAAGGCTAATTAATTTACAGCATTGTAGTGGCTTTCACCATACATCGACATGCATCAGTCCCCCATCCTGAACCCCCTTTCCAGCTCTGTCCCCATTCCATCCCTCAGGGTCATCCCAGTGCACTGGCCCTGAGCACCGTCTCATGCATCGAACCTGGACTGGCAATCTATTTCACATATGGTAATAAACATGTTTCAATGCTATTCTTTCACATCATCCTGCCCTCAGAGTGGGATCTTCTCCCACAGAGTCCAAAAGTCTGTTCTTTATCTCTGTGTTTCTTTTGCTGTCTCACATACAGGGTTATCATTACCATCTTTCTAAATTCCATATATATGCGTTAGTATACCGTATTGGTGTTTTTCTTTCTGACTTACTTCACTCTGTATAATAGGCTCTAGTTTCATCCACCTCATTAGAACTGATTCAAATGCATTCCTTTTAATAGCTGAGTAATATTCCATTGTGTATATGTATCACAGCTTTCTTATCCATTCATCTGCCAATGGACATCTGAGTTGCTTCCATGTCCTAGCTATTGTAAACAGTGCTGCGATGAACACTGGGGTGCATGTGTCTCTTTCAATTCTGGTTTCCTCGGTGTGTATGCCCAGCAGTGGGATTGCTGGGTCATAAGGCAGTTCTATTTGCAATTTTTTAAGGAATCTCCACACTGTTCTCCATAGTGGCTGTACTAGTTTGCATTCCCACCAACAGTGTAAGAGGGTTCCCTTTTCTCCACACCCTCTCCAGCATNCAGTGGGATTGCTGGGTTGTATCATAGTTCTATTTCCAGTTTTTCAAGGAATCTCCACCCTGTTCTCCATAGTGGCTGTGTTCCAAGGGATGGATCTTGTTATGTTTGCAAAACTGGCTGCTACCAGCACCCCTCCTCTTAGCACCTTGACAACTCTAGATAGGAAAAAGGGAAAGAGGAGGGGTAGAGTAGAGTAGAGCATGCCTCCCTGGGTGTGTCCAACTTTAAGAAATTTCCCAAAGCCCAACAGAAGGACTTCTGTTTTATAGACCAGAGGATGTCACACTCCTGTCTGCAAGGAAGCTGTAGGAGGACATTTTTTTCCTCTGTCTTGAGAGATTGAATAGGAATAGCTAACCTGTAGACTCTCCACACATGGCATTGAGTAGGCTGAGAAGTTTCTTCAGTTTTTAAGTAAAAATAAGACACATTTTTTTCATTTTCACCAAGAACTTTATTGAACAGTGTATTCACCATTTTGTTCCACTGTCTTCTGGCTTCTTTCAGGAAGTTTCATAATTTTATCTTCCCAAAACTTACCTTTTTGAGCAAAGAACTATTCCAGATGTCTTTTACAGTACTCCAGGGAATTGAATTTTTTTCCATTAAGAGAATTTTGTAAAGGCCAAAATAAATGGAATTCCAAAGGTACAATATCTAGTGAATATGGCAGATGAATCAAAACTTCCAAGGCAAGCTGTAACAGTTTTTGCCTGGCCATCAAACACACGGTCTTGTAGTATCTTGATGGAAGAATTTGTATGCATTTTCTGTTGACTAATTCCTGATGCTTTTCTAGTGCTACTTTCAGTTGGCCTAATTGGGAGCAGTGCTTGTTGGAATTAATCTTTTGGATTTCCAGAAGGAGATCNATAATGTCTCTGTTTTTGAATATGCTGTCTAGGTTGGTCATAACTTTCCTTCCAAGGAGTAAGCATCTTTTAATTTCATGGCTGTCATCATCATCTGCAGTGATTTTGGAGCCCCAAAAATAAAGTCTGACACTGTTTCCACTCTTTCCCCATCTATTTCCCATGAAGTGATGAGACCAGATGCCGTGATCTTCATTTTCTGAATGTTGAACTTTAAGCCAACTTTTTCAGTCTTCTTTTTCACTTTCATCAAGAGGCTTTTTAGTTCCTCTTCACTTTCTGCCATAAGGGTGGTATTATCTGCATATCTGAGGTTATTTATATTTCTCCCGGCAATCTTGATTCCAGCTTGTGCTTCTTCCAGCCCAGCGTTTCTCATGATGGAAATTCAAGACATCAAGAAAAAGTACTTTAACTTTTTACTCTATATCTTTGAAAAATTTTGAAACATTTTTGTTTTACTTACATAAAATGAAAATAGTTATTCATATTGTAGAAAATTTGAAGGCTATAGAAAAATCTAGAGGCAATTAAAATCCCACAAAATCCACTGCATCTCTACAAACTGTTTTATGTATAATTTTAACATTTATCATAGGTTTGTGTGCATGCTTGTAATGTGCACATTAGATTTCATTCATACCACTGCATAACCTTTTGAAAGAACATAATGTATTTGGACTTAAAAATATTCACAACCTAAAAATTGAGGGTTATGTATTATTTTGCTAGAATTTTTAGGACTTGGAGCCTGGGAGGCCTTGGAGCCTTGGAGCCATGTGAAGTAACCTTGAGACAGCTACTCTGAGGAGAAGAGTGGGTGAGGCAGGTTATAAAGAAGTTTTGCAACAAAGGGAAGGTAGTCTGAATGTCAAAGATGATTGTTAATTAAAGGAAAGCCAGTTATCTCCAGGAATTTAATGCTTTTCTATGTATGGGAAGATGCAACAGTCTGGGCTCATGAAATTATTCCTTTGATATGCATCTCAGGTATGTGGGGCCTGTATTCTGTATTTCACATCCTGCATTTCCTCAGGCCTCTACATAGGGTGTGGCTGCATTTTGATGGCTGCTAGATGGCAGGTAGTCTTTTTCTTCCCTGAGTTTCCTCAGGACTCACTGGCTGCAATCCCTGATGACTCTGACATCTTTATTTACTGATATGCAGGAAATATTCCATTTTTCATATATCAAGGCAAGTAATCTTGATGCCAGGTAATCTTTCCCAACTTTAAAAAAAAAAAAGCCTCTATATTCAGTAATTTTTAAAGATTTTCAAGTTCCCTGAAATAAGTCATTATGTTACTCTAAGCAATTGCTTTGGTGGGAGGGATAGATGATACTCATCTATTTGGTAATTCCATATATAATATCTTGACTGTGTAAACAGGTAATTTGTAGTCAATAGTTTAATAACTTGGGACTACAGTAAATATTTTAAAGGCTAAATCACATGGTATTAGAATGTAAGACACTCATTATTTTTAAAAAGTTTTAAAGTTTAATTTTATATCAGCTGAAAGGAATAAATGGAAGAAATTTTAATTTATATTGTCGTGGACAGTTGTGATCACTTCAGTGTAATTTGTTAAAACCAACATTGGGGTGTTTTTCTCCACCTTGGTCTCTAGTCACTGGGGCCAGTATATAGGACTGAAGATGTGATGGTTAAAGTATAGCAAAGTATTACAAAGTCAGTGTAGACCATTTTCTTTATTCTCTCCTATCTTTGTTCTCTCAAAACTATCTAATAAAATTTATTTTGTTGACTTAAAAAATGCACAATATGAGAGTTGCCAGTTAAGTTTTATTTGGGGCAAAATGAGAACGGAAGCCTGGGTAACTGCAGATAGCTCTGAGAAACCACTCCAGAGAGGTAGGGGGGAATGTAAGTGTATATGTGATTTTGATGAAGGGGGAGTACATGCAATTTGCAGAAGGTTTCTGTTAGTGTCTTGAAGGTTTCTGCTAGTCATGAGGAGCAGTGGTCACCATGAAGGATTCGAGTGGTTTTCTAAATATGAGATATGAGAATTAGGCTTGTAAAATTGGCTCCTTAAAATAACTATCTGAGACCTGTTCTACCAGCTCTCCTACCCTAAGCACAGAGTGCCTCACTTCTGCTCTCCATCCTGAACTGCTTCGGGGGTGTTAAAAATTAGCAGCAATTTAGCAGCATATGATTTAATCCTTTCAGAGGTAGATGGCAAGTGCCAATTTGTAGTTGACAATTTCCAAATGTTTCTTTTTCTCTTAAGCTAGCCAGTCGTTTAGACTTCTAAATACTTCATTTAAAAAAGAGATGTGATAGTAGAACTGGAAAGATGTACTAAAAAAGTACATGCAATTTGCAGAAGGTTTCTGTTAGTGTCTTGAAGGTTTCTGCTAGTCATGAGGAGCAGTGGTCACCATGAAGGATTCGAGTGGTTTTCTAAATATGAGATATGAGAATTAGGCTTGTAAAATTGGCTCCTTAAAATAACTATCTGAGACCTGTTCTACCAGCTCTCCTACCCTAAGCACAGAGTGCCTCACTTCTGCTCTCCATCCTGAACTGCTTCGGGGGTGTTAAAAATTAGCAGCAATTTAGCAGCATATGATTTAATCCTTTCAGAGGTAGATGGCAAGTGCCAATTTGTAGTTGACAATTTCCAAATGTTTCTTTTTCTCTTAAGCTAGCCAGTCGTTTAGACTTCTAAATACTTCATTTAAAAAAGAGATGTGATAGTAGAACTGGAAAGATGTACTAAAACTATCAAATTTCCATATATCATTCTACCTATTCCACCCCACCTAAGCCTCAGTAAGTAACAAATGAAGTATTAGAGCTCAGCACAAGATTTGTCTTTCTACTATTAACTTAAGAGATGAGGGTGAGCTTAAAGCCAAGAGAATTTGAAGAGACCACATAATGTGTGCAGTTTTTCTTCTGGCCATGTGTAGAGGTATGAACCCTCTAGGATCAGTTAATAAGGGACAGGTATAAATAATAACTATGTGATCAGTTCTTGGCAGAATGAGACAGTAGGCACTTGATACACCTTAGATTAATATGTTCATTAACTTAAGTTTCATTATAGATGTTAGCTTTTTGATTCTTGAGATCAGAGATATATGTGTATATGTGTCTGGGTCTATGATATGTTTATAGAGGGGGGACATAGGAACCTAAGCCATTTCTTCCTACTGTGGTCAAACAAACAACCCCCCAATACCTAGTGATTCAATAGAATTGGAAAATATTTACTATATATTTACCTACTAATAAAAACTTTGCCTATATTTGCATAGAATTCTAAACTTAACAACAAATATTTTCATTCACATGACTGCATTTAATTGATATACACAGAAATAGTAAAGATTCTGATAGACTGTCACTATTGTTTTTATTCTGGACATTAATAACAATGGAATCATTGTAGTTCCATGAGGTAGAATATTCCTGCAAAGATATTTGCAAGTGTTTTTATTAGGGGAAATTTTAACTGCCATAGAAATATAAAGTATGAAATTCTTGATAAGAAATAAGAATATATATTTTAACAAAGTATTGATAAATTAGATTGTCATCAATGTTCACTATTTTGAAGAGGCATCTGGGAGGTAAAAACATATAATCTTTTTCTTTATCTGATTATTGTCTCATTTGTGATTTTTAAAATTTACCCAGTAATTTAATGAATCAGAAAACATTACCAAAAGTGAATTCATTTTTTATCTTTTAAACATGGATGATGTCTTCAATATGTATTGTAAATATTGAGTTAATGGTTTTTATCTCACAGGTGAGAAAATGACATACTTTGCCAATACTGTATTTTTAACATGAGTTCAGTTACATCAATATTATTATAATTAATGATTACATCATGCTTTAGAAGGGAAGTACAGAGAAGGTTGGTGTTAACATGCACGGCACACCATTGTGATATCAATACTCATTTTACTGTTCAGATTTTTTTAAAGCTAATAGCTGTCAAAAATACCCATTATAGGCTAGTCTATAATTTGTAGAAGTCAAGTAATACATTTTTTCTGAAGGTATAATGGATGCTCCATGGAGCAATTATTTTAGAAAGACAACTTCATCTCAGCTGTCTCATGCCAGCAGAACTATTTAAGAGCCTGAGATGCATAATTCAACATGGAAGGGCTGTCAGAGTTGAGAATACCTTTAAATTATAAAAACTTAGCACCACAAGTCAGTTATAATTATAATGGAAATGTAGTTTTCTGTCATTTTATCATGGCAAACATCTCTCAAGAAGCAATTTTGCATGTTAAAATATTTTGGCAAAGTGACTTTTGATTCCAAAGGGATACAGATTATCTAGCTTTATACCTGAATATTTTTCTTACAAATTGTTTAACAGGCTGTACTGCTAAGATGGCAAACATAAGAGTATTATTAAAATCCCACTTCAAAATCTCAGGGAGAGCATAGGCTGTAGTTACTCACTCAGGCAGGTTTGGTTATGCACAGAAAATATATTATTTTAATAGTAATATATGACAGGCAGTTCCTCATCTGACATCCAATTATTTTACATGGCAAATATCTGAATATAAAAATGGCTGTCATTTAGATAGTCTTCTTTCCTAACAAGTATTTTCATGATTAAAAATTAAATTGAAAGAGTTCAAGATCTTCCTGGATTCTTAGATTCATTGCCTTTGATGATATACCTAGCACTCTCTCTCTCCAGATGGTAGCTCTTGAATTCATTTTGTTATAAAAAACTTTTATTATTGTGGGAGATTAAGAGAAAGCATATATAAGTATTTTGTTGTTTAGTTGCTAAGTCGTGTCCAACTTTTTAGCGACCCCATGGACAGTAGCCTGACAGGCTCCTCTGTACATGGGATCTCCCAGGCAATAATACTGGAGTGGGTTGTCATTTCTCCAGGGGATCTTCCCAGGCCAGGAATCAAATCCACGTCTACTGCATTGGTAGGCAGATTCTTTACCAATGAGACACCTGGGATGATATATATATATATAATATGTATGTATGTATATAGGACTGAACAACAACTATGAACTATGTTGCCGTTTAATCGTCCAGTTGTGTGTAACTTGTTGAGACCCCCATGGACTACAGCATGCCAAGCCTCCCTGTCCCTCACAATCTCCTGAGTTTTCCCAAGTTCATGTCCATTACCATCCAGCCATTTCATTCTCTAACACCCTCTTCTTCTGCCCTCCATCTTTTACATATATATATATATATATATACACATACATACACACCCTGATGGCTCAGAAGGTAAAGCATCTGCCTGCAATGCGGGAGACCTGAGTTTGATTCCTGGGTGAGGAAGATCCCCTGGAGAAGGAAATGGCAATCCACTCCAGCACTCTTGCCTGGAAAATCCCATGGGCCGAGGAGCTGGATAGACTACAGTCCGTGGGGTTGCAAAGAGTTGGGCACGACTGAGTGACTTCACATATATGTATTTAAATTATATGTATATATATTTAGAAAATAAGCTACAGATTAACATAATAGCATAATCAAACTACAAGTCTGTCAATTCCAAGAAATGAAATATTCACATGAACTCAGAATTCACAGTTCAGTTCAGTTCAGTCGCTCAGTCGTGTCCAACTCTTTGCGACCCCATGAATCGCAGCATGCCAGGCCTCCCTGTCCATCACCAACCCCGGAGTTTACTCAGACTCACGTTCATCGAGTCCATGATGCCATCCAGCCATCTCCTTCTCCTCCTGCCCCTAGTCCCTCCCAGCATCAGAGTCTTTTCCAATGAGTCAACTCTTCACATGAGGTGGCCAAAGTACTGGAGTTTCAGCTTTAGCATCATTCCTTCCAAAGAAATCCCAGGGTTGATCTCCTTCAGAATGGACTGGTTGCATCTCCTTGCAGTCCAAGGAACTCTCAAGAGTCTTCTCCAACACCACAGTTCAAATGCATCAATTCTTCAGCACTCTGCTTTCTTCACAGTCCAACTCTCACATTCATACATGACCACTGGAAAAACAATAGCCTTGACTAGACGGACCGTAGTCGGCAAAGTAATGTCTCTACTTTTGAATATGCTATCTAGGTTGGTCATAACTTTTCTTCCATGGAGTAAGCGTCTTTTAATTTCATGGCTGCCGTCACCATCTGCAGTGATTTTGGAGCCCCAAAAAATAAAGTCTGACACTGTTTCCACTGTTTCCCCATCTATTTCTCATGAAGTGATGGGATCGGATGCCATGATCTTCGTTTTCTGAATGTTGAGATTTAAGCCAACTTTTTCACTCTCCTCTTTCACTTTCATCAAGAGGCTTTTTAGTTCCTCTACATTTTCTGCCATAAGGGTGGTGTCATCTGCATACCTGAGGTTATTGACATTTCTCCCGGCAATCTTGATTCCAGCTTGTGTTTCTTCCAGCCCAGCATTTCTCATGATGTACTCTGCATAGAAGTTAAATAAGCAAGGTGACAATATACAGCCTTGATGTACTCCTTTTCCTATTTGAAGCCAGTCTTTTGTTCCATGTCCAGTTCTAACTGTTGCTTCACAGTTGTATTCTATTGTTTTGAGCCAGAGTTATACTGAGCACTCAATTTTACAAATTGCCAATACAGATTGTTCTCTAGGACAATAAGCATATTAAATTTTTGTTATCATTCTTCTCATATTGATATATATGCTGCTGAAGCAAGTACAATCATCCTTCTTATATTGACATGGTGGTAAATATATTTTCCAATTATATAGTTTTAATAAACTTTGCTTGATTCATTTCCAAAAATGAGTAGACTGATAAATTAATTTTCTACTGTATGCATTACCTTTTCCATTTTATACTTTAAAATGAAGAAAATTTTACATTATCATTGAAATTGTTTAATTGTCTATTAAAAAAAAAATACTGGAGTAAAGTCCATGGGCTTCCCTGATGCTTCAGATGGTAAAGAATCCACCTGCAATGGAGGAGACCTGGGTCAGTCCCTGGCTTGGGAAGATCCCCTGGAAGAGGGCATAGCAACCCACTCTAGTATTCTTGCCTGGAGAATCCCCATGGACAGAGGAGCCTGGTGGGATACAGTCCATGGGGTCACAGAGTGAGACACAACTGAGTGACTAACCGCACATAGTTGATTTACAGTTTGCAGTGTTTTGGGTGTACAGTAAAGTGAATCACTTCTACATGTACATATATTCACTCTTTTTTGGATTCTCTTCCCTTATAGGCCATTACAGAGTATTGAGTAGACTTCCCTGTGCTATACAGTAGGTCTTTATTCCTTCTCTATTTTATACCTAGTAGTGTGTATATGTTAATCCCAATCTCCAAATTTATTCCTCTCCCTCTTTCCCCCTGGTAACCATATATTTAAATTGTCCATTTTTAATAAAACCAAGTCAAAGACAGTTATTTCCAATTAAAATGGATTGAGGAAAATGGGTAAAACTCAAACTTTATTGTATTTTTAATTACACTATTATTCCTTGAGTGCATAATATGTCTGAGCTGTTCTTCTAGCCACTGCAGATCTAACAGTAAAAACTAGACAGAAAAATTCTTTTTATCATATGGTTTACATTACTCACTTAAAAGAAAAAGAGAAAATCCAGTTAGCTTTTCTAAATACAAGTCAGAGATAATTTATATATTTAATATATTTAGCTTACATTATTTTAGCATAAAGCTTTTCTACTTTCAGAAATGAAAGCATAATTCAGTGGAACAAAAGAGTCTTATTAATGTTCTTATTTTAAGAGTTTTAACAAAATAGTTACCCTAACACATATAAAACCCTTGAAAGTAAGGGCAAAACGATCTGCTGAAAGAAGTGGGGGATAAGAAAGAGAGAAATATGTATTGTATACTCATACTAGTTGCTTTAACTTTTATTATATCCTTTAAACCACACATATCATTGAGGATTATAATCTCCATGTTTTTAGTTAAAAACTGAGAAGCATAGGGTTAAGCAACAGTCTCAAAAGTTTGTAATAAAAGATAATTACATCAGGTGTTTCTAACTCTCCAACTTCTATCAAATTATTTTTAGAAAATTTTCACAGATAAAGCAAAGTAAAATGATATTTAAAGATACATTAATTCATTTCCCTGCCTCTAGAAAGAATCCACCATTCCTAAGGAAAATGAGTTCTCCAGAACACTTTATAAACTATTTCAATATTATTTTTGGTCACATCTGGAATATGTCCTTTTCTATTTTTGTTGAATTTTTGCTTACACAAACACACCCCTTGAAAAAACGTATCATCAAGGACTTAAGTTAATTTTGGAATGCCAATCTTTTCCCCTCATCCTCTACTTTGTGTCTTGTAAGTCAAGATAATATATACTTGCAATTAGTAACAATTTTTTCCATATTAAGATATAGAAAAAGGCATAAATAGTGCATTCTTCTTTTCCTGAATGATACAGTTATATAGATACTGTAATGCATTGATTTCTTATCATTACCAAGATTAAATGTATTTTGAAGAAAAATTGAACATGGTAGCTATTATATTATTGTATCACAGAGACAGTCACTAGAAGATAAGAAAAAATGAATCTCAGTAATGTGCTACACATACGATTGCTTCTAGTACAATGCTTAAATTAATTCTGAGCAAATTCCTAATTTTATTTTAGTTCAACCAAATCATAAGTCATAGAGAAGTAGAATATAAAACTTAACCAAGATTTTATTTGATTCATTTTGACTGAATCATGAACTGCTATAATGCATGAAATTTCTGAAAATCTCAACTGCTTTAAAAGGAAATTTAATAATTTTTCTTTGATCATTGTGAATAAATCAATGCATTTCAGAACTGACGTAATATTCAAAGTTCTGCTTATATTACAGTGGGGCAAGAATAATTTTAAAAGAATAGGGAGAAAGAGAGGAGTGAAAAAGAAAAAAATGGAGATAGGGTAACAGAAAGGGAAATGGATAAAAACAAAGTGAAAAGTTAAAGGAATTTAGAGAGGGGTACATACAAGGCGAGAAAAGGAGAGAATATATGGAGAATATGTGTGTGTTCAGCAAATTGGAAACTAAATGGGCAAAGTTCTCGATTTAATCTTTACATTTACCTTTTTTGTTCTTCTCTAATATAACAGTTCAAATGGAGATTTAAAATTAATGCTATAAATACTGCCTTTTAATACAGTGTTACATTGTGCAGATTATCACATTAGGTCTTTCTAATGAGTCAACAAAACTTCTCCATTGCCCTCTAATACTCTAAAATTAAGAAATTTAATAATAATTAATAATAAATATATGCATTTTAATGGAGAAAGAGTTAGTTGTACAACTTTTATGATGCCAGGCTTTGCATTTAGCTTAAACTGTGAGGCAGCATGTTTGTGGTATGAGATCTTAGTAATAGTATTTCTCCTTTAGAGGATGGAGAGACATTTTGAAGGTGACTCATAGTCACGTTAACTACAGAAACAGAGCTTTTGGTCCAGGCCTAAGATCTGGCATCATGTTGATAATGCAATTTTTATCTTTCTCCTTTCTCTCTCCAATTCTAACTCTGCCTTTCTATCTCTGCCACTCTGGATCTGTCTCTCCCTTTCTTTCAGACTTTTAAATTACTAAAATAAAATCTAACCATTAAATTCAATAGAATTAAGTATTTACGTTTACTATTCTGTGTCTGAAACTATTAAGTGTAGCCGTAAATAATTTTTTATCCCGCTTCACTTGTGAAATTTGTTTTAATGCTGTAAGTATGTAGCTAAGTTAACCTTAAAACGTGTTTTGTCACAGTTATTTAGTATTGTGGATGCTATATATTGTAGGATTTAAAATGCCAAATGATAAAAATAGTAGACATATTATTGATGAGAAAGTAATATTTAATCACAGAAAACTCAAAAATTTTAAAAACGAACTGATTAGTACCTTGTTTTGGATGATCTACCTGTTAATTATCATAAAGCATTGCCCTCCTGTGACCTTATCATTGTACTCTGATATAGTTTTTTATTAATTTACATACCTGCAAAGTTTATTTTTTCCCAAGAATAATTTTTGAATTTTAGGAATCTCCATAATAACACAGTCAAGAAGAAAATTTGAAAAGCATACAGAAGTATCTTCAAGTCATTTGATACCCCACTAATCTCCCAAATGTAATAATATAGTCCTCTAATTGAGTTTTCTATGCAAATGTCATGTGTGGAGATGGGTTTATGCATCTATTTCTTACATATCTAAGAGTTTGTTTTTTTTTAACTAGAATTCTGAAGTGCATAGATAAAAACCATGAAAATAATACTTGTTCAATATCAGCATTTGAATGAATGGGAGGAAGCAGAAATGGTGTTTTATTGTTAAATGGAAAACATTGAGAAGAATTAATACTCAAACCAAGTTTAAAGTATAGTCAACAAATAGGGCATCATGTGAATGGTAACAGATACAAACCCTGGCTTCTTAGTTTACAGTTTTGGTTGGGGGGGGGGGGTGTTTGATTTAAAGAGACCATTTTGTAAATGAAGCAGTTGTGGCAAATGTTCTTTGTTGTTCTTCACTTTCATTATATCCCGGAATTTTCCCAGGCTCAGTATGATCTTTAGAACTTTCTCCCCTCCCATATTCCACTTTCTTTGCATCTCCCCATCTACATATACTTCATAAGTCCACATAACTTTTTAATATGAACTGTAACAAAAACTAGAGATATCTGACTCCTTTGTAGCCTGAGGGCTGGTAAAACAGTTATATGGGCTGGGTTCAGGGAGCAGACCCATCGAAAGAGAACTGTATGCCAAGCTAACGTTCTAAAATCAGTAGTTTTAACCTGAGTTTCATTTTATTAGACTGATTTAAAGCCAGATCCCATCTCAGCCAGCTCTAGTCTTGCCCTTTCTTTCCCTTTTCAGAGAGCCTTTATGATCTAAAGAACGTCTTGGTCCAATATTCGTGAATTCTATTAGTGAAGGCATTCTTGCACTTACGTCAAGTTATACTGCATATAAATGGGGGATAAAAGGATTACCAGATTATAAATCAAATGAGAGTTTCTGGCAATATAAATCTCAGCTATGTCAGACTCATGTGTTAATGGAATTGCAGAATTCCATTGGCCAGTAAGAATTTAAACTTTGTGTTGGAGACCTTGCTAAATTTTCACAGGAGTGCCTCAGTAAAGCCCTAAAAGGTAAAATGGGAGGTTTGCAAGCAAATTTGTATCAGATCTTAAAACTGTTTTTTAAGATAGTGCCAAAAATATTATTGGCATTTGAAAATGCCAATTTGAAAATGTATTATAACATCCATATTATACAATTCTAAGACTTGGTCCTTATCAGCACTTAAATCACTCAAATAAATGCAGCCAAACTGTGTTAAATGCAAAATAGATAATATATTTAACTTTGAGATAAATGATGTGATTTGACCAATGGTTTATAATCCAATAAGATAGTGTCTGGGTCAGTGAAATGACAGAACTACTTATATTCAACATAATCAATTGATTCAGTCAAATAACTCTGGTGAAATTTGTGTTTATGATTATGCAATTTTTATAAACTCTTAAGTGCAAAATCAGCTAGTTGGAATGAACATGGGTTAAACAATTGTGTTTGGTTACATAGTAATTAGCTTTCTCTGTGTGTGTATGTGTATGTATATATAATATGACATGCATGGGAATATTAACTTGGCTCATTAAAAGTATTTAATATGTGGTGGTTATATATGGGAATGGAGTTTTAGGTAGTGAAAGCATTCTTTTTACATGGTAGCTTTAAAACATCAATATAGTTTAGATGTATTCTATATGCTGAGTATTGATTCCTTCATGAGACTAATATTTGAGCATCAAGAAATAAACACAGAAATGTATCAAGCTTGGAGTTATAAAGCATTATAAGGTACCAAGTCTGCCTATGAAAAGGGAGGGACAGATGATTAATATTGCCTTCAATAGGCATTGAAGGAATTATTCTTTCCATGTAAGCAGTGATGGTCACAAACAATGTTTCTTCTACTCAACTTTTTCATCTGGATTTCCTCTACGGCTAAGCATGTGACAGACTACTGTTGATTAGCAAGAGGTTAGCCCATATTTTTTTCGTTTTGTCTTAAAATATTTTTGCTTTTATTTTCCCTCTGATTCTTGATGCTAGACAGAATGGAGAGGTTCCATATCATATGTCTGTCCAAGATGTACAATATAGACCAGATCTTTTAGTGCTTAAGAACGGTATTACTGTTGTCAAAAATTCATTTATCTCAGAATCTTTGCTGACTCTTTGCCTCACAATATTCTGTAATTTTTTTTAAGCTTGTTTTAAAATCTGGGTAGAAAGCATTCATTTCTTTAGGTCCTACAATGAGTTGTGGATGTAAAATGCTTTCAAAGAAGGGACTCCCTCTGACTTAGTCTTTTTTTTTTTTTTTTTTTTTTGGTTTCAAGCTTGGGTTTATTATATTTTTTTTTGAAATTTTTTTTTTGTATTTATTTATTTTTTTACACGAACTCTTCTTATACATTACCCTAAGTCCCAGAAGACCATTGCTCCAAACATGGATGTTTCAGAATGATTTCTGTAAACACAATGAATGTATAAATATAGATTATATTTTAGCAGACTTTAAATGCAACTTTTAGTATGGACTTTCAAGAGTACACCAGACATTGAAATTGGCAAAAATATTGTAAGCCAAGGAAAAAAGACTAAACAACAACATGGTGGTAGGTGTCAAATTATGGAAGAATGTAGTATGTGAAGGAACCATCATGCGGATGGAACAGAAAGGGATATGTTACCATTTGTAGTTTACTGAGCTCAATCTGGAAATGATATAAAATGGACAACTGAGGAACTTGAGTCAGAAAGAACAATCTGGCAGTTATTGCAAGAATGACAAAAAAAAAAAAAAAATCCTGACAGTTGGAGTACAGATGCAAAGCAGATTTTGAAATTATTTTAAGAGGAACTGGGAGTGATGCTTTCACTGTTGTTGTATACTGTTATTTGTCTGTTGATGTGAGAATGCACCTGGCATAGATTTTTGAGGAGCAGCAGAAGATAAAGCTGGAGCGCAAAATCTGTGTGATACCTGAGACTTTCAAAGCTCTACAGAAATATGCAGGCTTTTACTTCTGATTTAGATAGAAACTTGGAGGGAGCTTTGAAACACATTGAAATGGAGGGTGAACTGGGGTTTAGGAAGATGACTCTGTGGGCAGGTTATGTATAACAGAGAGTGAAACTGAGTAGGACCCTGTGGGGCCTTCCTGGGGGCAGAAACCCAGTGTCCCCCTTATCTTGTTTGTTTAAAACAAAAAACAAAAACTTTGGCCTCCTAGGCCTTCCCTGAGTTCCAAAGGACAAATTTAATTAGAAAAGTAAGGAAAATGAAGAAACAAATACAGTCAAGCGGCATATAATAGTTGTTTAGCCATAAACCCAGAGAGCCTTTTGTTCCTCTTCAAGGGCTATCGATAATATTCTGAACCTTATCCTTGAGTTGTTTTACAGATCCTAAAACCTCACCAGATGGAAGAAAATAACTATGTGCTAATCACAAGCACAGCACTAAACCCCAGACTAGTTGGAATTAGAAAATAGATGATGTATCACTCTGTTACCTCCCACCAACCAATCAGAAGAACATCTATGAGCTGATCAGGTACCTTGTCTTTAAATATCCTTTCCTGAAAGCCATCAGGGAATTCAGGTCTTTTAAGCATGAGGTGTTGTTCTCTTTACTTGGCCTCGTGTTGCTGTACTTTCCTTCATCACAACCCAGTATCAGTAGATTGACTTTGTTCTGAGTCCCCTGAGTAGATTCAACTTTGGTTCAGTGACAAGAGCTGAAGAATGGAGTAAGGGATGGCAAAAGGCAGTCCTGATCCTAAAAAACAAAGGGCCTGGAGCAAGAGTACAAACGGAAGTAAAATTTTTAAAAAATTATAATAGTTCTAATAATAAATGTCAGAAATTGATTTTATGTATGCCGAGCACTCTGCTGAGTATTACTACTTCATGCTGATTATATAATTTCTTTCTTATAATAGTCCTCTGAGGTAGGTACTATTGTCCCATTTTATTAGCTATAAAACTAAAACAGAAAATGAGTATCTTGCCCAGGATCACAATACCAGCGATAGAGACCTGACTAGTCTGTCCTTTCATTTGTTAGTTTTTCAAAATCACCACACTACTATTCCTACTTAAAAAAAAAAAAAATCCAAATTACCATATTTATAGTTATGTATTGGATACTGCTGGAACAGTTTTAGTGTGCTGGTTCACAGCCTTCTCAGATGAATACTGAAACCAACATCCATACTTGGTAGGTGGCAGGTTTAATAAGCATGAAAACCTGCGTATGAGATTTGGCTTGGGTAGATGTAAGACTGGTAGATTTTTCTCACCTGCCCACCAAATCTTACAGGTTTATATATAGGCAATAACTGAGTTCAGTCAGGTATACCAACCAGATGGTCTCAACAAAATATTGCTCACTCAGTGTACATTCCAAGCATAGAGGGAGGGAGTCAGGAAATTTTGATGACCAGATTTAGTTCTTGGCTTAACTGGTGGTCACATCCTCATTACTTCCTGCAACACTCCATGCGTTGACTGGCTTTTATAATCTTTATATTTCCTCTTTTGCAATATATCCTGCATGGTAAGCAAGTGGTTACACTAGCATGGAGATGGCTCGCTTGGTGGCTATATGGCTGCATTGGACACAGATGCCTCGGCAACAATGCAAAGCATCAATGCAAGCACATGTAAGAGAAAACAAAGATTGAGATGATACTTTTAAAATTAGTGACACCTTTTTTTTTTTTTTTTAAACCAAGAGCCCTATGAGCCAAACCATTTATTTACTAAATCCCCTAGACTTGGGCCCAAGATCAGAGTGTTCACTTGTGTTTTTATGTGATTTAATAAAGATAACACATTAACGGAGAAGGCAATGGCACCCCACTCCAGTATTCTTGCCTGGAAAATCCCATGGATGGAGGAGCCTGGTAGGCTGCAGTCCATGGGGTCGCCAAGAGTCGGACATGACTGAGCGACTTCACTTTCACTTTTCACTTTCATGCATTGGAGAAGGAAATGGCAATTCACTCCAGTGTTCTTGCCTGGAGAATCCCAGGGACGGCAGAGCCTGGTGAGCTGCTGTCTGTGGGGTCGCACAGAGTCGGACAGGACTGAAGCGACTTAGCAGCAGCAGCAGCAGCAACAACAACACATTAACAGAGTATGAACAGCACAACATTTTATTGGCATAATAATAGTTCAGATGGCTCCTTTTGAAGCATAATAATGTCCAAGGCCATTTTATTTTGGAGGAAAGCTTTCTTTTTTAATTCGAGACATTCCAGTGTTTAAGAACAGGCTTTGTTGGCCATCATTTGTCTTTTTGGGTGAATTTATGCACCCCACTCCAGTACTCTTGCCTGAAAAATCCCATGGACGCAGGAGCCTGGTGGGCTGCAGTCCATGGGGTCACTAAGAGTCAGACACGACTGAGCGAATTCACTTTCACTTTTCACTTTCATGCATTGGAGAAGGAAATGGCAACCCACTCCAGTGTTCTTGCCTGGAGAATCCCAGGGACGGCGGAGCCTGGTGGGCTGCCATCTACGGGGCTGCACAGAGTCAGACACGACTGAAGCGACTTAGCAGCAGCAGCAGCATAAGGGCTATCATGTCCTCCATATGAATGGAGGGAGCAAAGATGGCAGCCAAATGGCTGTACCTTGGGAAAATGAATATGCCTACCTGGCCATGAGGAGAAGGAAATTGTCAGCTTTTGGAACTTGGCTTGGTTGTATGTACCATGCATATTGGTGATGGTGGGTGAAGCAGCACTGCCAGGCAGGAGGCAATGGATTGCAGGCAGGATATGCCAAGCCAAAATGTCTTGTCCTCTCTTTTAATGATGTGTATTCTACTCCATGTGTAATGTGTTTTGATAGGTCCAGCCTGTAGCAGGACAGTGGTATCCTAGTGGAGATTGAACAGTTTCCTTCTCATCTAGGGGTTCCAAGTAATTCATCCATCCTGGCAGTGTAAATTTTAGTAGATAATTCCTTTTCTAGGCATGATGGAACATGGTATTCTCAGCAGCATAATATGCTGGTCTTTGGTGAAAGTCAGTACAATGCTGTTTTCCATGATTTTTATATTTTATGGTATTGGGTGCCTCAGCAGTTTTCAGTTTGCCATATGGGGCAACAGACCTTATTGTTTGATCATTCAGATGTATTATTTGAATGTACTGACACAGTACTTTAGTCTACCCTGTTGAGGTGATTTTTACCTGTTAGTGATTTAATCTTCTGTTTTAATATTGTATTCTGTTTTCCCTATCAGTTCTGCCTTTTTCAGATTATAGGGGAGATGGAACCTCTATTTAATGTCATGGCATTTTGGTTTGTTTGCTTTGTCCAGTCTTGCATATCATGACTTTTGAAGTGTGACACTCAATCACTTCCATTTGATGAGGGTATCCAAACATGATTCTCAGCCTCTCTAATACCCTAAAAATGGCAGCCTGGTTTGTACAATGACAGGGTAAATAAATCTTGGGCTAGGTCAGATTTTGAATTTGTACAAGCATACCAGGTTATATTTAGAACATTCGTTCAGAAGGAGAGGTTTGGTATAGTCAATTTGCCAACCTTTCACTGGTTGGGAATTCCAGTGAATGGGCCAAGGCTCCTTTGGAAGTTGCCTTGCGTGTTGTTTAGAACACTCAGGACAGGGAATTCCCTGGTGGTCCAATGGTTATGATTTGACACTTTCATCATTGGGGTCTTGGGTTCAATCACTGGCCAGGGAACTCTCCGGCATGGGCAAAAAAAGCCACACACACAGAGAACATACTGTTACTGCATTAACCAATTCATGCATGTTTAGGATAATCTGGCATGTTTGGCAATATGCCATCCTACTGGGCGCTGAGGTGGCTATTTGCTTATGTACCTAAGTTGTTGTATCCACTGAAGTGTCAATTGCTAGGACATCAGCTTCCTGGTGGCCAGGGGTTGTCAGTGTCAGGACAGGGAAAACTGAGGAATGCTCAGACTGTTGCTAACCTAAATGTACCCCATACATCATGACTCCATAAGAGCCTAATCATGAATCACCTACCCCTTGGCTTCCCATCGTCCCAGCCATAGTGTTAATCTCTTTACAACAGCCCAAATGTTAGTGTAAAGGCTTATGAGTGATCTTCAGCCAAACTACTCTGAGTTCAGCCTATTTGTTGCTGTGGTGTATATTCCTTCCTGAGAGGTTCCATCTGGAGGAGTACTCTGTATGCTCTGGGGGTTTTACTGGATTTTTGTCCCCTTTCAGACCAAATTTCCTGGACCAAATTTTGGGACCAAAATTCCTGGAGTATCTCCCCTTCTGTTGTCTCTGCCACAGTGCCTGACTCATACCTTCCAGAGTCACAGACACACCTAACTCAAACGGGAGCCTGCACTGGGGGATGTCCAGAGCTTTTTATTAGTGTTTTTGCCTTCTTGGAGTGGCTTGATGCTTTGATGATTGGTCCCATATGTCCCCTTTCATTATCAAGCAGTATAAGGGATGAAGGGTTCCCTGGTGGTTCAGACGGTAAAGAATCCGCCTGCAATGTTAGAAACCTGAGTTCGATCCCTGGGTTGGGAAGATCCCCTAGAGGAGGGCATGCAACCCACTCCAGTATTCTTGCCTGGAGAATCATGGGCAGAGGAGCCTGGTGGGCTACAGTTCAGGTGGTCACAAAGAGTTGGACATGACTGAGGGACTAAGCACAGCATATAAGAGATGGAGACAGTTCCAGGTAGAGAATAAAAGTCCTTTAAAACCCTCAAATCCCTTCAAAGTCTTGCATCTCTTTTACTCTTTTAGAGGTTGAATAGCTTGTATCTTATTAAACAGCTTTGGAGACAACACGTGTCTTAGCTGACAAAATGATTTCTGAAACTTACGGCAGTGTCTGGGCCTTGAATTTTCTGTGGTTTCACCACCCATCTTCTCCAGTGAAGGTGTTCTAGTGAAGTCTGCATATCTTGCTTCAGAGGCAAGTCTTTTAATTTTTTAACTGTTTTTATTTTCAACTTTTTCTGTTTTTATTATTATATATTTATTTTTGTCTGTCCTGGGTTGTCATCACTGCATGCAGGCTTTCTCTAGTTGCATGGGCTTCTCATTGCTGTATCTTCTCTTGTTGCAGAGCAGGAACTCTAGGGTGTGAGGGCTTCAGTAGTTCTGGTGTATAGGCTCAGTAATTGTGACTCATGGGCTCTGGAGCATGGACTCAGTAGTTGTGGCAGATGGTTTAGTTGCCCCGTGGCTTGTGGGATCTTCCTGAACTAGGGATCAAACCTGTGTCCTCTGCATTGGCAGTCAAATTCTTAATGATTGGACTGACTATCAGGGAAGTTTGGGGCAAGTCTTTACATGTTAACATTATATCATCAAGTTTACTGATGTGGTGAAGGAGAACAGAGACAGGTTGCAGGTTACTACCCCATGATACCTAGTGTGGCTGGGCAGGTAACCATGGGGAAGCACTTGAAAGGGCCATTGTTGCCCCTCCAGAGAGAAGGGAAATTTATCTTGTGACTCGGGGTCCATCAGTGTACTGAAGAGATACTTGTTCAGTCCAGTACAGCATAGTACACTCCTGGGACCATGGCCAAAGTATCGAAGATGGTGGCAATGTTGAGTACAGACTTATGGGTGGTGGAGGGCACTATCTTATTCAATTCTTGGGAGTCTGTTAATATGTCATGAACCATCTGGTTTTGTTTTTCTTTTTTCTTTAACCCACTATTGAAAGCACAATGGAAAGGTCATACAATACTCACTCAATGCAATTCTTAGTTTCTCCTATTTCTTTATGCCATCCAGACATTTATATTATTTGACAGCTACTATTCTTCACAGGGGTAGCAGGCTTGCTGGTTCCCATCTGATGTTCCCTCACAGTACTGGTTTGATTACTTTAACCTGGAGTTCAAAGTCACTGATAGAGGTTCATAGGATATCAATGCTAATATGTTCTATGGTATTGAAGAGATTTATAAACCTCATATTTTTGGTGGAGGTGGGGATAAACCCCCAACTTGCAGTGTCAAAAGGATCTTCTGGCTGTAGCTATTTGCCCTCGATAACCATCAGTGTTGCTAAGGGGTCTAGAAAACTCTTGAGTGTTACCATGTATTAGAGACTATTCAGCTCCATTGTCAACCAGTCATCATCTTTTGTGAATTTCTGGAGTACCTGTAAATACTGTGTTCAGCATGAGATCTCTGATTGCCTCTAGTGGGCCTTACCTAGAGACAGTCTTGGCCTGAATCCTATACCCAGGGAGAACGGGAGTGCCCATCCTGCATAGGACTGTATACTTGAGGCCTCTGCTGAAGCAGGTAGGCCATTAAGGGTAATAAGGCAGATGGGGAACTCTAAACTACTCTTCTGGTTCTAAAACATTTCTTAAGTTGGCCAGCACAGCACCAGGTTTCAGTCTGTCTGTTCAGGTGGAATCCCCAACAGCAATAAGGTCAAGCCATGTTTGCTTTTGGGTTATTTTTACTGGACCCTTTATTGTCTATTGGGATGGTTCCTTGGCTTCCTAAACTCCTTCCCTCTCTCTTCCACAGCTCATTCCTGTTCCCAGAATTTGTTGGTTTTGCCCAGATCAACAAAGGATTCAGTTCAGTTGAGTTCAGTTGCTCAGTCGTGTCTGACTCTTTGCAACCCCATGAATCACAGCACACTAGGCCTCCCTGTCCATCACCATCTCTTGGAGTTCACTCAATCTCACGTCCATCATATCAGTGATACCATCCGGCCATCTCATCCTCCGTCATCCCCTTCTCCTCCTGCCCCCAATCCCTCCCAGCATCAGAGTCTTTTCCAATGAGTCAACTCTTCACATGAGGTGGCCAAAGTACTGGAATTTCAGCTTTAGCATCATCCTTCCAAAGAACACCCAGGACTGATCTCCTTTACAATGGACTGGTTGGATCTCCTTGCAGTCCAAGGGACTCTCAAGAGTCTTCTCCAACACCACAGTTCAAAAGCATCAATTCTTTGGCACTCAGCTTTCTTCATAGTCCAACTCTCACATCCATACCTGACCACTGGAAAAACCATAGCCTTGACTAGATGGACCTTTGTTGGCAAAATAATGTCTTTGCTTACCCACCATCATAAATATGTTTTCTTAGAACTGGGCTCAGCATGGATATCAGCACCCCAGCCCGTATGAGGTGTTGGGAGTGGCCTGGAGCATCTTAACTTTCATTTCTGTAGTGAATGTGGCTCAGCCAGGGTCTTCAAGGATGGGGTATAATTTGCCTATTTCATTCCCAATGCTGTAAGGATTTGTTGTACCTTCTCTAGATTTTCAGAGTCCCACATCCCCAGGGAGATTCCCTTCGTTGGGCAAAGCCTCTCTTTAGAAAAAGCTAATGCAATCTGCCAGGAAGTGAATGTCTTGAATCCCCTAATCTCCATAAACTCTGTCAGAGGGTAAGATGTGATGATATTACTTTTTGATTTTTTTTTTTTTTTTTTTGCCTCCTGCCTGGTTACAGAAATGTCATTGTCCACTTTGTCTCATAGCCACACTAACTGCCTGGATAGTTTCCTGGCCTTTTGTTGCAACTTGGCACCAATGTCCATAGCTCAGCTAAAGCATATTCTGTCATCGTGAATATTTCCTCAGTTGGGGGATGCCTGGCTAGCTCAGGATGTGATTTTGCTTTTCTTTATATAAGTTGTTGGGTGGCATGGGGCATTTTGTCCATTTCATCAATCAACATAATAACATTTTATTCTTTTTTCATCAACACTCTTTTAAGGATTCTATCTCAAGTCCCTATTAGGCTTTGTCACAAGCACTCTGACCTTAATTCAAGGCAGCAAGCACTGACCTAGTTTCGCAAAATGGCACACTAAGGTCTGTCTTATCTGCAAGCTAGCAAATAATGGGCAAAAAGAAGGTCATTCTCCAAGCTCAGCTTTTCAACAGTTTAATTTGAGCTCAGCCTCTTCCTGGTCTTTGGTGGCAGGTGGAACGCCCACAATAGAGGCCAACCAACTGTGCAGCCATTTGTGGATATTTTTGGTCACAGTGCACTGTGCATCATCCTCAAATAAGTACATTTAACCGGCTGGCGTTCTCAGGGTATCCCCAAATCATGCAGTACTCCACAAGCATCTAACAAGTGGTGCACCCCTCCCAAGATAGAGATTGATTGCCAGCTCGGCATTTCCGGGAGCGTGCCTCTTTCCTAAAGCCCATTTCTTTGGTCTCCTGGTTGTCTCTTCGATTGTTGGTTCTCAACATTATCAGGAACTTCCTGGCTGAAATCTGAGACCAGCCTCCATACTCAAAGGCCAAGCACAAACCAAGAAAGAGGCAGACCATTCTAGACTGGTAGGTAGCAGGCTTAATAAGCATGGCGACTTGGAGGTCTATCCATGTGGTAACATATGTGAGTAATATTCTATTGTATAAAGGCCCACATTAAGTATCAATTCATTAGTCAACGGGCATTTGGGTTCTTTACACATTTTGGCTATACTGGGAACATTTGTGTACAGCTTTTTGCATGGACATATTTTCATTTTTGTGAAAATGATACCTATGAGTGGAAATGCTGGGTTATATGACAAACTATGTTCAAATTTTTCAGGGATTGCCACTGCTAAGTCATTTCAGTCATGTCTGACTCTGTGCAACCCCATAGACGGCAGCCCATCAAGCTTCCCCTCCCTGGGATTCTCCAGGCAAGAACACTGGAGTGGGTTGCCATTTCCTTCTCCAATGCATGAAAGTGAAAGTGAAGTCACTCAGTCGTGTCCGACTCTTAGCGACCCCATGGACCGCAGCCTACCAGGCTCCTCCGCCCATGGGATTTTCCAGGCAAGAGTACTGGAGTGGAGTGCGATTGTCTTCTCCACAGGAACTGCCAAACTGTATTCTNCAGCCATTTGTGGATATTTTTGGTCACAGTGCACTGTGCATCATCCTCAAATAAGTACATTTAACCGGCTGGCGTTCTCAGGGTATCCCCAAATCATGCAGTACTCCACAAGCATCTAACAAGTGGTGCACCCCTCCCAAGATAGAGATTGATTGCCAGCTCGGCATTTCCGGGAGCGTGCCTCTTTCCTAAAGCCCATTTCTTTGGTCTCCTGGTTGTCTCTTCGATTGTTGGTTCTCAACATTATCAGGAACTTCCTGGCTGAAATCTGAGACCAGCCTCCATACTCAAAGGCCAAGCACAAACCAAGAAAGAGGCAGACCATTCTAGACTGGTAGGTAGCAGGCTTAATAAGCATGGCGACTTGGAGGTCTATCCATGTGGTAACATATGTGAGTAATATTCTATTGTATAAAGGCCCACATTAAGTATCAATTCATTAGTCAACGGGCATTTGGGTTCTTTACACATTTTGGCTATACTGGGAACATTTGTGTACAGCTTTTTGCATGGACATATTTTCATTTTTGTGAAAATGATACCTATGAGTGGAAATGCTGGGTTATATGACAAACTATGTTCAAATTTTTCAGGGATTGCCACTGCTAAGTCATTTCAGTCATGTCTGACTCTGTGCAACCCCATAGACGGCAGCCCATCAAGCTTCCCCTCCCTGGGATTCTCCAGGCAAGAACACTGGAGTGGGTTGCCATTTCCTTCTCCAATGCATGAAAGTGAAAGTGAAGTCACTCAGTCGTGTCCGACTCTTAGCGACCCCATGGACCGCAGCCTACCAGGCTCCTCCGCCCATGGGATTTTCCAGGCAAGAGTACTGGAGTGGAGTGCGATTGTCTTCTCCACAGGAACTGCCAAACTGTATTCTAAATTGGTTGCACTATTTTACATTCTCAGCAATATATGAGAATTCTGCTTTTTCTGTTTCTTTGCCATTATTGCTATTATGTTTTTGATGCAAGAAATCTTAGTAGGTTTGAAGCATTATCCCACTGTGGTATTAATTTGCAGTTTTCTAACAACTAATGATATTGAGCACCTTTTTAGTGATTATTGATCAGTTTTAGATTTTTTTTGGAAAAAAAAATTATTCAAACACTTGACCCATTTTCGAATTAGGTTATTTCTTTTTTATAATTAAATCATAAAGTTACTTTATGTGTTCTGGACACAAGTTCATTATCAGATATGTTATTTATAAATATTTTTCCCTATGTGTTGTTTTTTTACTTTCTTGGTGGCATCCTTGCAGTACAAAGGGATTTTTTTAATTGATAAAGTCAACCTTGTCAATATTCTTTTATCACTTGTGCTTTTGGTGTCACATCTACGAAATTGTTGCCTTGCACAAGGTCACAAAGATTTACTCCTTTTTTTTGTTTGTTTGTTTTTGTTTTATTTAGGACATTTATAGTTTTACCTCTTATATTTAGTCCTGTGATCTACTTTGAATTAATTTTTCAGTAAGATGAGAGATAGTGAGAAAGCTTTTTTTTTTTAAGTTTGTGCTCACAACCTGCTAAAAATGTCAGTGACTTTATGATAAAATGTAAGTTCCCTAAGGAATGTGTACAGTGACCCAGGAATGTGATATTACCCAGAATAAGATTACCCTAAACATTTGATAAAGTTGTTGCAAGACCCAGGAATTCAACAGTTTGATGAGGATCCTGTGCAAATAATATGGTATTCCCAAAACCCACTTTAAGTGAATAAATTCTAGTGAATAGTGGGAATTTTAAGTGCTCTGGATATCATTTCTTGAAAAACTTGGTAAGAGGGGCTTTAGACATCCTACCCTTGAGGATTAATTTTTACAAAATTTAAAAAAGAAAAAACCACTTGAAATACACCAAGTGTACCTTCTAACCACTGAAGCCACTTGCCTTCAGTGGCTATACAGCAAGATTGTAAGCACTGTCATTTTTCCTACACAACAACAGTATAGGAGCTATTCTGGCTCAGGATTATAAGGAAAATAATTTTAGAAAAAAATGTTCCCAGAGAACTGCAGAACATGCCAGCACAATGTACATTATTTTCATGAAAAAATTCTTTTGGTCAATCCAATTCTGTCATTGAAATGCAATTTTACTATCCAAATATTATGTATTCTAGATGTTTCCTTGCCATTTCCCACTATTCCCCTGACTTCTTTCAGTATATGGTTTTAATCAAAGACAACATGCTGTAAAGAGCTGTCTTGACAATTGCCATTAGTCTAAAATATGCATGCTATGGATCTCATGCAAATCAAGTTTATTACTATTGCTAACTGCATTTGAGGGATGGGTATGAAAAGTGAAGCAGTCTCCAGAAAGCCCCTCCCCAAAACAAAGTGGTAACAGCATAAATATGAAATTGGGAAAGAAACTTTCATTTATTCAAAAATGTACCACGTAAGTAAAGACAGATGCTGGCCTAAGGGCTGAACAGGTGTGATCCTGTAGTGTACTCTGCCAGTTGTAGGATTAGACAATTGTTAAACTCTTTTCTTCACTGTGAACAGTTTATGTGGAAACTGAGTAGGATTTTGTTTCTGAAATTTATCCATTATTTTTAGCCAAAAAATGTAAATGTGAAGAGACAAAGCTGACAATTTTTGTCTGTCTCACAGCAGTTGTTTTAAAAAGATATGATTATTTGAAACTTGAAAACAGCAGAGTACAGGAAATTGTCATCAAACTGTGAGTTATACTTTTCTTGCAACTCACAAGGCCAAATAATATCAGACGTTGAAAACCCCAGAATAAAAGTAAAGGGGAAATCAGTGGATTTCTTTTTGGCTAAGTCTCAGAATGATAAATCTAAGACAGTGTTTCTCAAAATCACACTGTATGATTTTTAGGAAAATATCTGACAGTTCAGATGGTACTTGAAAGAGAAAATAAATGAAAAATATTCCCAGGAAACAGAGAAGGACAAATATAATATAGACTCAAGGGCAACCTGAAATTATTGCCTTCTGATTTTCTTCAAAACAATACTTTTTTTTTTTTTTTGCTGATTATTATAAGAAATAAATGTCAATGAGACAATATGGCAGAAGTTGATTCTGCTAGGTTGGTAAAAATGTGAGGATATTTTGTCTCTGAAATGTTGGCTGAGAGTTTATAAATATGGTTTCTGGACAGATTAGAAACAAATAAGTTTCAGTGTAAGATGTTTCAAGGGATGTTTTATACTTTCTAGATCTATGAACAATCAGCTATTTAATTGAAAGAAAAAAAAGTGAAAGCCACTCAGTTGTGTCCGACTCTGTGATCCCATGGACTGTAACCTCCCAGGTTCCTCAGTCCATGGGATGCTCCAGGCCAGAATACTGGAGGGGGTAATTGTTCCCTTCTCCAGGGGATCTTCCAAACCCAGCAATCAAACCCAGGTCTCCCACATTACGGGCGGATTCTTTATCATCTGAGCCACCAGGGAAGCCCAAGAATGCTGCTGTGGGTAGCCTATCCGTTTTCCAGGTGATCTTCTCGACCCAGGAATTGAACCAAGGCCTCCTTCATTGCAGGAGGATTTTTTGCCAACTAAGCTACCTATGTACTATTTTGGGGAAGGAGAGGAAAAATCAGATCTTTAATTCTACTTTTATATTTGTTTTTAAAAAGGAATGAGAAATCCCCTTGAGTGTTATAATATGTACCAAATATTTCCAACAAAAGGGTTTTGGTGTCTGCTTATCAACTTGTGTTATACGTCAGGATATCCTATTTGAAATAATAAGAATGCATTGAGAAGGTGTGACCCTAAGCAATCCGAGTGAGGAGAGTGAAAGAAGAAGGTAGCATGCTGCTGCTGCTGCTGCTGCTAAGTCAGTTCAGTCGTGTCCAACTCTGTGTGACCCCTTAGACCACAGCCCACCAGGCTCCACCATCCCTGGGATTCTCCAGGCAAGAACACTGGAGTGGGTTGCATTGCCTTCTGAGAAGATATCAAATTATATTTCCTCAATCATTGCTAGTTATATATTCAGTTTCCACATCAATGTTTACTATATCATCAGAACAATGTATTGTATCAATAATTCTAGGATGGTTGGTACATAGTAATACCACTCTGATGTCATCTTAGACTCTGGCAAAGAGCCACATGTGCATGAAAGTTTAGCTATCCTGAGAAACAGTTCTTGTATTTTTTTACAATTAATGATTAATATTAAGCCAAACTAAAGAAACAACTCATTTGAAGAAGTGGAGGTCATTTTCCAACAGTTACTTCATAGTGCACACTGGCATTGTGCCAGGGAGACAGAAGGGAAAGTCCTGTAATAAAGTATGTTTTAATAAATTATTAATTTTTCATAGCCAGGATAAAGATTTAGAAGGAGGGTGGCATTTTCTAACTAGGGCACAGGCTTACTGAGGTTAAAACTCTTTTTCTTTTGCCCAACATTGCAATATGGATGAGCTTTAGCTCTAGCTTATCGTAACTGCACTGCACAATCAATATTTAAATCCTGAAAGATCAGCAATAATGGATGCAAACTGAACAGATCAATATTTAGCCTTTTGTGGACTATAACGTTTATCTTAGCCCCAATTACTCTATGGCATAGGGGTTGATTTTTTCAATGTCTTGGGTGCTTGGCATCTCGCTAATATTATTTTAAAAGTTAAAGAATACACTTTGAGACACCTGTAAAGAGAAGTATTGATAAAAATAATTCTAAGTAGGTTCATTTTTTCAAATCATTTCATAATGATAAATTTCAATGGTGACATATATGTTGTATTTTTTTTTAATTTATGAGGGAGTAGATAATTTAAAATTCATAAACAGATGTTTCCTTGGAATGTCCCTCAGCAGTATTGCATGACCACTTGAGAGATGTTTGGCCAGCTTATCTTTTTAGAATAAAAAACTAATTATGAATCTGACAAAATATTATCATAGTAAAATTAAAATAATGTTTAATGTATTCAGATATCACAGTATAATCAATTATGATAATTTGTCTCTGAAGTTTTATAAAGGGTTTCAAGGAAATCAAGATTCTGGGAAAAAATACACTCTTTAGAAGTGGCAATTTCAGTTTATGACTCCTAAGATAAGAAGTTAAATGCTCATAAACTTGAGCTCTGTTCCCAAAAATGTCCAACCCTATGTAATGCTATGATATGCTCAACCCTATGTTGAAGAAGACTCTTGAAAGTCCTTTGGACAGCAAGGAGATCCAACCAGTCCATCCTAAAGGAAATCAGTCCTGAATATTCATTGGAAGAACTGATGTTGAAGCTGAAACTCCAATACTTTGGCCACCTGATGCAAAGAACTGACTCATTTGAAAAGATCCTGATGCTGGAAAAGATTGAAGGTGTGATAAGAAGGGGACAACAGAGGATGAGATGGTTGGATGGTATCACTGACTCAATGGACATGGTGATGAACAGGGAAGTCTGGCGTGCTGCAGTCCATGGGGTCATAAAGAGTCGGACACGACTGGGCAACTGAACTGAACTGATGTAATGCTAACAACAAAAACTGTACTTTTAGCAACTAAATAAATTAGAACATTTACTCTTTAGAAGTACACAGTAGTAGTCATTTTTCTTTCTTTCTTTTTTTTTTTTTTTTTTTTGTAGAACTCCTGTTTTTATAGTCTGTGTTATGTGTTGTGCCTCAGAATTATAAAGCAAAGAACTAAAACTTCTATTCTAAGAACACTGCAGTTGATTACTACTTAAAACTTGACAAAATACAAAAAGCAACTACTTGAGGGATCTGAAAAGTAAATAACAACAAGAAAATTGGGAAAGATGTTAAATCTTGAAGAGCAACTAATGTAGTTTGTAGTTTTTGTGTTCTGCATTTTTTTCTTTATCTCCCCACTATCTGACACAGTAAACTGGATGATGGATACCATCAACAGAATTTCCTATAACCTGCCTTTCTGACAACATCTTCAAGAAAAAAAAACCACCTGTGAGCTCAATAAAATAGGGATAATTCATTTTTCCTTTTTGAAATTTTCCTAGCACTGCTGCAAAACCAGCCCCATTGCAGAACTACAATACTGCAAAACCAAAGTGGCACAGATACCTAGAGATGAGAAAAACACTTAGTGCTGTGGGTTTAGGAACAAAGGAGTCCTTTTATACAAAGAATGTAGGAGAATTTTCAATATTTGTTTCTATCTCTTCTCTCTNTAAAATAGGGATAATTCATTTTTCCTTTTTGAAATTTTCCTAGCACTGCTGCAAAACCAGCCCCATTGCAGAACTACAATACTGCAAAACCAAAGTGGCACAGATACCTAGAGATGAGAAAAACACTTAGTGCTGTGGGTTTAGGAACAAAGGAGTCCTTTTATACAAAGAATGTAGGAGAATTTTCAATATTTGTTTCTATCTCTTCTCTCTTTACCTTGCTCCAGGAATTGGCCCAGATATATGGCACTGCACAAGAACATGAGAGGCCAAGAGACTGAGAGAATCTTACCATTTTTCTTCAGAGCAACCAAAAACAATACCACCCAAAACAAACAAAACATCAGTCCACAAAAGCTGCAGAGTGTCACGGATATCCCATGAAAGAGTCCTAAATTCATACCTCTTGAGTATATGCAGAACATACTCAAGAAGCACAACCAAGGGTTTGAAAGTGAACTAACATACAAACCACACTATATGGAGTAAGACCCTATAATTGAGTCCTGTTCATCCTCTGAGTTGCTCATAAAAAAGGTATACTCAACATAGTAAGCACTTTGAAAACTTCAGTTCAGTTTAGTCGCTCAGTCGTGTCCGACTCTTTGCGACCCCATGAATCACAGCACGCCAGGCCTCCCTGTCCATCACCAGCTCCCGGAGTTCACTCAGACTCATGTCCATTGAGTCAGTGATGCCATCCAGCCATCTCATCCTTTGTCATCCCCTTCTCCTGCCCCCAATCCCTCCCAGAATCAGTCTTTTCCAATGAGTCAACTCTT
>SJYX01024790.1:243960-273345 GCA_006410675.1 Oreotragus oreotragus
CTTCTTTTCACAGCTATTTGTAAGGCCTCCCCAGACAGCCATTTTGCTTTTTTGTATTTCTTTTCCATGGGGATGGTCTTGATCCCTGTCTCCTGTACAATGTCACAAACCTCATTCCATAGTTCATCAGGCACTCTATCTATCAGATCTAGGCCCTTAAATCTATTTCTCACTTTCATTGTATAATCATAAGGGATTTTTTTCGGTCATACCTGAATGGTCTAGCAATTTTCCCTACTTTCTTCAATTTGAGTCTGCATTTGGTAATAAGGAGTTCCCTTATCTTAGAATCACGACCTGTAGAGAACAGTCTCACTTGCGTTCTGTACATGAGTTGATTGCCTATTAAAATAAAAATCGGTTGTCCCCTCAGTTTTAAGAAGACCCAATTCCTTCTTTTTAATGGAAAGTCATTTTATTATAATAATAAATATGGCAGTTTGTACATGTAAACCCCAAACTCCCAACCATCCTTCCACTTTCTTTCCCCCTAGTAACCATGAGTTTGTTCTCTGTCTGTGAGTTTGTTTCTGTTTTGTAAATAAGTTAATTTGTATCATTTTTTAGATTCCATAAATAGTGATTTCATATGGTATTTGTCTTTGTCTGACTTATTTCACTTAGTATGATTTCCAGGTTCATCCATGTTGCTGAAAATTGCAGTATTTTTTAATGGCTAAGTAATATTTCATTGTATATATGTATCACATCTTTATCCACCCACCTGTCAATGGATATTTAGGTGGCTTCCATGTCTTGGCTATTGTAAATAGTACTGCAGTGAACACTGAAGTGAATGTATCCCTTCAAGCCATGTTTTTCTTCAGATAATGTTCCCAAGGATGAATGGGACTGCTGGATCATATGGTAGCTCTATCTTTAGTTCTTTAAGGAATCTCCATACTGTTCTCCATAGTGGCTATACCAATTTACATTTCTGTCAACAGTGTAGGAGAGTTTCCTGTATTACACCATGTCCAGCATTTATTGCTTGCAGATTTTTTGAAGATGGCCATTCTGACTTCCCTGGTGGCTCAGATGGTAAAGCGTCTGTCTACAATGTGGGAGACCTGGGTTCAACCCCTGGGTTGGGAAGATCCCCTGGAGAAGGAAATGGCAATCCACTCCAGTACTATTGCCTGGAAAATCCCATGGACAGAGGAGCCTGGTAGGCTACAGTCCATGGGGTCGCAAACAGTCGGACACGACTGAGCGACTTCACTTTCATTCACTATTCTGACTTATATGAGGTCATATCTCATTGTAATTTTGATTTGCATTTCTGTAATAATGATGTCATGTATCTTTTCATGTGCCTCTTGGCCATCTGTATGAAGAAGACCCAATTTCTTACAGTATAGCTTCCAAAATGTCCAGGATACAATCCAGCTTACCCAAAATATCCAAACCCAGGACAATATGACCAAGAATCAGGAAAATTGGACCAGTTATCAAAGGAAAAGACAATCTATTGAAGAAAATCCTGAGATGATACAGATGTTGGAAGTACTGCATTATGACTTCAAAGAAGTTATTATAATCATGCTTATGAGGTAAATACAAACATTATTGAAATGAATGGGAGATTAGACACTTTTAAGCAGAGAAATAGAAAGCATAAAACAGAAGCAAATGATGAATTTAGAAATAAATATCTGAAATTAAAAAATTATTAGATGAGCTCAATATTAGACTGGAGAAAAGGAGGAGGAAAGAAGAAAGAGACAGTAAAATTGAAGACAGAACAATAGAAATTATCCAGTGGAAACAAAAATTTTAAAAAAACAACTGAACAAAGCTTTAGACACTTGGGAAATAATACTTATGTATTTAATATTTTTGTCATTGGAATTCCTGAAAGAGGAGAATGAATTACATAAAGCATACTTGAAGAAACAGTGGTTGAAAGCATCCCAAATTTGGTGAAAGGCATACATTCAGTTTCAGAAAAGTCAATAAATGCCAAATATCATTATTTGTAGAGAAAGCCAGAATAAAAGAAATACTAAACTCACTTAAAAAGGAGAAATAGAGAAGTCCAGAATTATATTTGAAGATATCAACACTCCTCTGTAATTGATAGAGCAGATATAAAATTATCAAGGATACAAAAAAACTATCAACTCACTAGAACAGAGGTTAACAAACTGTGGCTTACCAAGAAAATCTGGACTGCCAACTTTTTTTGGCCTGGTCCCTGAGTAAAGAATGTTTTTTTAAAAAATACCTACAAAATATCTTCAATATTATCCCTTAGTCTGGAAATTGTAAAATATTTACTACTTTTCACTGTAATAAAAAGTGTGCCAATCTCTGAACTAGAAATCAATTGATATTTATAGAACACTCTACTCAACAACTGCAGAACAGATATTATTGTACATGTTCATGGAATATATCCTCAGATAGACCATACTTTGGACCATAAACCAAACCTTAAAAAAAAAATCTAAAAGTATCTTTAGATTGTATAGGAAATGATACAAAATATGTTTTCTCATAATGTCAGGCCTAACATAGAAATTGTCAACAGGAAAATAGCTAGATAATCCCCAAACAGATTGAAATTAAACACTTTACTTCAGTATAAATAATGGTGATAAATGAGTCACAAAGAAAAACAAAACATATTTTTTACTAGAATTACTAACATTAAAATGTGTGGAATGCAGCTAAAGTAGTTCTAAAAGGGAAATTTATAGCAATAAATATTTGTATTAAAATAATAAAGATCTTAATAATCAGAGCTTCTGCCTTGAGAAACTAGAAAAAGAGTAACAAAAATCAAACAAACGAAAATAAAAAAGAACAAAAATAGTTATGTAAAAACAAAATTGAATCAGTGGAGACAATAGATGGTTCTGAGATAGTATTAAGAAATGTATAACCACTTCCTAGTCTGACCAAAATAAAAGACTGAAATTAACAATAGTATCAATAAAAGAGGGCATTACTACAGAAGGTAAACATATAAAAGGTGAAAGCCTTCTGCAGGTCAAGAAGCAACAGTTAGAACTGTATGTGGAACAATGGATTAGTTCCAAATCAGGAAAGTAAGACATCAAGGCTGTATATTGTCACCCTGCTTATTTAAATTATATGTAGAGTACATCATGTGAAATGCCAGGCTGGATGAAGCACAAGCTAGAATTAAGATTGCCAGGAGAAATATCAATAACCTCAGATATGCAGATGATACCACCCTTATGGCAGAAAGTGAAGAAGAACTAAAGAGCCTTTTGATGAAAGTGAAACAGTAGAGTTAAAAAGTTGGTTTAAAACTCAACATTCAGAAAACTAAGATATGGCATCTGGTCCCATCATTTCATGGCAAATAGATGAAGAAACCAGGGAAACAGTGATAGACTTTATTTTGGGGGGCTCCAAAATCACTGTAGATGGTGGCTGCAGCCATGAAATTAAAAGATGCTTGTTCCTTGGAAGAAAACCTATGACCAACCAAGACAGCATATTAAACAGCAGAGACATTACTTTGCCAACGAAGGTCCATTTGGTCAAGGCTATGGTTTTTCCAGTAGTCATGTATGGATGTGAGAGTTGGAGTATAAAGAAAGCTGAGTGCTGAAGAATTGATGCTTTTGAACTGTGGTGTTGGAGAAAACTCTTGAGAGCCCCTTGGGCTGCAAGGAGATCCAATTGTCAATTGTAAAGGAAATCAGTCCTGAATATTCATTCAAAGGACTGATGCTGAAGCTGAAACTCCAACACTCTGGCAACTTGAAGGGAAGAACCAACTCATTGGAAAAGACCCTGATGCTGGGAAAGGTTGAAGGC
The DNA here is from genome assembly GCA_006410675.1 of Oreotragus oreotragus. NCBI lineage: Eukaryota > Metazoa > Chordata > Mammalia > Artiodactyla > Bovidae > Oreotragus > Oreotragus oreotragus. The sequence continues at coordinate 247,756 of SJYX01024790.1, forward strand.
AGTAGGAGAAGGGCATGACAGAGGATGAGATGGCTGCATGGCATCTCCAACCCAATGGACATGAGTTTGAGCAAGCTCTGGGAGTTGGTGATGGACAGGGAAGCCTGGTGTGCTGCACTCCATTGAATTGCAGAGTTGGACATGACTGAGTGGCTGAACAGAACTGACTGATGAATGATTTTTGAAAGAAATTAAAAATCTAAATATTTGCCAAAAAACCCATGTCTGTAGATCAGAAGACTTAATGTTTAAAGTGGCAATATTATCCAAACTGGTCTACAGATTTAATGCAGTATCTATTGAAATTCCAGATTTCTCTTTTATAGAAACTGACAAGATGATCCTAAAACTCTTATTGGAAAGCATGGAACCCAAAAATTCTGAATAAGAATAGAGTTGGAGGACTGACACTTCCCAAATTAAAATTTGGAGTGAAGATACAGTAGTCAAAACAATGTGGTGATGTGATGGCATAAGGGTAGATATATAGATCAATAGATCAGAACTGAGAGTCAGAAATAAACCTTCATATTTATCATAAATTGATTTTGACACGTATGCCAAGACGATTTAATTGGGAGAGAACNATGCCAGGCTGGATGAAGCACAAGCTAGAATTAAGATTGCCAGGAGAAATATCAATAACCTCAGATATGCAGATGATACCACCCTTATGGCAGAAAGTGAAGAAGAACTAAAGAGCCTTTTGATGAAAGTGAAACAGCAGAGTTAAAAAGTTGGTTTAAAACTCAACATTCAGAAAACTAAGATATGGCATCTGGTCCCATCATTTCATGGCAAATAGATGAAGAAACCAGGGAAACAGTGATAGACTTTATTTTGGGGGGCTCCAAAATCACTGTAGATGGTGGCTGCAGCCATGAAATTAAAAGATGCTTGTTCCTTGGAAGAAAACCTATGACCAACCAAGACAGCATATTAAACAGCAGAGACATTACTTTGCCAACGAAGGTCCATTTGGTCAAGGCTATGGTTTTTCCAGTAGTCATGTATGGATGTGAGAGTTGGAGTATAAAGAAAGCTGAGTGCTGAAGAATTGATGCTTTTGAACTGTGGTGTTGGAGAAAACTCTTGAGAGCCCCTTGGGCTGCAAGGAGATCCAATTGTCAATTGTAAAGGAAATCAGTCCTGAATATTCATTCAAAGGACTGATGCTGAAGCTGAAACTCCAACACTCTGGCAACTTGAAGGGAAGAACCAACTCATTGGAAAAGACCCTGATGCTGGGAAAGGTTGAAGGCAGTAGGAGAAGGGCATGACAGAGGATGAGATGGCTGCATGGCATCTCCAACCCAATGGACATGAGTTTGAGCAAGCTCTGGGAGTTGGTGATGGACAGGGAAGCCTGGTGTGCTGCACTCCATTGAATTGCAGAGTTGGACATGACTGAGTGGCTGAACAGAACTGACTGATGAATGATTTTTGAAAGAAATTAAAAATCTAAATATTTGCCAAAAAACCCATGTCTGTAGATCAGAAGACTTAATGTTTAAAGTGGCAATATTATCCAAACTGGTCTACAGATTTAATGCAGTATCTATTGAAATTCCAGATTTCTCTTTTATAGAAACTGACAAGATGATCCTAAAACTCTTATTGGAAAGCATGGAACCCAAAAATTCTGAATAAGAATAGAGTTGGAGGACTGACACTTCCCAAATTAAAATTTGGAGTGAAGATACAGTAGTCAAAACAATGTGGTGATGTGATGGCATAAGGGTAGATATATAGATCAATAGATCAGAACTGAGAGTCAGAAATAAACCTTCATATTTATCATAAATTGATTTTGACACGTATGCCAAGACGATTTAATTGGGAGAGAACAATCTTCAGAAATTAAGTTGGGTATACACATGCAAAAGGATGAAGCTTAACTATACACAAAAATTAATTCTAAATGGAACATAGATTTAAATATAAGATCTAAAGCCATGATGTCTTGGAAGAAAATGTAACAAACCTCTGTGTCCTTGTGTGAATCAAAATTTTTACCTAGAGACAACAAAAGCACAAAGGACAAAAGAAAAATACAGAAAAAATAAACTTAATAATAATTTTTTTTTCCAGAAGATATCATTAAGAAAGGGGAAAGACAATAAAAGAAAATACCTGGGATTTTACCTATATGTATCTGATGATATCGGTAGCTGAAATAAAGACCTTTGACAATAAAACCAAATAAAAATATCCCATTTTTAAAAAGGACAAAGATTTAAATATATATTTATCCAGAGAATATATACAAAAAGTACATGAAAGATGCTTTACATCAGTAATCACGCTGCTGCTAAGTCGCTTCAGTTGTGTCCAACTCTGTGTGACCTCATAGATGGCAGCCCACCAGGCTTCCCTGTCCCTGGGATTCTCCAGGCATAGGGAAATACAAATCAAACTACAATAAAATCACTATACACCCAGTAGGATTGTTATAGTAAAACACTCAGAAACAAGCCAGTTTTTCATAAGGACATGGAGAAGCTGGAACCCTCATACAGTGCTGACTTAACTGTAAAATGAAGCAACTCCTTTGGAAAACATTTTGACAGTCCTTAAAATATTAAAGATAACATTACAATTAGGTGATAAAAATGTCCTAAAACTTATTGATGAATTGTTGCATAACTCTAGAAATACACTGAACATCAGCGAATTGTACATCTTAATGCATGATTTGTATCTATGTGCATTATGTATTGATGTTCTTGTATAGAGAAATATATAGTGTCCTGTAGGGTCCTGGTAGAGAGTTCTGACAAAATGTGGTCCACTAGAGAAGAGAATGGCAAACCACTTCAGTATTCTTGCCTTTAGAATGCCATGACTAGTATGAAAAGGCAAAAAGACACTGAAAGATGAACTCCCCAGGTTGGTAGGTGCCCAATATGCTACTGTAGATCAGTAGAGAAATACCTCCAGAAACAAAGAAGAGACAGAGTCAAAGCAAAAACAGCACCCGGTTGTGTATGTGATGGGTGATGAAAGTAAAGTCCAATGCTGTAAAGAGCAATATTGCATAGGAACCTGGAATGTTAGGTCCATGAATCAAGGCAAATTGGAAGCAGTCAAACAGAATGTGGCAATAGTGAACATCGACATTTTAGGAATCAGTGAACTAAAATGGACTGGAATGGGTGAATTTAACTCATATGACCATTGTATCTATACTGTGAGCAAGAATCTCTTAGAAGAAATGGAGTACCCATCATGGTCAACAAAAGAGACTAAAATGCAGTATTTGGATGCAATTTCAAAGACTGAATGAACTCTGTTCATTTCCAAGGCAAACCATTCAATATTACAGTAATCCAAGTCTATGTCCCAACCAGTAATACCGAAGAAGCTGAAGTTCAATGGTTATATGAAGACCTACAAGACCTTCTAGAACTAACACCCAAAAAAGATGTCCTTTTCATTATAGGGGACTGGAATGCCAAAGTAGTGAGTCAAGAAACACCTGGAGTAACAGGCAAATTTGGCCTTGGGGTACAGAATGAAGCAGGACAAAGGCTAACCAAGTTTTGCTAAGTGAACACACTGGTCATAGTAAATAGCCTCTTCCAACAACACAGGAGAAGACTCTACACATGGACATCACCAGATGGTCAACACTGAAATCAGATTGATTTATTATTTGCAGCCAAAGATGGAGAAGTTCTATACAGTCAGCAAAAACAAGACCGAGAGATGACTGTGGCTTAGATCATGAACTCCTTATTGCCAAATCCAGACTTAAATTGAAGAAAGTAGGGAAAACCACTAGACCATTCAGGTATTACCTAAATAAAATCTCTTACAATTATACAGTGGAAGAGTCAAATAGATTCAAGGGATTAGATGTGATAGAGTGCCTGACGAACTATGGATGGAGGTTCCTGACATTGTACAAAAGGCAGATATCAAGACCATACCCAAGAAAAAGAAATGCAAAAAGGCAAAATGGTTGTCTGAGCAGGACTTACAAATAGCTATGAAAAGAAGAGAAGCAAAAAGCAAAGGAGAAAAGGAAAGATATACCCATTTGAATATATAGTTCCAAGGAGTAGAAATAAGAGAAAAGAAAGCCTTCCTCAGTGATAAGTGCAAAGAAATAAAAGAAAACAATAAAATTAGAAAGACTAGAGATCTCTTCAAGAAAATTAGAGATACCAAGGGAATATTTCATGCAAAGATGGGCTCAATAAAACACAGACGTGATATATGGACCTAAACGAAGCAGAAGATATTAAGAAGAGGTGGCAAGACTATACAGAAGAACTGTACAAAAAAATTCTTCGTGACCCAGATAATCACAGTGGTGTGATCACTCACCTAGAGCCAGACATCCTGGAATGTGAAGTCAAGTGTCCTTAGGAAGCATCACTGTGAACAAAGCTAGTGGAGGTGATGGAATTCCAGTTGAGTTATTTCAAATCCTAAAAGACGAGGCTGTGAAAGTGCTACATTCAATATGCCAGCAAATTTGGACAACTCAGCAGTGGTCACAGAACTGGAAAAGGTCAGGTTTCATTACAATCCAAAGAAAGGCAATGCCAAGAATGTTCATACTACCACATAACTGTACTCATTTCACATGCTAGCAAAGTAATGCTCAAAATTCTCCAAGCCAGGCTTCAACAATATGTGAACCATTAACTTGCAGATGTTCAAGCTGGATTTAGCAAAGGCCAGAGATCAAATTGCCAACATCCACTGGATCATTGAAAAAGCAAGAGAGTTCCAGAAAAATGTCTATTTCAATTTTATTGACTATGCCAATGCCTTTGACTGTGTGAATTACAACAAACTATGAAAAATTCTTAAAGAGATAGAACACCAGACCACCTGATCTGTCTCCTGAGAAATCTGTATGAAGGTCAGGAAGCAACAGTTAGAACTGGACATGGAACAACAGACTGGTTCCAAATCAGGAAAAAAGTCAAGTCTGCATATTGTCACCCTGCTTATTTAACTTATATGCAGAGTACATCATGAGAAATGCTGGACTTAATGAAGCACAAGCTGGAATCAAGATTGCTGGGAGAAATGTCAATAACCTTATAAATGTAGATGACACCACCCTTATGGCAGAAAGCGAAGAACTGAAGAGTCTCTTGATGAAAGTGTAAGAGGAGAGTGAAAAATTTGGCTTAAAGCTCAGCATTCAGAAAACTAAGATCATGATATCTAGTCCCATCTCCTTATGGCAAAATGATGGGGAAATAGTGGAAACAGTGACAGATTTTATTTTTTTGGCCTCTGAATTCACTGCAGATAGTGGCTGCAGCCGTGAAATTAAAAGACATTCACTCTTTGGAAGGAAAGTTATGACCAATCTAGACTGCATATTAAAAGGCNCCATTGTATCTATACTGTGAGCAAGAATCTCTTAGAAGAAATGGAGTACCCATCATGGTCAACAAAAGAGACTAAAATGCAGTATTTGGATGCAATTTCAAAGACTGAATGAACTCTGTTCATTTCCAAGGCAAACCATTCAATATTACAGTAATCCAAGTCTATGTCCCAACCAGTAATACCGAAGAAGCTGAAGTTCAATGGTTATATGAAGACCTACAAGACCTTCTAGAACTAACACCCAAAAAAGATGTCCTTTTCATTATAGGGGACTGGAATGCCAAAGTAGTGAGTCAAGAAACACCTGGAGTAACAGGCAAATTTGGCCTTGGGGTACAGAATGAAGCAGGACAAAGGCTAACCAAGTTTTGCTAAGTGAACACACTGGTCATAGTAAATAGCCTCTTCCAACAACACAGGAGAAGACTCTACACATGGACATCACCAGATGGTCAACACTGAAATCAGATTGATTTATTATTTGCAGCCAAAGATGGAGAAGTTCTATACAGTCAGCAAAAACAAGACCGAGAGATGACTGTGGCTTAGATCATGAACTCCTTATTGCCAAATCCAGACTTAAATTGAAGAAAGTAGGGAAAACCACTAGACCATTCAGGTATTACCTAAATAAAATCTCTTACAATTATACAGTGGAAGAGTCAAATAGATTCAAGGGATTAGATGTGATAGAGTGCCTGACGAACTATGGATGGAGGTTCCTGACATTGTACAAAAGGCAGATATCAAGACCATACCCAAGAAAAAGAAATGCAAAAAGGCAAAATGGTTGTCTGAGCAGGACTTACAAATAGCTATGAAAAGAAGAGAAGCAAAAAGCAAAGGAGAAAAGGAAAGATATACCCATTTGAATATATAGTTCCAAGGAGTAGAAATAAGAGAAAAGAAAGCCTTCCTCAGTGATAAGTGCAAAGAAATAAAAGAAAACAATAAAATTAGAAAGACTAGAGATCTCTTCAAGAAAATTAGAGATACCAAGGGAATATTTCATGCAAAGATGGGCTCAATAAAACACAGACGTGATATATGGACCTAAACGAAGCAGAAGATATTAAGAAGAGGTGGCAAGACTATACAGAAGAACTGTACAAAAAAATTCTTCGTGACCCAGATAATCACAGTGGTGTGATCACTCACCTAGAGCCAGACATCCTGGAATGTGAAGTCAAGTGTCCTTAGGAAGCATCACTGTGAACAAAGCTAGTGGAGGTGATGGAATTCCAGTTGAGTTATTTCAAATCCTAAAAGACGAGGCTGTGAAAGTGCTACATTCAATATGCCAGCAAATTTGGACAACTCAGCAGTGGTCACAGAACTGGAAAAGGTCAGGTTTCATTACAATCCAAAGAAAGGCAATGCCAAGAATGTTCATACTACCACATAACTGTACTCATTTCACATGCTAGCAAAGTAATGCTCAAAATTCTCCAAGCCAGGCTTCAACAATATGTGAACCATTAACTTGCAGATGTTCAAGCTGGATTTAGCAAAGGCCAGAGATCAAATTGCCAACATCCACTGGATCATTGAAAAAGCAAGAGAGTTCCAGAAAAATGTCTATTTCTATTTTATTGACTATGCCAATGCCTTTGACTGTGTGAATTACAACAAACTATGAAAAATTCTTAAAGAGATAGAACACCAGACCACCTGATCTGTCTCCTGAGAAATCTGTATGAAGGCTGTCTCTTATACACATCTAGATGTGTATAAGAGACAGGCTCAACCCTATGTTGAAGAAGACTCTTGAAAGTCCTTTGGACAGCAAGGAGATCCAACCAGTCCATCCTAAAGGAGACCAGTCCTCGGTGTTCATCGGAAGGACTGATGCTGAGGCTGAAACTCCAATACTTTGGCCACTTCATGCAAAGAGTTGACTCTTTGGAAAAGACTCTGATGCTGGGAGGGATTGAGGGAAGGAGGAGAAGGGGATGACAGAAGATGAGATGGCTGGATGGCATCACTGACTTGATGCACATGAGTTTGGGTGAACTCCGGGAGTTGGTGATGGACAGGGAGGCCTGGTGTGCTGTGATTCATGGGGCCGCAAAGAGTCAGACAGGACTGAGCAACTGAACTGAACTGAATGATTAGTGATGTTAAATATCTTTTCATGTGTGTCTTCGCCATCTGTATGTTTTATTTAGGGAGATGTATATTTAGTTTTTTTTCCCATTTTTTTATTTGGTTGTTTTGAGTATTGAACTGCATGAGGTGTTTGTATATCTTGGAGAGTAATCCTCTGTCAGTCACTTCAGTTGCAACCATTTTGGTGTTTGTTTGATTTGCTTATGGTTTCTATTGTCATGCAAAAGATTTTAAGTTTAATTAGGTCCCACTTGTTTATCTCGTTTTTTTTTTTTTTTTTTTTCACTACTGGAGAAGGTGGATCCAAACATATCAATATAATTGCTGCTATTTATGTCAAAGACTGTTCTCCCTTGTATTTTATTGTATCCAGTCTTACATTTAGATCTCTAATCCAATTTGAGTTTATTTTTGTGTATAGTATTAAAGGTGTTCTAATTTCATTCTTTTACATGTAGCTGTCCAGTTTTCCCAGCACTACTTATTGAATAGACTGTCCTTTCTTGATTGTATATTCTTGCCTCCTTTTTTGATATTGTTGTTAAGTACCTAAATCGTGTCTGACTCTGCGATATGGACTACAGCACACCAGGCTCCTCTGTCCTCCGCTATCTTCCTGAGTTTCCTAAAATTCTTTTCCATTGAGTTGGTTAGGTTGTCTAAACATCTCATTCTCTGCTGACCGCTTATCCATTTGCTTTTAATTTTTCCCAGGATCAGGGTCTTTTCCAGTGAGTTGTCTCTTCACATCAGGTGACCAAAATATTGGAGCTTCAGCTTCAGCATCAGTCTTCCAATGAATATACAGGGTTGATTTCCTTTAGGATCCATTAATCTGATCTCTCAAGTCCAAGGGACTCTCAAGAGTCTTCTTGAGCAATACAACTTGAAAGCATCAGTTCTTCAGTGCTCAGCCTTCTTTATGTTCCAACTCTCACATACTTACATGAATACTGGAAAACCTATAGCTTGGACGATACAAATCTTTGTTGACAAAGTGATGTCTCTGCTTTTAAATAGCTGTCTAGGTTTGTCATAGATCATGTTGTTTAATTTCATGGCTGTAGTCACCATCCACAGTGATTCTGGAGCCCAAGAAAATAAAATCTGTCACTTCTTCCACTCTTCCCCCATCTATTTCCTATGAAGTGACAGGACTAGACATGATCTTAGTTTTTTGAATATTGAGTTTCAAGCCAGTTTTTTCACTCTGCTCTTTCACCTTCTTTAAGAGGTTATTTAGTTCCTTTTCACTTTTTGCTATTAGTACGGTATCTGCATATATGAGGTTGTTGATAGTTCTAGCAGTCTTGATTCTATCTTGTAATTCATCCAGCCCAGCATTTTACATGATGTATTCTGTATATAAGTTAAATAAGCAGTATACAGCCTTGTCATACTCCTTTGCCAAATTTGAACCAGTCAGTTGTTCCATATCCAGGTCTAACTGTCTCTTCTTGACCTGCATACAAGTTTCTTAGGAAACAGGCAAACTGGTCTGGTACTCCCATCTCTTTAAGAATTACAGATACACTCATTTCAAACACTAGCAAAGAAATGCTCAAAATTCTCCAAGCTAGGCTTCAACAGTATGTGAACTGAGAACTTCTAGATTATACGCTGGATTTAGAAAAGGAAGGGGAACCAGAGATCAAATTGGCAACATCGGTTGGATCAAAGAAAATTCCCAAAAAGGAAATTTCTGCAAGGAAATTCCAGAAAAATATCTTCTACTGCTTCGTGGACTATGCTAAAGCATTTGATTGTGTGGATAACACAAACTGTGGAAAATTCTTTAAGAGATGGGAGTACCAGACCGCCTTAGCTGCCTCCTGTGAAACCTGTATGCAGGTCAAGAAACAACAGTTAGAACCGGACATGGAACAATGGACTGGTTACAGATTGGGAAAGGAGTACATCAAGGCTATATATTGTCACCTTGCTTATTTAACTTACATTCAGGGTACATCAGGCGAAATGCCAGACTGGATGAAGCACAAGCTGGAATCAAGATTGCTGGGAGGAATATCAATAACCTCAGATATGCAGATGATCACATATGGCAGAAAGTGAAGAAGAACAGAAGGGTCTCTTAATTAAAGTGAAAGAGAGTGAAAAAGTTGGCTTAAAACTCAATATTCAGAAAATTAAGATCATCCGGTCCCATCTCTTTATGGCAAATATATGGGGAAACAATGGAAACAGTAGCAGATTTTATTTTCTTTGGCTCCAAAATTACTGCAGATGGTGACTACAGCCATGAAATTATGACACTTGCTCCTTGGAAGAAAAGCTATGACAAACCTAGACAGCATATTAAAAAGCAGAGACATTAATTTGCCAACAAAATTCCATCTAGTCAAAGCTATGGGTTTTCCAGTAATCATGTATGGATGTGTGAGTTGGACCATAAAGAAGGCTGAGTGTTGAGGAATTGATGCTTTTGAACTGTGGTGTTGGAGAAGACTCTTGAGAGTCCTTTGGACTACAAGGAGATAAAACCAGTTAATCCTAATGGAAATCAGTCCTGAATGTTCATTGGAAGGACTATGCTGAAGCTGAAACTCCAATACTTTGGCCACCTGATGCAAAGAACTGATGCATTAGAAAAGACCCTGATGTTGGGAAAGATTGAAGACAGGAGGAGAGGGGGACGACAGAGGACTCAATTGTTGGGTGGCATCACCAACTCACTGAACATTAGTTTGAGCAAGCTCTGGGAGATCATGAAGTATAAGGGAGCCTGGCAAGTGCTGTAGTCCATGGGCTCACAAACAGCTGAACAGGACTGACTGACTGAACAACTACAGCTACAACAATTTGTTGAGATCACATAGCCAAAGGCTTTGGGAGAGTCAATGAAGCAAAATTAGATGCTTTTCTGGAATTCCCTTGCTTTTTCTGTGATCCAGTGAATGTTGGCAATTTGATCTGTGCTTCTTCTCCCTTTTCTAAACCCAGTTTCTTTATCTGGAAGTTCTCAGTTCATGTATCTTTGAAGTCTGGCTTGAAGGATTTTGAGCATTGCCTTGCTAGTATGTGAAATGAATAGAGTTGTATGGTAGTTTGAACATTCTTTGGCATTGGAACGAAGAGTGACATTTTCCAGTCCTTTGGCCACTGTTGAGTTTTCCAGATATGCTGGCATATTGAGAGCAGCACTTGAAAAGCATATTCTTTTAGGATTTGAAATAGCTCAACTGAAATTCCATCACCTCCACTAGCTTTGTTCATAGTAATGCTTCCTATGGCCCACTTAACTTCCACACTCCACGATGTCTGGCTCTAGGTGAGTGGCCACCCCATTGTGATTATCCAGGCCATTATACTTTTAAATTGAATTCTTCTGTGTATTCTTGCCACCTTTTCTCAATATCTTCTATTTCTGTTAGGTCCTTGTCATTTTTCTCCTTTATTGTGCCCATCTTTGTATGAAATGTTTCCTTAGTGTCTCCAATTTTCTTGAAGAGATCTCTAGTCCTTCCCATTCTTTCCCTCTATTTCTTTGCATTCTTCATTTAAGAAAGACTTCTTATCTTTCCTTGCTGTTCTCTGGAACTCTGCATTCAGTTGGTATAGCGTTCCCTTTCTCCTTTGCCTTTTGCTTCTTTTCTATCCTTAGCTGTATTTCTAAAGCCTCCTCAGACAACCACTTTGCATTCTTGCAGTTTTTCTTTGGGATGGTTTTGATCAATGCCTCCTTTACAGTGTTGTGAACCTTTGTCCGTAGTTCTTCTGGAACTCTCTCAGATCTAATCCCTTGAATCTATTCATCACCTCCATCATACAGTTACAACGGATTTGATTTAGGTCACACCTGAATGGCCTAATGATTTTCCCTATACTTTGTTCAGTCTGAATGTTGTAGTAAGGAGCTGTTGATCTGAGCTACAGTCAACTCTTATTTTTGCAATCTGTGGGGTTTAAAGAGTCAGACATGACTGAGCGACTGAACAAGTCATCTCTTGGGTTAGTGGAAAAAGGTGTTTTCTATGACCAGTGTGTTTTCCTGTCCAAACTTGGGTAGCCTTTGCCCTACTTCATTTTGTACTCTAAAGCCGAACTTGCTTGTTATTCCAGGTATCTCTTGACTTCCTAATTTTGCATTTTCCCTAAATTTGCATTCTAATTGCAAAAAAAAAAAAAAAGAGAGAGAAAAAAAAGAAAAGTACATCTCTTATTGGTGTTAGTTCTAGAAGGTGTTGTATATTTTCATAGAACTGGTCAACTTCAGCTTCTTTGGCATCAGTGGTTTGGGTATAGAATTGGATTGCTGTGATGTTGAATGATTTGCCTTGGAAACAGACCAAGATCATTCTGTAATTTATGAGGCTGTACCCAAAACTGCATTTTGGACTCTCTTGTTGATTATGAGGGCCGCTCCATTTCTCCTATGGGATTCTTGCCCACAGTAGTAGATATAATGGTCATCTGAATTAAATTTGCCCATTCCCATACATTTTAGTTCACTGATTCCTAAAATGTCAGTGTCCAGTCTTGCCATCTTCTGCTTGACCATGACCAATTTACATTGTTTCATGGACCTTAACAGTACAGGTTCCTATGTAATATTGTTCTTTACAGTATCAGACTTTACCTTCACCACCAGACATATCCACAGTTGAGCATTGTTTCCTCTTTGGCCAGCTGCTTCATTCTTTTTGGAGCTTCATTCTTCATTATAAATTGCCTCTGCTCTTCCCCATTAGCATATTGGACAACCTTCCAACCTGGGGGAGCTCATCTTATGGTGTCAGATTTTTTGCTTTTCATACTGTTCATGGGATTCTAGAGGCACGAACACTAGAGTGAGTTGCCATTTCCTCCTGCACCAGATGATGTCAGAACTCTTCACTATGAACCGAGCATATTGGATGACCCTGCATGGCATGGCTGAAAGCTTCAATAAGTTACACAAGCCACTTGATCATGGTGTATGGTCCTTTTAATGTATTGTTGGAATCTGTTTGCAAACTTTTTATGGAAAATTTTGCATTTGTATTCATAGTGATATTGGTCTGTACTTTTCTTGTGATATCTTTATCTAGTTTTGATATCAGTGTGATCATGGCATCATGAGTTTGAGAATGTTCCTTCCTCTGCAATTTTTTTTTGTTAAGAGTTTCTGAAGGATAGGTGTTAACTCTATTCTAAATATTTGATATAATTCATTTTTGGAGCTTCATTCTTCATTATAAATTGCCTCTGCTCTTCCCCATTAGCATATTGGACAAGCCAGTCTGTCCTGGAGGGGTTTTTTGGTCTTTTTTTTTTTTTGGAAATTTTTTACAGTTTTAATTTTACTACTTGTTTTTAGTCTGTTCGTATTTTCTGTTTATTCCTTTTTCAGTTGTGGAAGGTTGTATCTTTATAAGAATGTGTCCATTTCTTTTGTGTTGTCCACTTTATTGGCATATAGTTGCTTATAGTATTCTCTCTCAATCCTTTGTATTTTGCAATGTCCATTGTAAATTCTCCTTTTTTCTAATATGTTTGATTTGAGCTCTCTCTCTGTTTTTCTTGAATCTGGCTAAAGTTTTATCAGTTTTGTTTATCCTTTCAAAGTACCAGCTTTTAGTTTGATATATTTTTTTCATCTGTACTTCATTTATTTCTTCTATGATCTTCATGAGTTTTTTTTTTTCTACTAATTTTGCATTTTGTTCTTTCTCTAGTTGCTTTAGGTGTAGGGTTAGCTTGTTTATTTGAGATTTTTCTTGTTTCCTGAGGTAAGATTTTATTGCTATAAACTTTTCTCTGAAAACTGCTTTTGTTAAATACCATAGATTTTGGGTCATCACGTTTTAGTTTTCATTTTTCTTTAGTTACTGTATTTCCTCTTTGATTTCTTCAATAATCTATTGCACTTTTAGTATCATATTATTTAGTCTCCACTTGTGTGTGTGTGTGTGTATTACAGTTTTATTCCTTTAGTTGTTTCTAATCTGATAGCATCATGGTTGGGAAAGTTGAAAGTTGTTTGATATTATTTCAGTTTTCTTAAATTTGCCCAAGTTTGACTTGTGGCCCAGCATGTGATCTCTACTGGATAGTGTTCCTTGTGACTTGAAAAGAGAGTGTATTCTGCTGCTTTAAGATGGAATGCTCTATAAATGTTAACACGTGTATAAATATTGAAACATGTATACTATCATGTAAGAAACAAATCGCCAGTCTAGGTTTGATACAGGATACAGGATGCTTGGGGCTGGTGCACTGGGATGACCCAGAGAGATGATATGGGGACGATGGTGGGAGGGGGGTTCAGGATTGGGAACTCATGTACACCCGTGGCGGATTCATGTCAATATATGGCAAAACCAATACAGTATTGTAAAGAAAAAAAAAAAGAAACTCCAAAATAAATAAATAAATATTAATAAATACCATCATCTAATGTATCATTTAAAGCTTATGTTTCCTTATTGATTTTCTGTCTGGATGATCTTCCCATTGATGAAGTCCCCAACTATTATTATGTTACTGTTGATTTCCTCTTTTATGGCTGTTACTAATAACATTTATCTTATGTGTTGAGGTGCTCCTATGTTGGGTATATATATATTTACATTTGTTATATCTTCTTCTTGAATTGATCCTTTGATCATCATGTAATATCTTTCCTTGTCTCTTGTAATAATCTTTATTTTAATCTCTATTTTTTATATGCGAATTGCTACTCCTTCCATTTGAATACAATAACTTTTTCTATCCCTTCACTTTTAGTCTGTTTGTGCCCCTAGATTTGCAGTTGGTCTCTTGAAGATAGCATGTCTTGTTTTTGTGTCCCTATACTAGTCTATGTCTTTTGGTAGGAGCATTTATTCCATTTACATTTAAGGTAACTATTGATATGTATGATCTTTTTGGAATTTAAGATGTGTATAAGAGACCCACTCCAGTCCTCTTGCCTGGAAAATCTCATGGACGGAGGAGCCTGATAGGTGCAGTCCATGCGGTCGCTAAGAGTCGAACAAGATTGAGCGACTTCACTTTGACTTTTCACTTTCATGCATTGGAGAAGGAAATGGCAACCCACTCCAGTGTTCTTGCCTGGAGAACCCCAGGGACGGGGGAGCCTGGTGGGCTTCTGTGTATGGGGTTGCATAGAGTCGGACACAACTGAAGTGATGTAGCAGCAGCAGCAGCAGCAGCATTCAGATATTACAATAGATACCAGACTCTTAAGCCTTATGAACATTGTCTTTCTATACAGTGTCTCTTCTCATTTGTTCAGGGAAAAACAGTGCCATGGAGCAAGTGGCAGAGTAATTAAAAGCTACATGGATAGAAGCTCCAAAATCAATAACAGAATCTGTAATTTTGATAAGTCATATGAAGAGATTTGGAAAGAAATCAAGTGACCTGACTCTGGCTGAGTGCTTTTCTGTCCAACAAATTGATACAAATGTTCAATGAAAAAACAAACATCTATTGATGTGATGCTAAGGTCATTACATTGTACCCTCTTTTTTAAAGTTAAATGTTTATTTTTATACTGGAGTATAGTTGATTTACGGTTGTTTGTTTCAGGTTTATAGCAAAGTGAGTCAGTTATATATATACATATATCCATTCTTTTTCAGATTATTTTCCCATATAAATTATTATAGAATATTGAGTAGAATTCCCTGTGCTATATAGTAGGTCCTTGTTGGTTATTATAAATTCATGTGTATATGTTAATTCCGAACTCCTAATTTATCCCCTCCCCTCACCAATGTTTACCCTTTGGTAGTCATAAGTTTATTTTTCCAAGATTGTGAGCCTTTTTCTGTTTTGCAAATAAGCTCATTCATGTCATATTTTAGATTCTATATATAAATGATATATGGTATTGTCTTTCTCTGTCTCATTTACTTCACTTAGAGTGATAATCTCTTGGCTCATCCATATCACTGCAAATGACATTCTTTCTTTCTTTCTTTTTTTTACAGCAGAGAATGTTCCACTGTATATACGTACCAAATCTTTCTCCATTCCTGTATTGATGAACACTGAGGTTGTGGCCATGTGTTGGCTATTGAACATTGAGGTGCATGTATCTTTTTGAATTATGGTTTTCTACAGATAGATGCCCAGAAGTGATATTGCTGGATCATATGACAGTTCAATTTTTAGTTTAAAGAGGAACCTCAATACTGTTCCTTGTAGTGGTTGTACTAATTTACATTCCCACCAATAGTGTATGACATTCCCTTTTCTCCAGACTCTCAAACATTTGTGAACCTTTGATCATGGCCATTCTGACTGGTGTGAGGTGATACCTCATAGTAGTTTTGATTTCCATTTCTCTAATGGTTAGCTGGAGAAGACTCTTGCAAGTCCCTTGGACTGCAAGGAGATCCAACCAGTCCATCCTAAAGGAGACCAGTCCTCGGTGTTCATCGGAAGGACTGATGCTGAGGCTGAAACTCCAATACTTTGGCCACTTCATGCAAAGAGTTGACTCTTTGGAAAAGACTCTGATGCTGGGAGGGATTGAGGGAAGGAGGAGAAGGGGATGACAGAAGATGAGATGGCTGGATGGCATCACTGACTTGATGCACATGAGTTTGGGTGAACTCCGGGAGTTGGTGATGGACAGGGAGGCCTGGTGTGCTGTGATTCATGGGGCCGCAAAGAGTCAGACAGGACTGAGCAACTGAACTGAACTGAATGATTAGTGATGTTAAATATCTTTTCATGTGTGTCTTCGCCATCTGTATGTTTTATTTAGGGAGATGTATATTTAGATTTTTTTTCCCATTTTTTTATTTGGTTGTTTTGAGTATTGAACTGCATGAGGTGTTTGTATATCTTGGAGAGTAATCCTCTGTCAGTCACTTCAGTTGCAACCATTTTGGTGTTTGTTTGATTTGCTTATGGTTTCTATTGTCATGCAAAAGATTTTAAGTTTAATTAGGTCCCACTTGTTTATCTCGTTGTTTTTTTTTTTTTTTTCACTACTGGAGAAGGTGGATCCAAACATATCAATATAATTGCTGCTATTTATGTCAAAGACTGTTCTCCCTTGTATTTTATTGTATCCAGTCTTACATTTAGATCTCTAATCCAATTTGAGTTTATTTTTGTGTATAGTATTAAAGGTGTTCTAATTTCATTCTTTTACATGTAGCTGTCCAGTTTTCCCAGCACTACTTATTGAATAGACTGTCCTTTCTTGATTGTATATTCTTGCCTCCTTTTTTGATATTGTTGTTAAGTACCTAAATCGTGTCTGACTCTGCGATATGGACTACAGCACACCAGGCTCCTCTGTCCTCCGCTATCTTCCTGAGTTTCCTAAAATTCTTTTCCATTGAGTTGGTTAGGTTGTCTAAACATCTCATTCTCTGCTGACCGCTTATCCATTTGCTTTTAATTTTTCCCAGGATCAGGGTCTTTTCCAGTGAGTTGTCTCTTCACATCAGGTGACCAAAATATTGGAGCTTCAGCTTCAGCATCAGTCTTCCAATGAATATACAGGGTTGATTTCCTTTAGGATCCATTAATCTGATCTCTCAAGTCCAAGGGACTCTCAAGAGTCTTCTTGAGCAATACAACTTGAAAGCATCAGTTCTTCAGTGCTCAGCCTTCTTTATGTTCCAACTCTCACATACTTACATGAATACTGGAAAACCTATAGCTTGGACGATACAAATCTTTGTTGACAAAGTGATGTCTCTGCTTTTAAATAGCTGTCTAGGTTTGTCATAGATCATGTTGTTTAATTTCATGGCTGTAGTCACCATCCACAGTGATTCTGGAGCCCAAGAAAATAAAATCTGTCACTTCTTCCACTCTTCCCCCATCTATTTCCTATGAAGTGACAGGACTAGACATGATCTTAGTTTTTTGAATATTGAGTTTCAAGCCAGTTTTTTCACTCTGCTCTTTCACCTTCTTTAAGAGGTTATTTAGTTCCTTTTCACTTTTTGCTATTAGTACGGTATCTGCATATATGAGGTTGTTGATAGTTCTAGCAGTCTTGATTCTATCTTGTAATTCATCCAGCCCAGCATTTTACATGATGTATTCTGTATATAAGTTAAATAAGCAGTATACAGCCTTGTCATACTCCTTTGCCAAATTTGAACCAGTCAGTTGTTCCATATCCAGGTCTAACTGTCTCTTCTTGACCTGCATACAAGTTTCTTAGGAAACAGGCAAACTGGTCTGGTACTCCCATCTCTTTAAGAATTACAGATACACTCATTTCAAACACTAGCAAAGAAATGCTCAAAATTCTCCAAGCTAGGCTTCAACAGTATGTGAACTGAGAACTTCTAGATTATACGCTGGATTTAGAAAAGGAAGGGGAACCAGAGATCAAATTGGCAACATCGGTTGGATCAAAGAAAATTCCCAAAAAGGAAATTTCTGCAAGGAAATTCCAGAAAAATATCTTCTACTGCTTCGTGGACTATGCTAAAGCATTTGATTGTGTGGATAACACAAACTGTGGAAAATTCTTTAAGAGATGGGAGTACCAGACCGCCTTAGCTGCCTCCTGTGAAACCTGTATGCAGGTCAAGAAACAACAGTTAGAACCGGACATGGAACAATGGACTGGTTACACATTGGGAAAGGAGTACATCAAGGCTATATATTGTCACCTTGCTTATTTAACTTACATTCAGGGTACATCAGGCGAAATGCCAGACTGGATGAAGCACAAGCTGGAATCAAGATTGCTGGGAGGAATATCAATAACCCTAGATATGCAGATGATCACATATGGCAGAAAGTGAAGAAGAACAGAAGGGTCTCTTAATTAAAGTGAAAGAGAGTGAAAAAGTTGGCTTAAAACTCAATATTCAGAAAATTAAGATCATCCGGTCCCATCTCTTTATGGCAAATAGATGGGGAAACAATGGAAACAGTGGCAGATTTTATTTTCTTTGGCTCCAAAATTACTGCAGATGGTGACTACAGCCATGAAATTATGACACTTGCTCCTTGGAAGAAAAGCTATGACAAACCTAGACAGCATATTAAAAAGCAGAGACATTAATTTGCCAACAAAATTCCATCTAGTCAAAGCTATGGGTTTTCCAGTAATCATGTATGGATGTGTGAGTTGGACCATAAAGAAGGCTGAGTGTTGAGGAATTGATGCTTTTGAACTGTGGTGTTGGAGAAGACTCTTGAGAGTCCTTTGGACTACAAGGAGATAAAACCAGTTAATCCTAATGGAAATCAGTCCTGAATGTTCATTGGAAGGACTATGCTGAAGCTGAAACTCCAATACTTTGGCCACCTGATGCGAAGAACTGATGCATTAGAAAAGACCCTGATGTTGGGAAAGATTGAAGACAGGAGGAGAGGGGGACGACAGAGGACTCAATTGTTGGGTGGCATCACCAACTCACTGAACATTAGTTTGAGCAAGCTCTGGGAGATCATGAAGTATAAGGGAGCCTGGCAAGTGCTGTAGTCCATGGGCTCACAAACAGCTGAACAGGACTGACTGACTGAACAACTACAGCTACAACAATTTGTTGAGATCACATAGCCAAAGGCTTTGGGAGAGTCAATGAAGCAAAATTAGATGCTTTTCTGGAATTCCCTTGCTTTTTCTGTGATCCAGTGAATGTTGGCAATTTGATCTGTGCTTCTTCTCCCTTTTCTAAACCCAGTTTCTTTATCTGGAAGTTCTCAGTTCATGTATCTTTGAAGTCTGGCTTGAAGGATTTTGAGCATTGCCTTGCTAGTATGTGAAATGAATAGAGTTGTATGGTAGTTTGAACATTCTTTGGCATTGGAACGAAGAGTGACATTTTCCAGTCCTTTGGCCACTGTTGAGTTTTCCAGATATGCTGGCATATTGAGAGCAGCACTTGAAAAGCATATTCTTTTAGGATTTGAAATAGCTCAACTGAAATTCCATCACCTCCACTAGCTTTGTTCATAGTAATGCTTCCTATGGCCCACTTAACTTCCACACTCCACGATGTCTGGCTCTAGGTGAGTGGCCACCCCATTGTGATTATCCAGGCCATTATACTTTTAAATTGAATTCTTCTGTGTATTCTTGCCACCTTTTCTCAATATCTTCTATTTCTGTTAGGTCCTTGTCATTTTTCTCCTTTATTGTGCCCATCTTTGTATGAAATGTTTCCTTAGTGTCTCCAATTTTCTTGAAGAGATCTCTAGTCCTTCCCATTCTTTCCCTCTATTTCTTTGCATTCTTCATTTAAGAAAGACTTCTTATCTTTCCTTGCTGTTCTCTGGAACTCTGCATTCAGTTGGTATAGCGTTCCCTTTCTCCTTTGCCTTTTGCTTCTTTTCTATCCTTAGCTGTATTTCTAAAGCCTCCTCAGACAACCACTTTGCATTCTTGCAGTTTTTCTTTGGGATGGTTTTGGTCAATGCCTCCTTTACAGTGTTGTGAACCTTTGTCCGTAGTTCTTCTGGAACTCTCTCAGATCTAATCCCTTGAATCTATTCATCACCTCCATCATACAGTTACAACGGATTTGATTTAGGTCACACCTGAATGGCCTAATGATTTTCCCTATACTTTGTTCAGTCTGAATGTTGTAGTAAGGAGCTGTTGATCTGAGCTACAGTCAACTCTTATTTTTGCAATCTGTGGGGTTTAAAGAGTCAGACATGACTGAGCGACTGAACAAGTCATCTCTTGGGTTAGTGGAAAAAGGTGTTTTCTATGACCAGTGTGTTTTCCTGTCCAAACTTGGGTAGCCTTTGCCCTACTTCATTTTGTACTCTAAAGCCGAACTTGCTTGTTATTCCAGGTATCTCTTGACTTCCTAATTTTGCATTTTCCCTAAATTTGCATTCTAATTGCAAAAAAAAAAAAAAAGAGAGAGAAAAAAAAGAAAAGTACATCTCTTATTGGTGTTAGTTCTAGAAGGTGTTGTATATTTTCATAGAACTGGTCAACTTCGGCTTCTTTGGCATCAGTGGTTTGGGTATAGAATTGGATTGCTGTGATGTTGAATGATTTGCCTTGGAAACAGACCAAGATCATTCTGTAATTTATGAGGCTGTACCCAAAACTGCATTTTGGACTCTCTTGTTGATTATGAGGGCCGCTCCATTTCTCCTATGGGATTCTTGCCCACAGTAGTAGATATAATGGTCATCTGAATTAAATTTGCCCATTCCCATACATTTTAGTTCACTGATTCCTAAAATGTCAGTGTCCAGTCTTGCCATCTTCTGCTTGACCATGACCAATTTACGTTGTTTCATGGACCTTAACAGTACAGGTTCCTATGTAATATTGTTCTTTACAGTATCAGACTTTACCTTCACCACCAGACATATCCACAGTTGAGCATTGTTTCCTCTTTGGCCAGCTGCTTCATTCTTTTTGGAGCTTCATTCTTCATTATAAATTGCCTCTGCTCTTCCCCATTAGCATATTGGACAACCTTCCAACCTGGGGGAGCTCATCTTATGGTGTCAGATTTTTTGCTTTTCATACTGTTCATGGGATTCTAGAGGCACGAACACTAGAGTAAGTTGCCATTTCCTCCTGCACCAGATGATGTCAGAACTCTTCACTATGAACCGAGCATATTGGATGACCCTGCATGGCATGGCTGAAAGCTTCAATAAGTTACACAAGCCACTTGATCATGGTGTATGGTCCTTTTAATGTATTGTTGGAATCTGTTTGCAAACTTTTTATGGAAAATTTTGCATTTGTATTCATAGTGATATTGGTCTGTACTTTTCTTTTCTTGTGATATCTTTATCTAGTTTTGATATCAGTGTGATCATGGCATCATGAGTTTGAGAATGTTCCTTCCTCTGCAATTTTTTTTTTGTAAGAGTTTCTGAAGGATAGGTGTTAACTCTATTCTAAATATTTGATAGAATTCATTTGTCAAGCCAGTCTGTCCTGGAGGGGTTTTTTGGTCTTTTTTTTTTTTTTGGAAATTTTTTACAGTTTTAATTTTACTACTTGTTTTTAGTCTGTTTGTATTTTCTGTTTATTCCTTTTTCAGTTGTGGAAGGTTGTATCTTTATAAGAATGTGTCCATTTCTTTTGTGTTGTCCACTTTATTGGCATATAGTTGCTTATAGTATTCTCTCTCAATCCTTTGTATTTTGCAATGTCCATTGTAAATTCTCCTTTTTTCTAATATGTTTGATTTGAGCTCTCTCTCTGTTTTTCTTGAATCTGGCTAAAGTTTTATCAGTTTTGTTTATCCTTTCAAAGTACCAGCTTTTAGTTTGATATATTTTTTTCATCTGTACTTCATTTATTTCTTCTATGATCTTCATGAGTTTTTTTTTTTCTACTAATTTTGCATTTTGTTCTTTCTCTAGTTGCTTTAGGTGTAGGGTTAGCTTGTTTATTTGAGATTTTTCTTGTTTCCTGAGGTAAGATTTTATTGCTATAAACTTTTCTCTGAAAACTGCTTTTGTTAAATACCATAGATTTTGGGTCATCACGTTTTAGTTTTCATTTTTCTTTAGTTACTGTATTTCCTCTTTGATTTCTTCAATAATCTATTGCACTTTTAGTATCATATTATTTAGTCTCCACTTGTGTGTGTGTGTGTGTATTACAGTTTTATTCCTTTAGTTGTTTCTAATCTGATAGCATCATGGTTGGGAAAGTTGAAAGTTGTTTGATATTATTTCAGTTTTCTTAAATTTGCCCAAGTTTGACTTGTGGCCCAGCATGTGATCTCTACTGGATAGTGTTCCTTGTGACTTGAAAAGAGAGTGTATTCTGCTGCTTTAAGATGGAATGCTCTATAAATGTTAACACGTGTATAAATATTGAAACATGTATACTATCATGTAAGAAACAAATCGCCAGTCTAGGTTTGATACAGGATACAGGATGCTTGGGGCTGGTGCACTGGGATGACCCAGAGAGATGATATGGGGACGATGGTGGGAGGGGGGTTCAGGATTGGGAACTCATGTACACCCGTGGCGGATTCATGTCAATATATGGCAAAACCAATACAGTATTGTAAAGAAAAAAAAAAAGAAACTCCAAAATAAATAAATAAATATTAATAAATACCATCATCTAATGTATCATTTAAAGCTTATGTTTCCTTATTGATTTTCTGTCTGGATGATCTTCCCATTGATGAAGTCCCCAACTATTATTATGTTACTGTTGATTTCCTCTTTTATGGCTGTTACTAATAACATTTATCTTATGTGTTGAGGTGCTCCTATGTTGGGCATATATATATTTACATTTGTTATATCTTCTTGAATTGATCCTTTGATCATCATGTAATATCTTTCCTTGTCTCTTGTAATAATCTTTATTTTAATCTCTATTTTTTATATCCGAATTGCTACTCCTTCCATTTGAATACAATAACTTTTTCTATCCCTTCACTTTTAGTCTGTTTGTGCCCCTAGATTTGCAGTTGGTCTCTTGAAGATAGCATGTCTTGTTTTTGTGTCCCTATACTAGTCTATGTCTTTTGGTAGGAGCATTTATTCCATTTACATTTAAGGTAACTATTGATATGTATGATCTTTTTGGAATTTTGGTAATTGTTTTGGATTCATTTTTGTAGGTCTTTTTACTCTTTTGTTTGTTTCTCTTTTGATTTGATGACTATCTTCAGTGTTGGGTTTGGATTGTGTTTTCATTTTTGTATGATTGTAGATTCTATTGCAGATTGTTGTTTTGTGTCTCCCATGAGGTTTTGACATAGCAGTCTATACATGTATACATATACACACACGTACAAATATATATGTACATGTATACACACATATACACATACATATCATACACAAGATTAAATTATTGGTCTCTTATCTTCCAGTGTGTTTCTAATATCTTGTGTATCTAATACTCTCCTCTTATGATTACTGGTTTTCATATCATAGTTGTGTGTCATTTCCTACCATTACTGTATGTTTGCCTTTACTGGTGAAAGTTTTCCATTTGTAATTTTCTTGTTTCTAGTTGTGGCATTTTCTGTCTAGATAAGTTCTTTAGGATTTATTGTAAATCTGGTTTGGTGGTTCTAAATTTTCCTAGCTTTTGTTTGTCTGTAAAGCTTTTGATTTTTCCATCAAATCTGAATGATAGCTCTGCTGGGTATTGTATTCTTTATTGTAAGATTTTCCCTTTCATCACTTTTAATATAACATGCCACTCTGTTCTGGCCTGCAGAGCTTATGCTGAAAAAATTTACCTGATAACCTCAAGGTGATTCCCTTGTATGTTATTTTTTACTTTTCCCTGTTGGTACTGATATTTTCTCTTTGTCTTTAATGCTTTTGAACTGTGGTGTTGGAGAAGACTCTTGAGAGTTCCTTGGACTGTGAGAGATCCAACCAGTCTATCCTAAAGGAAATTAGTCCTGAATATTCATTGAAAGGACTGATGTTGAAGCTGATACTCCAATACTTTGGCCACCTGATGGGAAGAGCTGACTCATTTGAAAAGACTCTGAAGCTGGGAAAGATTGAAGGCAGGAGGAGAAAGGGATGACAGAGGATGAGATGGTTGGACGGCAATCACTGACTCCATAGACATGAGTTTGAGTAAACTCCGGGAGTTGGTGATGGACAGGGAGTCCTGGCATGCTGCAGCCCATGGGGATGCAAAGAGTCGGACACAACTGAGCAACTGAACGAAAGCCTGTTCCTCCTTGTGTTTATCCTGTCTGTGACTCTGTGCTTCCTGAACTTCAGTGATTCCTTTTTGATGTTAGGAAAGTTTTCAGTTATTTTCTCTTCAAATATTTTCTTAGGCCCTTTATTTCTTCTTCTGCTACCTTGTATTATAAATGTTGGAATATTTAATGTAGCCCAGAGGCCTCTTAGACTGTCCTCATTTATTGTCATTCTTTTTTTCTTTATTCTCTTCTGTGGCAGTAATTTCCACCAGTCTTTCTTCCAGCTCACTTACTCATTCTTCTGCCTCATTTATTCTGTTATGGATTCCTTCTTGTGTATTTTTCACTTCAGTTATTGTATTATTCATCTCTGCTTTTTCTTAAAAATCTTCTAGTTCTTTGTTCAATATTTCTTGTATCTTCTTGGTCTGTGCCTCCATTCTTTTTTCAAGATCTTGGATCATCTTTACCATCATTAATCTGAATTATTTCTCAAGCAGGTTTCCTGTCTCCACTTTACTTAATATTATTCTGGGATTTTACCTTTCCCTTTCTCTGGAATGTATTTCTCTGATGTCTAATAATTTTGCCTAAATTTCTATGTCTTTGTTAGAAATGGAAAGTTATCTGGGCTTTGTTCTGCAGGCTTCATGATTTCTGCCTCTGTTTTGATCTTACCTTATGTTTGGGATTTTGTGAAATTGTACAAATTTTACTTCAGAGATTAGGATGCACTCTGCATTATTTATGAATATTTCTAAGATTATCTTCCTAAGCCATACAGAAAAAAATTTCTTATTCAGAAATATTTAATCTCATAATCTGTATAAATTGTCAGTCAAAAGTTCTTTAAAAGAAACTGGAACATATACTAGCTTTTCATTCTAGATATTTCAACAAGCACAAATGACTATAGTTGAATTGATTACACAGTTATCCTTAATGACTTAAACAATAGTAACCACTATATCAAATTAGATCCTTCTGTTGACTTACCAGTAGTAAGAAGAGATAGTCTCTGTCAACAAAAATTAATGTTTTCAATCATTCAGGGGGAAAAAAAAAATCTGATTCTATCTTCTGTTAGGCTGAATTGAATGTAGTTTATTTTAATTGTTCATTTATATAAGCCCCTTGTTTTCAGGATAATTTAACCTCTAAGTAGACTCAATGTTTGTTGTATTTTTATCTGACATAGAAATGTCCAGAATAAATGAGGATCTTAATCAAAGGTGAAGAGAACAATTGAAAACTTCAGAACTGATATTTATGAGAAGTTTCTGACTTGTGATATTCACCATTCCATTTGCACACTTTTAATCTAATTTAATCCTGACTGAAAAAAATATCAATTGTACATTTTTGAAGACTAAGTACACTGAAATCAAACAAATGCTTGTGGGAAAGGCTAATGTTTGTTTTCTTCCACCAAATAAAGTCATTCACATTTTGTCAGTAACATCTTTTTCACTTTGGGGTTTGTATTTAATTTTTCAGCAAGCTTATTTTTGTATCTTTAATGGGCCACTAGCATGAAGTGAAATCCAGTAATTGG
>SJYX01024790.1:273522-285353 GCA_006410675.1 Oreotragus oreotragus
TAATTGGTAGCCTTAAATAAGAGAAATGATGCATTTTAAGGAAACAAATTTGAAAAAATAATTTTGAATTTTTTATTACTTTATGGCTTATAATTTTAAAGGCTTATTTTTAAATATAATTTATCACCAACAAAAATGCTATAAAAATGTTCTTGAAGAATTATTATTATTCATTTAATGCTAATTAGATGAGCAGTGCTCTCTCTGTATTCATTTAGTATATTGCAGATCTTTCAAACTTAACTCTCACTTTCTAATATTCTAGTAATTTAACCATGAGTCAATCCATACATTCTTTTTATTTTCCAAAAGAACATAGCTCTTTATCTCCAATAAAATAAGACTAGTTTCATTTACATACCTTGCCATTGGATTTTACTGGTCATAATTATTTTTTTATGCCTAAATTTGAATTTAGACATAACATTTATTTTGTGGTGATTTGAAATTTCTCATGCAATGTAATATCCAAGTATATCATTGATCCTAAGGGAAAAATCTTTAATTTTCTTAAAATATAAACCTCAGTTCAGTCACTCAGTCGTGTCCAACTCTTTGTGACCCCATGAATCGCAGCACGCCAGGCCTCCCTGTCCATCACCAACTCCCGGAGTTCAATCAGACTCACATCCATTGAGTCAGTGATGCCATCCAGCCAGCCATCTCATCCTTCATCGTCCCCTTCTCCTCCTGCCCCCAATCCCTCTCAGCATCAGAGTCTTTTCCAATGAGTCAACTCTTCACATGAGGTGGCCAAAGTACTGGAGTTTCAGCTTTAGCATCATTCCTTCCAAAGAACACCCAGGACTGATCTCCTTTACAATGGACTGGTTGGATCTCCTTGCAGTCCAAGGGACTCTCAAGAGTCTTCTCCAGCACCACGGTTCAAAGGCATCAATTCTTCTGCACTCAGCCTTCTTCACAGTCCAACTCTCACATCCATACATGACCACAGGAAAAACCGTAGCCTTGACTAGATGGACCTTAGTCAGCAAAGTAACGTCTCTGCTTTTGAATATACTATCTAGGTTGGTCATAACTTTTCTTCCAAGGAGTAAGTGTCTTAATTTCATGTCTGCAATCACCATCTGCAGTGACTTTGGAGCCCCCCAAAAATATAGTCTGACACTGTTTCCCCATCTATTTCCCATGAAGTGATGGGACTGGATGCCATGATCTTTATTTTCTGAATGTTGAGCTTTAAGCCAACTTTTTCACTCTCCTCTTTCACTTTCATCAAGAGGCTTTTTAGTTCCTCTTCACTTTCTGCCATAAGGGTGGTGTCATCTGCATATCTGAGGTTATAAACCTAGTTCATTTAAATAAGAGAGATATGGACTATTTAAAAAATGAGCTTGTCTTTAAGACTGAATAGTTACTCTCTCTGTAGTTAATAAAACCAGGTGGCATCAATTCTCAGAACTCAGGACACTCTTTGCTCCTTCAGCAACATATCTCAATGTGTCACCATGGTTTATTTTGTGTTTTCTCCATAAATTGCCAGAACAGTGAAGACAATAGACATGCACAGGAAGAAGAAAACCAAAGATATCTCTAACTACCTGAACATCTGAGGCAAAAGGAAGTTATGATCAAGTATGTTTCTCTTATAATGATCAATTCCTACAGAGTCCCTGTTGCCTCAGCTTACTGATGATCATCGTTTACATTCTGTTACACATTAGGATTTTCCATTGGGGTAATTCACGTTCAGGTTACTGAAAGACCTTCTTGTCTGTATCTCTGAGAGTTCTGCAGTTAGAGAATGTTATGAATCTTTCTCTCCATTGATTACTCCCTCTGTGGTCCAAGCTGGAAATTCTTTGAAACTTGAGAATGTTTCATTCCACAAACCACAACTGTCATTTAAATAGAATAAATAGTAACCAGAAAAATGAGCATTGAGATTTTCTTGAATGTATCTCAGAGTCTGGTTCTTAATATGCTTGTTTATTTCTTTTAATTTTCTGGACCTTAATAACTTGAAACTCATATACCAGTGAAAATATTAGCAGCGTGAAGAAATATTGATTGTGATAAGATAATTGAAAAGCTGGTGTCTTTTTTGTATAAGAGTATTATATTCCTTATTATGACCTTGATTATCAATATATTTGGCTTATATAGTTATCCTGTAGTGTATTTAAAAAAAAATCAGAATTCTGTTCTATATCTCCATCCTCTTTAATTGTCACAGAGAAATGTAGGCTCAAGTTTCAATTCTTCAAGTTTGAGAACTGTTATGTATTATTTTTAATTTGAGCTACAGTTCATATTACCTTAAGCAATATTCTTTAAGGATATAAGAGGTTTGAGAGACTGCTGGAATGTCTTCCTTGAAACTCTGAAACTTTCTCTATTTCTTTCTCTCCGAAACAAAATCCTTTATCACATTTTCCCAATTAATTATAAAAGTTAAAAATTAAATCTTACTTTTGTCCCCCACATTAATCCTAAGTAGATCAGTTATTTTGTCCATATTAATGGAAGCATAGCACTAGTGTGATTTAATTTCAAACTTTTATAATTATAGCTAAAATTAAATTTTGCCATGGATGAATTGTCCATGTCTTAGATGAAAGCCGACTAGGAGGATTAGCAATTGGACCTCCAGCATGACTTATGTTATCTTTGATAATTAATTAAAATCAATGTGTAGAGGCCTATATTTGGAAATTTAAGGAGTTTCCAAGCAGAGATTTTCAGATTCCCTTATAAGTTTGGTATAAGGGGTTCAAGAGGAAGTAGTACTTGGGGGAAACGCCGAAAGAGTATAAAATTATATAGTGAAACCTGAGTCCTTATTCTGCTTACTGAGTTACACAGGATTAAGCGTACTGCACTGGTGTGGTATACTGCAGAAATCTCATAAAATTGACAGAAATGATTTTTCTTGTTCTTATGGCTAAACAGTTG
This sequence comes from Oreotragus oreotragus, assembly GCA_006410675.1. Lineage (NCBI taxonomy): Eukaryota > Metazoa > Chordata > Mammalia > Artiodactyla > Bovidae > Oreotragus > Oreotragus oreotragus. The sequence continues at coordinate 276,439 of SJYX01024790.1, forward strand.
AGAAAACACTGTCAGGAGTAAGGAGGTTGGATAATTTATTCTTATTTGAGCCTGTATAGAGAATCACAGGAAAATGGGGAGGAGCCTCATTAATATTCAAGAATCTGTCTAAGAAGGCAAATACAGAAACACACTTCTGGTTAAACCTTAAAACATAAATGTTTTAATTCTAATGCCAAAGTAGAGAAAGGTACAAGTAGTTAAAGAGTGTGGATGCCCACTAGCAAAACAGGATATTATTTTAAAAGCAATTCCCAGAGAAAGTTCTTAAAACATTCAAAGAAAAGGATCTTTTAAATTCCCAAAGCAGTAATCAGAGCAAACATTAACAAGTCCAGTGACCTAAGCAACTGAAAGGTTTTCCTGGATTTTTGCTTTTTTATAAAAGCCATACCAGATCTCAGTGCTTTATATAACAGTGTTACAGTATTAATAAGTCCAGCAGGGCATCTGTTTTCTGTTCCCTGGCAGCCCTGTTTCCAAGTCCAAGGTTGTATTTAAAATGGCAACTCCACCTTTTTCAGCCAGCTCTGACGTTCATATGTGTTGTCTCCCTTGAAGTGACAGAACCTGTAATGTGGACCAAATGTATTCTCATGCTTTTCACCTCAGCATCTGTCCAGTCTTGTAGTACATCCACATCCTGAGTGTATATTTTTTAAAAAATCATTAATTCTTCAGTGAATTAATGATTTTTTTAAAAATCATTTTTTTAAATGATTTTTAAAAGTCTTGTAGTATATCCACATCCTGATTGTATCTTTTTTAAAGATACAATTAATTCTTCACTGAAGAATTAATGATTTTTTTAAAAAGATACAATCAGGATGTGGATGTACTACTAGACTGGACCAGTGATGTGTGCCAAAACCAATACAATATTGTAAAGTAAAAAAAAAAAGAATAATAATAAAAAAGAATCAAAAAAAAATCATTAATTAACTTGGCTGTGTTGGGTCTTAGTTGCAGCATGCAGGTTCTTTCATTGCATTGCACAGACTCTCCAGCTGTGGCACGCAGACTTTAATAGTCATGGTGCCTGGGCTTAGTTGCTTTGTGGAATGTGGGATATTCACTCCTCAACCAAGGATTGAACCTTTGTCCCCTGAACTGCAGGGCACATTTTTAACCACCAGACCACCAGGGATGTCCCTGATTATATCTCAAAAGAGAATATTTTTGACACTGATAATGAGAAATTGAATGGTTTTTTTTTTTCATAAATTAAATAGACTAAGAATGGCAAAAAGTGTATGACTTATGCCTTGCCTATAATCTCATAGTAGTTGTGTTTGTGTGGGGAAGGGATAAGGTAAACCTTTATTTTGCTTATTATATCTTAATACATATTGACTTACTATAGCTCTGATGGATTTATTTCCTTCAACTCCTCCCTTGATATTTTCTTAACGTTTAACTCTGATCATTTGTTTTCAGAGTGGCTGAACCACCTTCTACTACCAGGCAGGCTAGCCTTGAGTTTCATTTGAGAAACAGGGAAACTGTAATACATTCCACTTCTAAAGCCAGTGTTCGGACTTCCGTTAGGAAGCTTGTCCTGCACTCTTTTGCCTGAGCTTGTGCTCATGTCCACGCTTTCCTTTTTCTCTGTTCTGTGACAGTCATAGCCTCAGCCCACTTCCAGGGCACTGCAGTCTCGTCCACTTTTCATTCATAGCATTTTATGCCATAGTTCTTCAAACAGAAATTTAATTTTGAATTGCCCTGCAGCCATTCTGTTGAGTTAATCTGTAATATTGGCATTTAGTAAGCTTTCCAAATATGTTTAGTTCATCTGTACACCTAGACTATAACGTGTAGAATATGTGTTTCTGTATCCTGCCCATTTTTCCCTTGCCTTCTCCTGTGATGCACTAGGTCAGTATCTTTGCTGCAGTGGTTGCTCAGTACGTTTTTGTTAATTCATATTTTGGTTGCCACTTCTAAGTAGGAAGATCAAATCTAATTTCTCCTTTATAATGGCTCAAATGTTTTAAACAATTTGATCAGAACTAGCAGATATATGACCAAGGAGAATTGAGGGATTGAAAGCTGAAAAAATATTCTGTTGTGGAGGGGTAACTGAGTTAGTGTCTGCCGCTATTTTGTCTGAGTGGATGATGATTCAGTGATCATCTGTCATTCTCGGAAAATAGGTTCATTCATTTTTGTCCTAGAATGTAGTAATAACATAATAGCTTCAATAACATTTTTTCTTCCAAAGAAGAAGCAACATTTTAAAAGCCAAATTCACAATAGAGAGACCGTGGCCTTCCATAATCATCATCATCTACAGTATGATCTAAATTATCAATATTACCACTATTAGGCCACTAATAATCAACAGTTCATAGTCACAAATTTCCTTTTACAGAACAGCATGTCAGACATCTGTTAAAACAGCATGTCATTGCCTCTGCATATTTTTATTAACCTCCTTATTGACCTGATATCTGTCTTTTGCTTCCAGACATAACATAAGGAGGCACTCTGAACTCTGTTCTGAGAGTTGCAAGGCTCACTCCCCTGTTAGGCAGCAGTGTATGTCTTGAGAACCTGTGCCTATCAGCCAGTTGAGTCTCACTTTAGGTTTTATGTCTTATGGTTATAATTTCACTCAAAAGTCACTGAATGCACTAGAAAAATTACTTTGTTTCTTCTGAGTTTAGCAGAAGCAATAATCTAGAACACTGTAGAAAGGCTATCAATAGCCCCTGAGCTTAACAGTTGCAAATAACAAATGACCAGGCTGGCTGTTAGGACAGTGTCCAACACTGAAAGCCCACAGGCTCTTACACTCTGTCTGTACAGTTTTACTTGGAGCACACATCTTCTTTTCCTTTGTAAGACAGCATTGACTTTATGCTTGTCTTTGAGTCCACAATCGCCTTGGTCATACTAACCAGTCAAATGCACTTTCCCAAGTGCTTCTTCTTCTTTAGGTTTTCTCTACCTTTTCCAGAGGTTTCTAAATGCTCTTAGATAGGAATGGATTCTACCATGAAGCTTTCATTTACTTTCAAAGTTTAACTCTTATACTTCTGTCGTCAGGAAGAGAATGCAATATCTATTTTTTCAAGTGACCTGTGGATTTTTAAGTATCTGAATAAAATTCCTGAGTAAGAGTATCATTTTTAGCATTCTTTCAGTATATGACCACTCTCTAATGTTTGCCCAGAAATGTATTTAATAAGTGATACCTTTCTGTTCTAACTCTGTTACTTCTTCTTTTAACTCACTGAACATTCCCTGAATCCAAAGTGGCATTCACAGGTTTCCCCTGTTATTCAAATTGTATCACAGCTATAGACTTAAGTTTATGTCCGTGTACCTGACAGTCTCCCTTCTCTCCATTTCCCAGGCAGCTTCTTCCTTATGAACCACAGTGTGCCCCCAGATAATGGAAAGTAACATGTCAGGGTAAAACTTCCAGGCAAAATGTGCAAAGATTTTTGTGGTTTAATGCAATTGTCTACATTCTGCATCCCTAAGACTTATCACAGCTTTGGGATGATGTCAGAAATGAGATGAGACAGAGAAATACTATCAGCTTCCAAATAGAGACACAAAATATTTGGCAGCCATTATCACACTTATTCTGCACCAATATTATCACTCTTGTTTAGAGGGCTACTGGGAAAAGAAACATCTACTTTGTGTCAGGAAGGTGAACACCAGATGTAGGACAACTTTCTGAGTTAAATACAGTGGGAAGGATGGGGGAATATATTATACCTAAAGGCGACAATATCCTCTCTTGGTGAGATAAGGTAATCATTTTTTTCTAATCATAGGAATTTGGGCAGGGATATAAAATATTTAATAGGAGAAGGATTTTCTAAATTGTATGGCCTTTTAGGAGGAACAAGTTTAATAATAAAAGGAGTGCTAACTTAAAACACTTCTATTTGTATATAGTTTATGAATTATGATATCACCTGATGTGAAAATTTTCTTGGATTTGGTTCAGTTCAGTTCAGTTGCTCAGTCGTGTCTGATTCCTTGTGACCCCATGAATCGCAGCACGCCAGGCCTCCATGTTCATCACCAATTTCCGGAGTTCACCCAAACTCATGTGCATCGAGTCGGTGATGCCATCCAGCCATCTCATCCTCTGTCGTCCCCTTCTCCTCCTGCCCCCAATCCCTCCCAGTATCAGAGTCTTTCCAATGAGTCATCTCTTCACATGGGGTGGCCAAAGTATTGGAGTTTCAGCCTCAGCATGAGTCCTTCCAATGAACACTCAGGACTGATCTCCTTCAGAATGGACTGGTTGGGTCTCCTTGCAGCCCAAGGGACTCTCAAGAGTCTTCCAACACCACAGTTCAAAAGCTTCAATTCTTCGGCACTCAGCTTTCTTCACAGTCCAACTCTCACATCCATACATGACCACAGGAAAAGCCATAGCCTTGACTACATGGACCTTTGTTGGCAAAGTTATGTCTCTGCTTTTCAATATGCTATCTAGGTTGGTCAAAACTTTCCTTCCAATGAGTCAGTGCCTTTTAATTTCATGGCTGCAGTCACCATCTGCAGTGATTTTGGAACCTCAAAAAATAAAGTTTGACACTGTTTCTACTGTTTCCCCATCTATTTCCCAGGAAGTGATGGGACTAGAGGCATGTAATAATGACTCCTTTTGAAACTCTCCTATGGGAGAGGGCCTTGGGACTGTTGAAAAAAAAATACATATGTACTATGCAAGTCTCATCACAACTTAAGGAAGTGGGTACTGCACTTTAAAGAAGATGGAAATGAAATAGGGGTGTGTAGGCAATTCATTTAAGATCACAAAGTTAGTAAGCTGGGGTAAGCAGTTCTCCTGTCACCAATGATTTCCCTTGAGCTAATGCAATCACACCTTGTGATTTAAAGCTGGCTAGAAGCTGTCTGTTTTCAGTTTAACTAGGATATTAACATATTTTATGTGATTTTTTTGGATTAAAATCTTATAGATAAAACAATACACTTACTTTGGTGCTGACATGGAATTAGACCTTTTATTTCCTCTGCACAGTCTAGGAAGTGTTAAGAGACAGGAAGATATTTTCCCATGCACTGTTATTAGGTGCACTCTCTTTGGAGACCAATAAAGGTTTTTATGTTTTCTCCAGAGAAGACATAATGTTGCAGGATTTTCAGTTTGAACCATCCACACACAAAAGAAAAAACAATGGTTTCCATCTGTATAAACTAGATGACAAACAACTAGAATTATTGGAAACTAGGTACATCCTAGGTTTAAATCACTGGAAAAGTAAGATTCTGTCAAGTCTTGATAAAGTGTCTTTAAAAAAACAAATACATAAAGTATCTTTAAAAATAACAAATACATTTAAACTCTGAAGGGAATTATGTTAGAGGAAGCTCAGCGAGGTAGAATCTATACAAAGCCTGAAGTCTTAAACCAGGAATGTATCTTCTGTTGGTTGACAAATACACTAAAAGTTAAAGACACTTTTTTTTTTTAACTTGCTAATGCTATATGATGTGAGTGTATATATACATCTCAATTGTATGGTTTTAGCTGAATTTTTAGCCTTTTTGATTTTTCTCCATATTCTGTCTAGATGGATAATATGTCTGGGTGTGGGTGTGTGGGTGGTCCTAAAGGACCTGAGGGTACACACAGTTTTCAGTGATAAATTTAAATGGCCATGAATTTACATTGACCTTACCGTGTTCCTGTTTATCCTGAAGTGCGCATACCATTTTCCCCTTCAGGTGCCTTGATTAATGACTCTTCACTCCTTTGCTGTAGTTTCTCTTAACTTCCCTGTTGATAAGTATGTTTCAGCTGAAAGCAGTATGTCACCCTAGAGTTGGGGTCACTTCCTGTTGGTCTTAGTTACTTGGAATTGCCAGCCCCATGGGTTTAGCTTTTACAGTGCTACAGATATTTCATCTCGGTGATGTAGTCCCTGTGACTGGGCCGTGTTGTCTATTATTTTAGATTGAGTGGCTTATGTTTCCTTTTTTGTATGGTACTTGAGTAACACTGTATAACTGCTGACCCTAAAGAAAATGAGATATGCCTCCCACAGGACAAGAACTGAGCGCCAACACTTCTAAATAATGTTTAAATAGAAGTCAATACACTAATTCTGGCTTGTAAATTTTCATGTACTTTCTAAGTTCCCAAACTTAATTTTCCTGACATGCCCCATGTGCCAGTTTCATTTGTATTCAGTCTTGGAAACTATATGATTTTTAAGTACTTTGTCCCTTTTAAGCATTCAGGGGGCACAGACCTAATTTTATCACAGAGTTGACACCACTCTAAAAATTTAAAGCTCAAAGCAAGACTCTAGCCTGGCCAGTCAAGTAGTTGGTTGCAGCTGTTTTCCTCATGCATAGCAGAAGCATCACATACCTCAGATAAAGCTTGAGGTTTCTGGTATTTTTTCATAATCTGATAAAATGAAAATGAACTGCAAGGTCCTGTTCCTTGTATTACCAAATACAGTTTTTGAAGTAACTTGAGAATAACAGAGATGGCCTGCACTTGCCTATGGAATGCCTCTCTTTTTCCACCCGGCACCCCTCCTTTTCTTCCCTCTATGGAGTATGTAAGAAAGCAAATCTCCATTGCACAATTCGTAACATTTTTTCCCATGATGCAGTCTATCATTATTTGGATGACTAAAAGCTTTAATTATTTACTTTTGGGAGTCCCTGAAACCCATGTCATCGCAAATACTGAAGAATTTTCTGGGAAAGGTTTGAAACACTTCCAGTTAAACTCTTGAGTTAATGTCTCAAGAAGGAAAAAATAATAATGTTTCTACCACATATTTTATTAAACTCTTTAGGTCCTTTTACAAGAGAGGAAATACCAATTAACGTATAATTTAGCAGAACAAAATATTATCCCATTTCAACCAGTACCCACTTCCTTGAAGTTTATTCAAGCATTAATAACCATTTAATGCAATTTAACTACACTGAGGTATCCATTACATTAATATAATATATCCATCAGGAAATTAGAGTTTTGTTTCCATGAATTTTGTATTACAAGAAGGTCTTTATAATTTTAATCTGCATTTGATGATGCTTAATTTCAACTCCTCGGTCTCTGTTACAGTGTGAGATGATCAAAATGTTCCTAATGTTAAGATTAAAATTCCTTGATTTATTGAGCCACAAAGCACAAATGATTTGTGAATGTGTATATATGTGTGTGTGTGCGTGTGTGTATATGAGTGAGAGTCGCTTAGTTGGAGTCATGTCCAACTCTCTGCAACTGTAGCCTGCCAGGCTCCTCTGTCCATGAATTTCTCTAGCCAAGAATATTGGTGATTCCCTTCTCCAGGGGATCTTCCTGACCCAGGGATTGAATCTGGGTCTCCTGAATTGCAGGCAGATTCTTTACTCTCTGAGCCAGAGAAGACACACACACACACACACACACACACACACACACCCCTCATATTTAAAGATTTAGCTGTTTAGATGTGCAGGGTTATCAAATCTCATTAGGAATGTAAGAATGTGACTATATTTTTGAGAACTGATCATTTACAGTGATCCTCTTAAAGCATACATATTGTGATGATGTCCATAAAGTAACATCTTTATGATCTGGTGTCCTATCCAGTGTTTTCAAAGGATGTTATATTATCTATGTGGACAGCTACATCAGTAGATATGCTGTTTTATGCTTTAGCTCAGGAAGTATCTGATCATGGAACTTTAGTTGTTAATATACTTCAATTTGCAAGAAAAATATCATATGATAGCATATGTTAGAATATTAGATATCTACTGGACTTGATAAGTATTTCATTGGATATTTTAAGTGCTTAAAGAGCTAAAAGAAAAACTTAATAATAGCAACTTGACTATTTAGTGTCAAGATCAGAGCACAGGGCTCTCAGTGTCCAGGTTAAAGCATTTCCTACAAACTAGCAAGCTCTTATTTGGACCAAGAATAAACATGTACAAATAACAATGAAAGACACAAGACACAAATTCGTGCTTTGGAGTGTCTCTGCTTTTAGGTTGGGAGGACTGAAGAGATAGTCCATCAGACTTCTGAACACTTTCCAATATTTCTCCATACCACACAGACAGAAACAAGCTATTGGATTGGTGAAAAAGTTTGGGTTTTTTTGTAACATCTTATGGAAAATCCCTAAAGAACTTTATGGGCGAATCCAATACATTGTCAATAAATCACTGTCTCCATATAGAAAGGTTTGTGAATCCAGGTGAATCATAATTGTCCTCTCAAGTAAAATTTGAATCTTTACATGAGGATTTTAAATCTTTTTGCCTAAATATTATAACCTACTATTCGCTTTCCTGGGATCACATAACATTAGCTTAAATGATGTCTGTGAAGAGAAGAATTTGAAAGTAATTTTCTGGAAGGAAAAATAAGAGTGNGTGAATCATAATTGTCCTCTCAAGTAAAATTTGAATCTTTACATGAGGATTTTAAATCTTTTTGCCTAAATATTATAACCTACTATTCGCTTTCCTGGGATCACATAACATTAGCTTAAATGATGTCTGTGAAGAGAAGAATTTGAAAGTAATTTTCTGGAAGGAAAAATAAGAGTGGGGGGGGAAACTCCTAGAAAAAATAAAAATGTGAGGAGGGGACTTATAAAGCCTCGGTAAGTGAATTTCTGAGATCATAATTTGGTTAATTGAAGAAAAAGTTCCTGTTACTGAGAAGGTCATAAATGTGTTTACATGGAGAAAGTGAATACAAAGCCAGGCAAGTATTCTACAAATTTCAGCGCTAACCAGATGAAACAGTCTGATCTTTTTATCTGTTCCAAATTTGAAACTTTAAGAAGCAGAATAATTTCCTAGTTTGCCTGCCTTCATTTCCTAATTGATTCAGTTCAGGAGGTTACTCATAAACACTGTTCTGAGTGCTAGAAGGCAAACAAGTGTAAAAA
>SJYX01024791.1:0-13449 GCA_006410675.1 Oreotragus oreotragus
GCCATCTCTTTCTGTACAGGAATCTAAACTAACAAAGGAGACAACAGCAGACAGAATACACTGGACCATATGGGACTCATTTTCAATACTAACACAATGTGGCAGTGACAGAAGCAATGAATGCTAGAAACTGAAGTGTATGAAGGACTGATGAGCCTTTCCAATATGATTTGAAAAAGCAACTCCAAGAAGTACATAAGCCACATATATTAAATAAAGACAAAGGACATAATCTTAAATGAAGCAATGGTCTATTAGAACTTGTTACAGTACTCAGTTACTTATTCATTTAATATTTAACTCATGCACAGAGACTGGTTTCAAGAACCCTTGATGTTAGCCCACAGAGACAATCTAAAATACTTGACACACTGTTCTCTGCTTTGTGGCCTCAGCAAAAACTCTTAGGACAGACAAGTCCCATTTTAACTTTCGGAACACTAGTTCAGCACTGTGACAGTCATGTTGAACAAGACAAATAAGCCACAGGCACAGACTTTAAGTAGTTTACAATAAAATGGAAAGGGGAATAGTAAACAAGTAATTTCAGTGTAATATACTAAATAAAACTGCAATGCAATATAGTAAATAGAAGGTGAGCACCTAGGAAGGACAAGTATCTTTCTTTGTCAGAGCAGGACAGAAACACTTAACAGAGGAGTTATTTCTTTGAGTTGAATCTCAAGGCATTGATAGGTTCATCATATAAAACTCTAGGCAGAGGAAACACCATGAACAAAGGCACCAAGACACGAACCAGTGGGTAATACTTATCCAGGGAGAGTTAAAGATCAGGGAGAACATCTGACAGTAGCAGGAGATAAATGTGAAAATTAAGCAGGTGCCAAATTAAGAAGGGCTTTGTGCACAAAGAAGAGTTTCAAAGATTTTGGACAGTGTTGCTAAGCCTCTGTGCCACTCTAATGGAGAATAACATTATTCATATTTGCTTTAGGACATCCAGCTGGAAAACGTGGTGAATAGATTTTTTTGGGGGGTGGGGTATAGTAAGAATAACTAGACTTCAATTTACTGTTTCAAAAATTTGATTTATATGAATGGTGACTGTTGTGTATGCATGAGAAAGACAGGGAAGGGTGTGAAATAAAAGAGAAAGGAGATGAAATTTCTGAATTAGATATAAGTTACTCTACATTTTCACAAGAAATAGCCTTATTTTATAATCTTCTTAAATTATGCTTTTTAAATTATTCATTAAAAAATTCCTTCCAAAGGAATTTTTAGTCTCTTTATGGAGAACACATATAAAGAATTTTGTTTCCCAGATTCAAGAAAATGCCAGAGACTATCATTCTTAAACTCCGTTGACTTGTGCTGAATGTTTAGCTATGTGTTTTCTGCATGAGCCTAACAAAAAATGAGCTTTCTGTGTTAGATTCTTCTCCCAGAAATTTCAGTGTTTATGCTTACTGGTTTGGCAAGAAACCAGATAAGCGGTTCATGTAGAAAAACTTGGCAAAGAACACCTCTGCTTCTCCTGAGAACTCTCAAGTTTCCTTTTGTTATTAAAATTATCTTGATATATATTCTAGATTCAGTCAAATCCATTGGAAAGGTAGTATTCTTGGAGATTTGGTATTGTACAGAGGCTAAAGAATAAGCTCAAGAGTGACACTGCTTGAGTTTAAATTCTGGCTCCACCTACAAGCAGCACTGTGACCTTGAGATGGCTAACTGCCTGCTTTTTGCCTTTTTCCTCATGTTTAAATTCCAGATTTTCACCTCTATTTCACATAGCTATTATGAGGATCATAATAATATATGAAATATAATAAGTCCCATGCCTGGGAAATATATATAGTCAGTACACGGTACCACTATTATTGTATAAATATTAAAAATATCACCGCAATGACTATTTTCTTCCTTAACTATTACATGACAATTAATGAACATCTAACCATTCTAGCTTTAAAGCCATATATTGAGCATCATATCTGATCTCTTTTCAAACTCTTTAAAAATCGTCATTTTCTTCTTACACCTTATATAACAAAAGATTCTGGCAGCAACCTAGATAGTACAGCATAATGGATCTGCATTTTAAATCATCTTAATGTTTATTATATCAGTAAATGAATAACGGAAAATCATCAGATGCTTAATATGTGAATGTAACACATATACTTAAACTATTCTTTTTGATACACGGTAATGACCACAGAATCATAATGCTTCACCTAAAATTATGCTGTCTCATATAACAATTTTGCTAGGTAGTTCAGAAGAAGGTATAAATCTCCAATAATGTCCTGTGGCAATGGGAAGTAATTAGAGTATTTCACACTTAAAGATTAATATTTTGGATTTATATTGTACCTTTCATCTAAAGGCTTCAAAGCCTCTATAAACATTAACTCATTAACTTTTCAACTGCCACCCCCTCCCAAGGTTAGGAGGCATCCAACAGCATTTTACAAATGAGGAAAGCAAATTGAAAAGAACTAAATGTTGTATTTATGATTAGTAATCATAGTACAATACAAGATTTTTTTTTAAGATGTTAAATAATGCTAGTGGACTCAACAATTTTGTAGATGTAAACAAAATCCTTGTATGTTTTCCACTGCACTGTTTTTCCATCGTATTTCTTCTAAAAAACATTTTCTATTTTGTCTATGGTATCTAAAAACTTAAAAGTAAGATGTTTTAGAACAATATCTTCATATAACACATTTAATAAATATAAAGCTGAGAGAGAAAATTTGTGTCCATATCTTTGTATGTTTTCATATATTGCAAGTTTCTCAACATTAGGCATGACATAATTTTTTCTTTACCAAAACTAATACAACATTCAGTTAAACGTGTAAAGTTGTTTTGCCTCAGCAGAAAAGATGTTTACAGATATACAGACTTTTTAAAAGTAACCCCAAATCACACACATACAATATAACTTCATTGAGCAATGTATATTGTATACAGGCTTGGAATTTAGGATCTTTTTAAATTTATTTACGTATTTATTCTTGGACGTGCTAGGTCTTCGTTGCGAAGCAGGCTTTTCTCAAGCTGTGGCAAGCAGGAGCTGCTCTCTGGTTGCGACGCGTGGGCTTCTCACCGCAGTGGCTTCTCGGGCGCAGAGCAGGGGCTCCAGGGCACGTGGGCCCGGTAGCTGCGGTCCCTGCTCTACAGCACAGGCTCAGTAGCTGTGGAACGTGGCCTAAGCTGCTCCACGGCATGTGGAATTTCCTCGGATCAGCGATCGAATCGTGTCTCCTACACTGGCAGGCAGATTCTTTACCACTGAGCCACCACGGAAGCCCAGAATTTAAGATCTTTTGTGATATAAGACAAATTCATTTTTCTAATCTTACCTCCAAATATCTACTCCTCACTTAGCCTTCATATTACTTATAACAAATTACTCATTTTCCCCCCAAATATACTCAGCCTTTTCCTTACTGTATTTTGTTCCTTCTCAGAACATGCTTTCACTATGTTACATATCAAAATACTATTTAATGTCTTCCATGCAACTTCCTAGATCTTCTCTATACCAGTTGCTGTTGCTGCCACACCTGGATTCTCGGTCCAGTCCAAGCATTTGAGGCAGTTCATGGATAAAGACTAACAATTCAGACCCATAGTTTCCAGGTGTCACAACCTCTGTGGTGTAGTTTTCATTCCAGAGAGCACTTTGGAATCAGGCAGAAGACAGTATTCTGGAACCATGCTTCTACCTATACCCTACACTGCTTGCTTACTCCCTCCAGTTTTCTTCTAGGAAAATTTCCTCAATAAACTACCTGCACAAGAATCCCTATCTCAGGCTCTGCTTCTAATGAATTCAACCGACAATACCCACAATTCAGTGAACTCCTGAATTCCTTTTAACTTTATTTATAATAGTAAGACAATAAAATTTTTAAGTCTAATAATAGGGGCTGGTTAAGTAAGTTGCTTTCTATTTTCACAGTAGGATAACACATAAACATTAAAACATTATTTTATAAAAATACTGAATAGAGTTTCTGATATAATAATGGTACTAAATATTGTATATAGTCTTATGCCCAAAGTCCCTGCTAAATAATGGAGATATGGCTTTTAAAGATAAAGTACGTTACCCAACTCTGTGAATTGTACAATAGCATAAGACACATACCATACAAAGTATTACACAATCACCATTTTTTAACTTCCACCTAGATATATGATGTGAGGGATAAGCATGGTTCATTAAAGATGAGAGATTTAACTTGGTCTGTAGAGTCAAGAAGACTTGAATGAGGAAACACAGTTTAATTTAAAAGGTAAGGCATGATGGGGTGCGAAGCTGGAAAAGTCATCTACATAAAGGAAGTAGTAAATCCAATGATACTAAGGAAGAAGGATCATGACACATTTAGGTAAAAAATAGAAAAAGCCAATGTGGTTTAGGGAGCAAAGACTGATGAGGTCTGAAAACCCAGAGCCTTTTAAGTTGTGGTAAAGGTTTAGGTTTTAAGATTTGAGGAACTCATACAGGAACATGAGATATTAAGCATAGTAGGGACATATTCTTTTATGTTTTAAATAGTACTCAAATGACTCTAAATAGTATCATTATTAACATCGGGGGGAGTAGAAGACACAGGTATTTTCATGTTATGAGATTAAGTAAGTTGTTAGTTGAAGTAAGAGATGATGGGCACTTGAGCTCCTGCTGCTGCTGCTAAGTCGCTTCAGTCGTGTCCAACTCTGTGCGACCCCGTAGACGGCAGCCCACCAGGCTCCCCTGTCCCTGGGATTCTCCAGGCAAGAACACTGGAGTGGGTTGCCATTTCCTTCTCCAATGCATGAAGGTGAAAAGTGAAAGTGAAGTTGCTCAGTCGTGTCCGACTCTTAGCCACCCACCCCATGGACTGCTGCCTTCCGGGCTCCTCTGTCCATGGGATTTTCCAGGCAAGGGTACTGGAGTGGGGTGCCATTGCCTTCTCCAGGGCACTTGAGCTAGGGAGTAATAAACTGATAGATTTGAGATATTACAAAGCAGAAACAACTGGACTTCTGTTTGACTGGTTATGTGAATGGAGATTAAAGGAGACATCAAGCATTACTCCAGGGGTTCTGGCTTTTCCAACTGCCAGATGGTGGTACCACCACTCACTGAAATAGACATTATGATGAAGCAGTGGGTAGACAGCAAGTTAGGAAAGATTTTTGGTTCTAAACATATTAAGGGTGACTTTATGATATCTAATAAGAATGATTAGATTATTAAAGAATAAGAATAATTAAATATAAATAACTCCAGAATCCCAAATTATTCATAAATAAATGTATCTATATGCATATGTGTGTGCATGTACAATGCAGGCATAAATAAAACTACAATGTATGGTGTGTAATGAAAATGAAGTCCATACATTATAATATTAACAATGTTTGTTCTTGAATAATAGAATTATGAGACAACTAATACTTGTGATGTGCTTTTTTACTTAGTTTTTATAGTATACACCAAATTTTGTCCTCATAAAATAAGTTAATAAAATCTAACCTGCTCTCCATGAACTATCATAGCTCTTGAAGAATATTTGATTATAGTCTTCTACAATTATTAGAGAAAACAATCACTCAAAATACATATTTAAAATAATATATATATAATTATATATGTATTTGGCATTTTGCTTTATATGACCATTTAAATTTAAACATTCAGCCATCACTCTGTGTAGCTTTTTTTTTTCTATTTTGTAGGCAATATTCCCCAATAACTGTAAAACATAAAAAATGATTTTGGTGCCTACTTCAGCCTTCTTTTTACTGCATGAGTAACAAAAAATGATTCAAATGAACTCAGAAATACATTGACTTACTCATAATATGTATGTTTTAATCCTAAGATTAAATAAATCCTTAATATCACCCTCCTACAAAGTCAGAATAAAAGCAGACTAATAACAATGATGATTAATGATCACTGAATGCTTATTAAACATGCAAAATTCAATATTCAAAAAACACTCAACATTCAAAAAACAAAGATCATGGAATCCAGTCCCATCACTTTGAAGCAAATAGATGGGGATAAAAATGGAAACAGTGACAGACTTTATTTTCTTGGGCTCCAAAATTACTGCAGGTGGTGACTGCAGCTATGACATTAAAAGACGCTTGCTCCTTGGAAGAAAAGCTATGACCAACCTAGGCAGCATATTAAAAAGCAGAGACATTATTTTGCCAACAAAGGTCCGTCTAGTCAAAGTTTTGGTTTTTCCAGTAGTCATGTATAGATGTGAGTTGGACTATAAAGAAAGCTGAGTGCTGAAGAATTGATGCTTTTGAATTGTGATGCTGGAGAAGACTCTTGAGAGTCCCTTGGATCGCAAGGAGATCCAACCAGTCCATCCTAAAGGAAATCAGTCCTGAATATTCATTGGAAGGAAAGGCAGGAGGAGAAGGGGATGACAGAGGATGAGATGGTTGAATAGCATCACTAACTCAATGGATATGACTTTGAGCAAGTTCTGCAAGTTGATGAGGACAGGGAAGCCTGGCATGCTGCAGTCCATAGGGTCACAAAGCATCGGACACAACTGAGAGACTGAACTGAACTGAACTGAATGCTTATTATGTAACAAGCAAAGCCTTTGGATGCTTTGTAAAGATTATCTTCTTCAACAGTAAATTTATAGTAAATATATTCTCATTTTTGTAGTAAGAAAAGAAGTTCAGCTATATTACATAAGTTTCTGTTGGGCATGTATCTAAGTTGCTGATAGGGCTGGGATACCAATTTAGTCAGGCTGACTGTGGCTTCCTGCCAAGCCTCATAATATATTACTCTCATTCTGAAAAGGGTGTGGTTTGGTATTAATTTTGGAACTGAGATTCAACACATAATTTTTTCTAGACCACAGTTCCTTCAAACAAGAAGACAAAAAGCCATAAAAGCCAAAAAGCATGTGGCCCTCTCCTGTGCAGTAATCAACTGCTCAGGGGTTCATGAAGCTAAGATTTACTGACTACCTACTGTTATCAGTTAGGATACTTAACATAGAATAAATAAGAAAACCTAAATCAATTTTAAATAGGAAATTTTTGGCACACATAAAGTCTAAAGGGAAGGCAGGCTCCAGGCACAAGTTGATGCAGAGGTTCACAACACCTCCAAGGCTTGGCTCTATTTTGCTACAATTCTCTTGGCTCTGTTTTGTTCTGCTTGCTGATGGCTGAGAGCCAAGGTAGCTATAGCAAATCTAGGTTCTTCATCCACATACAGTACCTTTACAAAAATGGCAAACCCTTTGTTCAGCTTTCTAAATTCCAACGATGAGGACTGGGACTTTCCAATTAGGCCAGTTTAGGTCATAAGTCTACCTCACCAATTACCATGAGCAAGATGACTGAATACACTAATAGGCTCAGCGGGGGTCACGTGCTTTACTCTAGTGCTACAATATCCACAGATATTCAAGACATCCACAATGAAATCAGAATCTACCGGGAACACATAGGGGAGGCAGGCTCGGAAATCAAGCAGTAGTGTTCCTGCTTCATTTGTGATAGCTTTTTATGTGTATTATCTTATTTAAATTAAGTGAAAACACCAATAAAATAGGAATTATGAACTCTGTTGTATAAATTAAAATACAGAAGATTACAGTATTATGCAAACTACATTTTTATAATTCAGTCTGGTTTAATAGCTTCTGCATTTTCCAAACTAGCAATTTGACTACTTTACATAGAAATCATGTCAGCTATTGAGCTACACAGTGGCAGTTATCATGGGAACAAGATATGTAAGGGACAATCTGATCCCCTCTGCTGCTACTACCGCTGCTAAGTTACTTCAGTCGTGTCTGATTCTGTGTGACCCCATAAATGGCAGCCCACCAGGCTCCCCAGTCCCTGGGATTCTCCAGGCAAGAATACTAGAGTGGGCTGCCATTTCCTTCTCCAATGCGTGAAAGTGAAGTTTCTCAGTTGTGTCTGACCCTCAGCGACCCCATGGACTGCAGCTTTCCAGGCTCCCCTGTTCATGGGATTTTCCAGGCAAGAGTACTGGAATATCAGCAGTATTCTCCGCTGATACCCTCTGAGGTTACTTAAATACAGTCATCCCTAAGTATCTTCATGGGATGGGTTCTAGGACCCCTATGGATATCAAAATTCATAGATGCTCAAGTCCCTTATATTCAATGGTGGGGAATTTGCATGTAACCTAAGAATATCCTCTTGTATACTTTGAATCATCTCGAGATAACTTATAATACATAATATACTGTAAATGTTATATAAATAGGTGTATATCTAATGCAAACACTATGTAAATATTTGCCCTGTGACAAATTCAAGTTTTGCCTTTGCAGAACTTTTTGAATTTTTTAAAAAATATTTTCATCATTAGTTGGTTGAATCCAAGGATGTGGAAACCACAGATATGGAGGATAGATGCTCAGCTAATTACAAAGAAAGCAGTACATATCGGGTTAAGTGCTCTAACTTGAATTTACTTCTAATAGCTAAATTTCAGATATTAGGCTGCTTATTCAAGTGACACTTAGTATGGCTGCCATGTGTCTTGTCTTCTTTTAAATCAATAAACAGTTTGTGTTAGAAATTAAATACATTTTAACCATTTTCAAAGGATCACTACATAAAAATATCAAGAAGGCAATTTAACATATGATTTGGAAATAATAGTTAAAACTGCATGGACTGTCTTGTAATAATTCCTCATTCATGTCTCAAAATCCAATGTGCTTTAAGTTAAGGACTCTACTATTAAGTTTGTGAAGAACCTCTATATCAAGTAATAAAGGGCCTTAAAGTAGTATTTAAATTTTATCAATAAAGACTTGTAAAATGAATCCTGATGAGTGAAAGGAGTTGCCATACATACTGTTAAAGTAAACTTCGTTTTCCTAGAAATGTAAATATCCTGAATGGGATAACTTTTATATGTTAATATATTTGGAGAAGATGAGCTTGAAAAAAGTTCAGAACTTCTTCACATTGTCATTTCTTTTCAGTTAGTAGCTTGAAGGGTGTTTTTTTTTTTTTAATTTAAGTGCATATTACTTCAGCATAATTTATATGCTACGTGCAACATTTCTGATCGTTTCAAAGCAGTTTGTCAGCAGTCTACATTTCTAAGTTCTAACAACAATCAGTCCCCATTGAAATGTGTGCATCTCTGTAGCATTCCTGCTCCACTCTACTCACAGTCATTTCAATTCAATACTCAACAACACTTTAGATACTCTGTTGTTACTTTTCAATCTGCAGACTAGTATTAGCAAGTCTCCCTTCCAAGTGCCTAGATTTCAGTTTAAATATTCTTTTATGAAAAATCATTCAATGTATGGTATGTGGAGGGTTACATTATTTATAGACACTATGAGAATCTTCATGGATTTGGTTAGAAAAAGTAATAAGACATTTTAAAATACTGTATCCACAAATTAAAATGTGTCTAAGAATTCTTCACAAGAGAGAGAAGAATTCATCAATAGAAAGAATTCTTGAAATCTTATTAACACTACAATATTGTCTCTTAATATTGCCACAATTTGGTATAATATATTGAATTTACAAATAAAGGTATTTATAATCAGTACCTTATGAATGCTCAATGTAAGGTGACACACATCTATACAGAGGTCACAACTACTAAAACCGGTCACGCAAACCACAGCACGTTCTCTGGTTACTGCTGCCAAGAAATCTCTCTGGATGGGAAAGCCACCTCTCAAGAGGACACTTTGGCCCTCAATCCCTGGCTCCAGGGTCTCTAACCAATACCCACACACCCCAGTCTTTGTTCTGGAGCACATAGGAAAATTTTTCCCTGTAAAATAAGGCCCTTCTTGACCCAAAGAATCCTACAATTACAAGAAGCTGGGACCAATTAGTGTGAGCTGGACAATAGGGAAGGTCTAGCAGCAGCAAGAATCACCCTTAGACAAGAAGATCCTAATTCTTGTTGTCAGGATGGGCACAGAGAGTTCTATAACCTCCAACAGTAAAATGAAGGTTAGGGCAGTATCTTTTCATTTAAAAAATTAAACATTTAAAATAATCGTGAGAGTCTATGATACCATTATCATACTCAGTTCAGTTCAGTTCAGTTCAGTCGCTCAGTCGTGTCCGACTCTTTGCGACCCCATGAATCGCAGCACGCCAGGCCTCCCTATCCATCACCATCTCTTGGAATTCACTCAGACTCACGTCCATCGAGTCCGTGATGCCATCCAGCCACCTCATCCTTGGTCGTCCCCTTCTCCTCCTGCCCCCAATCCCTCCCAGCATCAGAGTCTTTTCCAATGAGTCATCTCTTTGCATGAGGTGGCCAAAGNGATCCTTGCCAGTCTCTGAACATGCCAAGCATGTTTCTCTCTCCTCTCCTATTCTCCTCTTTTCTTCTCTTCTTCTCTCCTCTTCCTTTCTATCTCCTTTTCCAGAATGCTCTAACCCTGTCATTCATTTTAGTTTCTGCTTTGTTACCTCCTCAGAGATAATGTCACTGGCCTGTCATTCTTCAGTAAATGCATACTCTCCATCATTCTATGTCCCTTACCTTGCTGTGTTTTTTCTTCATATGTCTCTATACTTTCAATTCTTTCTCTACTGTTTGTCTTCCACTTTAGAAGTTTCAGGAAAGTGAGACTTTTTATTGTTTCCCCTGTTTTATTTATCACTCAAGGAAAAAGGAACACCTGATACATTTAGATATTCCACAAAAATGTAATGTTTATTATAAGAATTAATATATATTATTATGCTTTGCAATTTTTCATTTGAGCTTCCAAACAAACCTATCTAAATAGATAGCATGGAATTTTACTTTAATGAGAAAAAGCATACATACATTTATTCACCAATTTCACCTTTCAGATAACAAATAGCTTCAGATAACTAAGCGAATGATAACTTCATTCCAATAATGAAGTTTCTAGACAGTAAGAATTTTGTGATATGATACAGTTACTTATTCCAGCTTATAGAGTAAGTAAGCTGGGAAGAAATACAAATATGACTGAATTGGGTTGATACATAATTGTGAGAAACCCATAAAAAGTGAAATAAGTATAAAACATCATCTTTTTCTTCTTCCTCTTTCTAATAAATGTCAAAGTTTTTATGTAGAGGGTTAAAAAGAAGCCAGATGGCACAACTCTACTAACAGCTTCCTAGATAATCAGAGCTCACAGAACAAAGTATTTGAAACGTAGAGGTTTTGATCCACTTGTGACACATAACCACTTAGGATATTATCCTAGAATATTGATTATGTAGAGTTAACATCATGGACCATAAAATACAAACATAAGAACGATGACTATTATCTAGTACACACACAGATACACAAAGCAAACCTCTACCAAATATTACAATCTTCTAGAGAATAAGAATTTTGTGAAGTGATATAGTTACTTCTTCCAGCTTCAAGTCCAATTTCCTTTTTCAGCTTCAGATAGAAATTATTACAGAATAGTTAGCAAGAACATAAAGATGAAACCTGAAAAACACAAATTAATACTGACAGAACACTTTCCAATAGCTAAGTGTTAGTACATAAACTAATTCTGGCTACAGAAGTTAGAAAAGGACATTCCTGAAGGATCCATTTTTTAATATGTACTTCTGCTTCATACATTTTATTCTGAATATCCAGAAAAAAAATATTAGTTTTAATATCCTATGATAACAAAGGCTTTTCTCAGGTTATATTTTATTATGTACATATTATGATGTTCTTTATTATGTTCATAATCCTGGGTGTTCTTTGGAAGGACTGATGCTAAAGCTGAAACTCCAATACTTTGGCCACCTCATGCAAAGAGTTGACTCATTGGAAAAAGACTCTGATGCTGGGAGGGATCGGAGGCAGGAGGAGAAGGGGATGACAGAGGATGAGCTGGCTGGATGGCATCACCGACTCGATGGGCATGAGTTTGGGTGAACTCCGGGAGTTGGTGATAGACAGGGAGGCCTGGCGTGCTGCAATTCATGGGGTCGCAAAGAGTCAGACACGACTGAGCAACTGAACTGAACTGAACCATTATCATAAAACTACTTTTCAAAACAAGAAAATTCAAGATCACACAAAGGAAAAGTGCAAGTTCAATACCATAAGAAAAGTTAGTATTCAATGCTTCCTTTCTAGTGTAAGAGAAACTAGTGTCTTTGGTATGCTTAATCGAGAAGCTAACAGAGTTTACTATAACTGCAGTAATACAATCACACGTAATCAAAAATATTGCCATCATTTTCCTAATGAACACAAGTGGATTAGGCTGTTATTTCTTCTGAATGTTTACTTTAGATCATCCTGGTTAAAGTTCATTCAGCAAACCTCTGGCCTACTGAGTCACATATCTGGCTGACATTAGCTGAAGTGACCTATTAGTCACTTTCATGCACCCTTTCCCTGCATCAGTGTTCCTGCAGAGAAGAACATTGAACATGGCACAGGAGGCAGTCCTTGTCCTGTTCCAGCAGAGACCTGGACTGCATGCAGCTGTTAGGCATTCTATAAAGGTCATTCTCCCTCTTGAGTCTGTGTATTATTTGTTTTTGTCCTTATTCAACACTTGACATTTCTCTCTGTCTCTACCTCTGTACAGCTCCTTTTCAAGCAGATGAACATTTATCACTTCATATATTAACATACACAAGAAGTACTTTTAAAGTATGTTGGTAAAAGTCAACTTCTATTTTTCCTTGTTTTCTTTCCTGGTGGCCTTACCTTAACAGAGTGCATCATGCTGCCAAAGACAAAAATGACTGCAAATACTGCACCATGTCTCCCTCTTCCCACTCTGCATGCTACTTTATCATTATGATTTTCTTTTAATTCCTTTCTGTTCCACACATGAGAGTGGAAGAAAAAGGATAAACATTCGGAAAGAATGCCCAAAATGCCTTCTGGATTCAAAGAATTTCAGGAAACATATCTAAACATATCTAAAACTTTCATTTATAAAAGGTGAAATCAAAACAGGATGATTTTGTGGAATAATTAAATTAATTTATATTTCATAAGAGAGGAATATTGGCCAAATGCTTTATGTAAGACCTGGATAGCTTAACTTAAAGATCTAGCCAAGGAATCATGACTAACTAATTACTCCTCTTTCTCAGTGGAAAATAAGGTAAAACAGGAATATATGTGAAACATGCCTTGTTATTCCTTATGATGTACTCTAAAATGAGTTTCTGAGTTTTTCCCAATGGGGACCAGAGATTAAGAGGGCACAAAAACTCCATTTAGAATTATAGACAAGAATGTTGCTAAGCACAGATACTTAATACATTAGAAATAATGTGAAATGAAGACTTATGCCAACTTCAAGTAATTGTATAATACACTAAAAACCAACTAAAGACAAGTGAACAAACACTTTAAAAGATGTACATATTAAGCCTAGTAGTGCCTTTTTTTAAATTAATCAATGATGCTGTGTGACCCAGCAAAAAAAATAAATA
>SJYX01024791.1:20985-37830 GCA_006410675.1 Oreotragus oreotragus
AGAAGAATAAAGGGAGTGATGACAGATACTAATGTCTGATATTTTAAAATTCAGTTAAATAGGTTTGTCTGAACAAAGAGAACCTATATTTAGCTATTTTTCCTCTTTTCTGCTGCCCGTAGAGAAAAGTGGTCTAAGTAATTAAAAATAAAACAAAAACAAAACCTCCTTTAGATAAGGAATAATCTGTTGCTAAGACAGAACCACTGCCTATGGTGGCTGCTGCTAAGTCAATTCAGTCGTGTCCGACTCTGTGTGACCCCATAGATGGCAGCCCACCAGGCTACCCCATCCCTGGGATTCTCCAGGCAAGAACACTGGAGTGGGTTGCCATTTCCTTCTCCAATGCATGAAAGAGAAAAGTGAAAGTGAAGTCGCTCAGTCTGTCCAACTGTTAGCGACCCCATGGACTGCAGCCCACCAGGCTCCTCCGTCCATTGGATTTTCCAGGCAAGAGTACTGGGGTGGGGTGCCATTGGCCAAATACAAACCAATCACATGCCTGCAGGTAGGGTTTTGAAATGAGTGCAGCCTTGTCCCTGTCTGCCTCCAGTCAGCTCTAGTCTGTCCCTTTCAACCCAGGGGAAATCTTAATACTGTCATTTTCACTTTCAAAAGACTCCCAGTTTGGATAATAAGTTACAAGATGACCCTACTCCAGATGAAAGGGTGTGGCCGGGCAAAACATAACTAAACATCAGCATCAGTGATAACAACATGTTAGTGACCTATTTCATGTAATTTGAGAGGGAAATGTCACCTTTAAAGGAATACTTAAATTCAGTTACTTTAATAAAAACTTTCAACTTTGATTAATATGTTGTAAAAAAGCATAGATGTAAACCTGAATTACTATTTTAGGAACAGAGGATAAACAGGGAACCCTGTCTAATGTCAGGCACGGGATCCATTTTCTAGTGCATAACCAGGACACTGACTAGCAGTATAGTTAAATTGCAAGTTATAGCTCCTTAAGTATGAATACTATTTGCATAGTCCATAAATTCATATTTTAAACGTTACAACAGCTTATCCTTATAACCAATGAAGTGAAGAGGAAGCAGAAGCAGGAACATTTGAGATGATGGTGAAAGTCTCATTACTTATCCAAAGACTTTAAGCTGTAAAGTGGCAAAGTGAACAAAACATGATTTGAATATATACCTCTGACATCAAATTGAGTACTTTTATTTTTGGTACTATACAAAAATGACCCTTTAAGAAACAAAAATTACCAATCATCGCAATTCTTAATAACTGAACTGACTCAGGTTATCTTTCATTGATTTTAAATTTCTCATCCCTTGGTCTACTCTAAAACTAATAAGACAGCCTGAGAGCAAGACTGAGAAATGCCAGCAGCCTTCCTCCCCAATGGAGCATTCCATTTTCCATCCTTAGTTCTCACACACTTCATCAACTTACTAAAAACAAAAAAGAGCAAGATGGCAAAATTAAGTTCAAATAATGTCACACCTGAACTGTTTCTACTGGATTAAGCACTGGCAGCACATATTATATAAACAGCCTGAAAAGCTCGACTCTAAACACAGAGAGACAGAAAGAAGACTGGCCGATACGGATCTACTCCATTCCACTCTTCAGCGCAACCAGTGTTTCTACACACATGCACACACACTGCTTCTGTTGTCACATTTTCCTGACTGCAGATCCATGTTTGCAAACATTTCTTATCTGAGAACACAGATCCCTAACCTTAACATAGAGTCTTCTGAGACACTTATAAATGAGGCCTGAAGTCTCAACAAGATCCCTCTAGTCCCATTTCAGGCTTTTCTTCACCATCCTAGGAGGACAATTTTCCCCCCCTTCAGCTAATTGTTTATAGATAACATGTAATTAAAAGATACACAATGTTATCGAAATATTTTAACCCTTCCATGTAATTCTATGAATTTATATAAGGAGATTCTACTTGCATTATGAAACTAAGAAAGCAATCAAGCACAAGTAATTTGAATTATCATATTTTTATTTTGATAACCTAAGGTATCATCAAAGATCACTGCATTTTAAAGTTATTTTGATCGGAAATGGGTATCAAATAAATTAACAGCACTAGTCTCTTACTATAGGTCCCAGATCTTGATTAAAAATATGTATGGTCATATTATGAAATGAGAATTAAGACATATACTTTTTAAAAATCAGTAATATCATTTAGAAGAAATAATTCTGAACTGTCAAATAAGTATATACAGAAACTAAGAATCATAAGGCCCTTGTGCAGAAATATTTTCTGAAAGTAAATAGTTGAAAATTATTTTAAATGATTCACATATTGAATAGGAAATAACACTATGTGCATTGGATCTGAGGGAAAAGTTAAAAAAGAATGACCAGAAAAACACTGTTAACGTTTTTAGATCAAAACAGAATTGATCACTATGGAGAATGGCTTTTTTTCCCTCCATTTGAGGCAGGAAGCGGGAGGGTATTGGGAAGCTGCTGTCTGGGATATAACAATTCACAATCATGCCAAAATAATTTTGAATTCAGTCCAAACTCAAGTTTCTTTCCTCTTTCTCGGTCTCCTGTGTTGGTGAACAGCACGAGCCTCACTAAGTCACTCAAGATAGTACTTGAGAATTATGTTAGACTTTCCTCTTTTACAGCCACTTGTAAAGAATGACTGGAGAAGGAAATGGCAACCCACTCCAGTGTTCTTGCCTGGAGAATCCCAGGGACTGGGGAGCCTGGTGAGCTGCCCTCTATGGGGTCACACAGAGTCGGACACGACTGAAGCGACTTAGCAGCAGCAGCAGTAAATAGATTCGGAGAAGGAAATGGCAACCCACTCCAGTATTCTTGCCTAGAGAATTCCATGGACAGAGGAGCCTGGTGGGCTGCTGTCCATGGGGTCGCACAGAGCCAGACATGCCTGAAGCAACTTAGCATGTATTGGAGAAGGAAATGGCAACTCACTCCAGTATTCTTGCCTGGAGAATCCCAGGGACGGGGGAGCCTGGTGGGCTGCCGTCTATGGGGTCTCAAAGAGTGGGACACAACTGAAGTGACTTAGCAGCAGCAGCAGCAACTAAAGAATGACTGAGTTGATAAATTATTCTCCCCTCTAAGCAAATTCTCCTCTCCATTCCTATTTGCAGTGGCTGGGCACAACCCTTCACCAAGAATCACCCAGAGTACTGCCGAAGTCTTCTCTGGTCTCCATCTACCACACTACCATTATAAACTGCTTATAACACAAAGCTAGACATCTCTTAGTCTAAGTTTTTTTGTGTGTCCTTTTTTTTAAATATAAATTTATTTATTTTAATTGGAGGTTAATTACTTTACAATATTGTATTGGTTTATATGTCTTCTTTGGAGAAATGTCTATTTAGTTCTTTGGCCCATTTTTTGATTGGGTCATTTATTGTTTTTGGACTTGAGCTGCAGGGGTTGCTTGTGTTTTTTTGAGATTAGTTGTTTGTCAGTTGCTTCATTTGCTTTTTTTTTTTTAACAGAATTACTGTAGACCTCATAGGGATCTTCCTAACTTCCAGACTCCTCTCTTGCCCTATCCTTCACTGTAACAATGTTTCTTCCAAATAGAATTGCTTACCATCTCCCTCTCTTGCCAGACTAGACTCTACAGTTTTGATCACAGCATGTTCCTGTTTGCTTTCTCATAGCAAGGGTAAACAGATTTTGCTTTCCATGAGGGTCAATGTATAAGATAGGATAACTTACAAAGACCACCTTTTTTTCCCCCATTCAAACTGAAAATAGTTGAGTCCCATTTATATATATTAATGAACACTATTTATCCCTGTGCTTCATAACTTTTTCTAAAGTAGTTCAGTTCTTTTCAGTAAAATACATTCAAATGTTTCCTTAAATGGTGGATAATGTAACATCAGCTAGAAACCAACCAGGAATATGCAATACAGATATTCAGTATTCAAATTATATTGATGCACAGTCAATCCAACANTTCAGTAAAATACATTCAAATGTTTCCTTAAATGGTGGATAATGTAACATCAGCTAGAAACCAACCAGGAATATGCAATACAGATATTCAGTATTCAAATTATATTGATGCACAGTCAATCCAACACAGTTTTTGCAAAATTATCTAAAGTATTTAAGAAGTAAATACTAATATCCATATTTTCTCTGTAAAAAAATCACTGTAGACATGGCACTTTGAACTGAGCTAATCCCTGGGGTCTTGGCTATCAGCAGCATTACCCCTAAAGGACATTCTTTTCCCAATAATAATATTTTTCATCCTGCTCCAAGACTGTCATTCAGAGTATTCTTCCTTGGTGGCCTGGAAGCTTCATTCCTCTTATAATCGCAGCAGCCAAGAGCAAGTTCTAGCCTTAGAATCTGGGCAATATTTTGAGAAAATAAAACGATTTCTTCTCAGCAAGTCTGTGCATATGAGCATTCAGGGGCTGATTTTCCGGTTTATGGATTATCTAAAACCCTTTGCTCCTTCCTTGCTTTTGGCCATTTTACTGCTCATTAGCATTGCTACTGAAGGATGGACAGGAAAAATAAAAGAAAGAATCAAAGCAGCCAGTTTTGCTATTTATTAACCACTTATCAACCACAACAAGAACTCTTGTGGAGAAAAATAGAAATATTGGAAAGTTAGTTTTCAAACTGTTATTTTCAGTTTTCAATGTTTGTCCTATTCTCAATGATATCTACAGGATTAAAAGCTGACATAAATATGCTTTCCCAACAAAACTTACTTGATTTGTAAAGTTAACTAGTTTTACTTTTTCTATATTTTTAGAAAATTTTCATTTGCTATAAAATTGTCATTTTCACTGAGGAGGTTATTATACATTAGAAGAAAATACCAATTAGTAATACAAGATGATAGTATACTAATAACTCTAAAACTAAAAGAAAACAATAAATGTAGTTTAATTTCTCCATACCCAAGAAACCAAGCTTAATAATATGATATGTGGCATTAAATTTAGAAAGAATTTCATTCATTTTGTTAATACAGACAGTGAAAGTTGCTCAGTTGTGTCCAACTCTTTGCAACACCGTGGAATTCTCTAGGCCAGACTACTGGAGTGGGGAGCCTTTCCCTTCTCCAGATTTTCCCAAACCGGGGATCAAACCCAGGTTGTCTGCATTACAGGCATATTCTTTACCAGCTGAGCCACAAGAGAAGGCCAATTACAAGATAACTAGATCTAAAAGCCATCTCCTCTTTTACTTGACCTAAAAGCATAACTACTGATATCCATAGAAAGAAAAAAAGGAAAAGAGGTTAAAAAATAACAGAGACTTTCCCTTAGCTCTGACTATGGCATGACTGCATTGACTCTGTAGCCTATGAGGTAAAACAAGGTTAATAATTAGCCATCGTGAAGCTGAGGAAAGAGATTTCTATTATAAATGAAGACTTTCTACAGGTGGCAATCTCCTTATCCCGTCCATATATATTTTCTGAAATATATGTTTGCTTTATGGCAACTTAAGGGCAACATAATGGTGGCATTTAGTGAATTATCACATATTCCAATGCCGTAATAGACCACAGTCACCCAATGAGTCCTAAATTGTTCTACATTCAGTCTCCAAAGTATTACCTCAGAAAGCACATATACTTCAAAATTCTGAAAGGATGGGAAGCACGTCTTATGTGTGTGTGTTAGTGTCGTAGTCGTGTCTGACTCTTTGCAACCCTACAGTCTGTAACCCGCCAGGTTCCTCTGTCCATAGGATTCTCCAGGCAAGAATACTGGAATAGGGTGCCATTTCCCTCTCCAGGGATTCTTCCCGACCCAGGGGTCGAACCCGGGTCTCCTGCACTGCAGGCAGATTTTTTACCATCTGAACCACCAGGGGAACCCAGGTCTTACATGAATATATATTGAACTGTGTACAATAAGCACTGAATCAAAAAATTCACATGGTTTTCATGTAACATTTAAAATGCTTTTTTTCTGCATATAGAATATGAGGATGTAGATCATGATTTCTCTGCTTGAAAATAATGAATTATAAAAAAATGTACAAAACCCAACAAGACTGTACCACCAGGAAACCAAAGAGTAATCCTCTCAAGTCTAGGCATGAATCACCTTGCACACTAATCACTTGTTAATTTTTTTTTTCTTTCACAATTTTTTAAAGTAGAAATTTGTAATGGTTTTTATAAAGGGCATGCCTCCCTTGGGCTATGCTGAGAGTTGCTGGTATTTCTAGGAAGAAAATTCACTATTTTCTGTTACCACCTTGAGTAATAGCAAAGAAGAAATCTGGGCTGAAGAGCAAGATAGTAATTGCCACTACACCACTAACATAATTGTGTTGATTGTCAGATTGCAGAAACTGTAGAAGGAAGATTCAGTCTTTCAGATTTCAATTCACCATGAACTATATGCCACAAAACAACAGAACTCTCTTGTCCCAATTTAGTTCCAAAGGTATTACCTAGCCTACAGTTTTTAAGATAATAAGCCCATCTAAAATGTGCTCCTGGTGGGGCCTGTCATTTTAATGATGTCAAGGTTAAATATACTAAGCACGTCAGCATTTTAGGGACTCATTCCAACTTAAATTTGAATTTGAATCTGTTAAGCATTTCTTTCAAATGATTATATTTCACCACCCAGGAAGGCAAGAAATAGCAATTTTAAAATATCTTTTGATGTTATATACTTCATTAATCATATTCCTCAGCTCCAGCTTGCCCTCTTTATCAGTCGTTGCTGTGCCCAAACCACAGGACTCCTATCCCGTCACTGTTCTTGTACTCTATGCTTACCCATCAATAGATGTAACCAAGCAGAAACAAACGTAATAGTCACATTACATTGTTTCCATAAGACAAATGTTTTATAGAGGAGATACCACTGTAAATGACAAAGAACACAGAAAAATAAAATGCATCTGTTATTGGCATTCTTATTTTAATACAAATATTCTTATTTTACTTAAAAAATCAATACATAACTTATGTGTATTAGTAGGAGACCAGTAAAAGAACTGAGATTCATTTTCAGAAGGTTGAATTCTGAGGTTAGAAAATGTGGAACATTTTCTTTCCTCATTTTCACCTATGACTAAAGATCTGTCAGCTATGGTATAGCACAAATAGAAGTGAAAGTTCCATAAAAGGAAATATTTAAATGTGTTACTGAAAATTAATATCATATGGATTTATCTATTTAACTTCTATGTAGCAATATGTACTGCCTTATGAAAAAACTACACTCAATAATGGTTCCAAACTGATTTAAGTAAATTGAATGCATAATAAAATTTACTTAGAGGAAACTTTTATTCAATTCAAATGTGTCTATTATAATGAGAGGCTTTTATGCTATCTTAATGTTATTTTAATGCCATTTATATAGGAAAATGGTGTGTCCCTAAAATTAGCAAATACTAAAATACTAAATGTTGATTCTACTTGTAATGGTATATCAATGCTCCATAAAATATAATACATTCATAGTTTCAGGTAAAAAAATTGTTGTCTAAATTTGAGTGCTAATATGGGAAACTACATGAAGCAAAACTGCAGAACAACTAACTGATTCTGTTTCAGAGAGGACATATTAATGTAAGTTTCTTTGTCTAATTCCACTGGCATTGGCCCAGTATCACTTGACCAGAGATTACAAAGCTAAACAAAAAACATAAACAACAATCAAAAACAAAAACACAATGCTATTTGAATATGTGTTGTCTAAATTCAAGAATCCAATAGGACTGAATAAAAATGAATATTTAGTTTTGAATCTTCTTACTGAAAATTTTCTTATGATTTAACCTTTAAAAAAATACTATCCAAACTCTGATCATTAAAGACAAAATCTTTCCTTTACCTCATATTCCGACTACCGCCATACCCTTTTCTCCTTAAAGCAAAGCTCACTGAAATCAAGTCCATTAAGTCTTTGATTCCTTGCCAATCTGTACGTTGTGACTTCAGTGCACTGAAAGCAACTTTGTCAAAGTCACTTTTGTCCTCAACACTTCTAAATCCAGTACTCAGGTCTCAGTTTTCATCCATAAAATTTGACAGAATTTCTGGTTTTCTCCTTGAAATACTTTCCTTACTTGGCTTACAGAATACACCATACTCCTAGCTTTCTTCTTAACTCACAGATCATACAGCTTTCTCTTCTCCTAGATTCTCACTCTGACCTCTACATTTTGGAACACCCTTTGGTATATAGTCTTGGACCTCTTCTTTTTACATAATTATTCCTTAAGTGTGCTATCCTCTCTCATTGCTTTAAAGATCATGTCTGTAATGATGAATTCTTAATGTGCAGCTTGAATTCCTAACTCCTCCCAAAATTCCAGACTAATGTAATCAATTACCAACTTAAATTCTCAAATTTGATGTCTAATAGAAATATCAAATATAATAAATGTAAATTTTGACTTTTATCTAAAACTTATCCATTGCCCCATGTTGGCAATTTTAGTCACCAGCTTGCTTAAGTAAAATACTTCAGAAACCTCATTATTGTCTCTGGATTTTTCCCAGCAGAAGTTTCATTGGAAAATCCTATTTCTATTTATAAACTTCAAAATACATCCACAATCTTAAACTGCTCAACTAACTCAGCAACCAACTATTAGAATAGTCCAATTTAGTACTGTCAAAGGGTAGTACATAATAATGTTCCTATGACTACTTCAATCAGTTCAACCAAGCAGATATACTTATCTTTCTAAAACACAAAGTATTACATATCATGTGTTTGATCTCAACTCTCCAGAGGGCATCCTATATACTCAGATCTAAATACTATACCATGACTTATAAGCTATGCTAGGATCTTCCCAATTTGCCTCTTAGACCTTATTTCCTTCTACTTTCTGCTTTGCTCTCTACACATTTGTTTCATACTGACTTTTAAGATGTTCCTTAAATGAATTAAGCAGATTCCTTAGTGTCTTATCTCAGGGCAGTTGCCTTTGCTATGCCCTCTGGCTGAAATCCTTTTTCATCAGATACCCACATGGCTAATTTCCTTTTTTGGAATCAAGTCTCTGCTCCAATAATCATCTCTTCAGGAGGTCTTACCAGACCACCCTACTCAAAATACAGTGCCATTCCTTCATTTACCTTAAAAGCATTTATCACTACCTGACATTATCACATGTATTGCTACCCCCATGAGAATGCAATTACTTAAATATAAGGGCATATTAGTTTACTTGTTTGACATTTTTAATCCAGGACCTAAAAAACAGTCGTTCACAGAGAACAGGTCCAGAATAAATGTCTGTTGGATGATATACTATTCTCCCAAAGAGCATACATACTGTATATTGATAATAATTTATACCTTACCCTGTGGGTTTAGCGAACTAACTTAAAGAATTATAATGATTTTGATAATGAAGCAATCACCTTTTCAAGATTACTTGGGAAAAATCAAGTATTCAGAGCAATAAAATAAAATTCAGAGCAATAAAATTATATTTTAAAAATTACTTTGGGGATGAAGAAAAAAATTACATCTGGGGATGAAGAAAAATTTAACAATTGCTTTAATAAAATTAATAACAATCTTTTTTCATGACTAAAAACATCTGTTAATAAGGATCTTGATTACAGAGTGATTTTAAAATGTTTAACACACAGGGAGGCTTTTTGTGTGCTCCTTGTGCTTGCCTCTGGCTTCCTTCTATTCACTCAGGAAGGCTTTCAATGAGTCAACGCAGCCTCAGCTTCACATTGACAACCATTTCGTGAACAACAGTAGGGTAAAAGCAGGAATAACTGGGGCAGAAATCCAAAACGATGAAGAACACTAAAGAAACACTGGCTATTTCTTTTATACACTTCATTTTTGAGTGGCGCCAAATGCATTCTAATATTCCTGATGCACTTCGACTTGGTAAATTCTAAGGGCTCCTGTAGTCTCTGCTGGTTAGAACATGACTACTCACTCCTCCAGTCATCCTAAAAGCACACTAGTATTGTGGGATACACTGGCACTGTACGTAACATCTTAATACTAACCCTAGAGAAAACAAACACAAAATGTAAAATAAGAAAACAAACCCAGCTCTCTCTTCTGATACTGAAGTTATCTAGAATATCTGATTAACAAATATACAATAATTCTTGTTCATACCAAAAGTATCTTCATATTAAAAGTGAAAGTGAAGTCGCTCAGCCCTGTCTGACGCTTTGCAACCTATGGACTGTAGCCTTCCAGGCTCCTCCATCCATGGGATTTCCCAGGCAAGAATACTGGAGTGGATTGCCATTTCCTTCTCCAGGGGACCTTCCTGACCCAGGCTAACTTGGACCGAGAGGGCGTAAGATCTGGAAGGACTGGGTCCCTAACTTGGACCGAGAGGGCGTAAGATCACCTTCCTGACCCAGAGATTGAACCTGGCTCTCCCGCATTCTAGACCTTCCTGACCCAGGGATTGAACCTGGCTCTCCCGCATTCTAGACCTTCCTGACCCAGGGATTGAACCTGGCTCTCCCGCATTCTAGACCTTCCTGACCCAGAGATTGAACCTGGCTCTCCCGCATTCTAGGCAGACGCTTCACCATCTGAGCCACCAGGGAGGTGAGGTGAGGTGAGGTGAGGTGAAGTCGCTCAGTCCTGTCCGACTCTTTGCGACCCCGTGGACTGTAACCTACTAGGCTTCTCTGTCCACAGGATTCTCCAGGCAAGAATACTGGAGTGGATTGCCATTTCCTTCTCCAGGGGATCTTCCCGACCCAGGGATCAAACCCGGGTCTCCCACTTTGGAGGCAGACGCTTTAACCTCTCAGCCACCAGGAAAGCCCAGCCACCAGGGAAGTCATCTTCATATTAAGGGGTCCTTAATTTGAAGGTTTAAGGTTCTGTGTTCCACCTATTTCCCCTTGTATTTTTTTTTAATTCACTCTAAACCTAACTATTAAAAATGGCTGTTTGAACCACACTTGACTGTATCTCTTCTGAAATATAGCAATTTGTCTTCATTTTAGGTCATGTAAATGTAGAGCTTAAATGAATATTAATCTAAAGCTTGTTTTAGGGTTAATAAAAACAAGGACTAAAGAAAATAAATAGCTTCCCAATATAGTTCAATAAGTTATTGGTAAAACTGGTACTTAACTCTAAACCCTCAAAATTCTAATCCAGAACATTTTTTACTGTCTTATATACTCCTTCTGTTTTTCACATTTTCTAAAATTTCTGTCCACATCCAAATGCTAAAATTCACCAATTGAAATGACCTAAAAGTCAGACACGACTGAGTGACTGAACTGAACTCCACAGATGCCTTCTTAATAACCAATCCCAGAATTACTCTAGTCTTTTTTTCCCCTTATCCTTCAGATATCCACCTGATCACTTTTTACAGTGAATTTTAATAATATATTATTCCAACTAGTCTGTTAAATATTGGCACAGGGCAAGGTCTAACATAATATGATAAACTGTTCATTCATTTAACCCAGTATTCCATTTTCTAATTATGTGATTTGCCAACGTTAAAACTAATGTATCAGGTCAAAGTTGACCTTAGTTTCATTCTCTATTAGTCTTAATAATAGGATATGCCAGAAGAAAGATTTTGCCTCTCAAACAAGTCAAATAAACAGGAAAATTTCTACTTGATAATAGACAGTGGTTTTATATTAGCACACAAACCTGATGGTGCTTGTGGTAGTGGTAGTTGTGGTGGTGGTGGTATGTGTGTGGAAGAAATTGATATAATACATAAAACTTAGTATTTCCCATGGCAAAATTATCTGAAAATATACACAATCATTCACAAAATTCAATGCTTGACATTTGTAATATATTTGTATTTGTGCCCACTTTCTTTTTCACAGCTCTGTATGTGTTTCATGTTACAAACATCAATCAGTTTGGGACCCAAATTGTTCCCTAGGTAAGCAGTTACTAACGTCTGTTTGAAGAAGTGAAGTGAAGTCGCTCAGTCATGTCTGACTCTTTGCGATCCCATGGACTGTAGTCTACTAGGCTTCTCTGTCCATGTGATTTTCCATGCAAGAGTACTAGAGTGAGTTGCCATAATGTCTGTTTAGACCAGCACTATTAAGCATATTTACATACTAGTTGGAGTTTTAGTTTTTCCACAGATAGTCCTAGTGTAAGAGTATATTTCTGCTATATTTTAAATTTGTGAAAAATTTACACCACTAAATCCAGCAATCTAATCTAGAGAATATAGAATGTTGATATGCCCTAGAATTAAATTCTTACAAGAGTCAGTGATAGCATTTCTTTTTCTCATTTGAAAATAAAGACTACCTGTATCTTATAGAGTACCACAATCCTAATTAAATGGCATCTTTTCTCTAAAATTAAAAAAGAAAAATAATTCATGTGATTTTCAAGTAGGACTACAAAGGAACAGCTCAGAATGCAGTGACACCTAATGGCAAAATTATCTTTATAGGGCCACAAATGTAACTTCAATAAACATTATATTTGTAGTCAAGCTAAGTATCGTTACTCACCAATACGCTATTGTCTGAAATATCATGAACATCTAATAGCAGCGCCAAATACTTTACTTTTTAATACTAAAGTATTGCATGCAAGTGAAGGAAAACAACTTCTGCATTAAAATGTGGTTTTAAAATTACATATTTTTGAGATAAACTTGCAGTATGGTGAACTTAGCCTTAGTGATTAGAATTAAATATAATCAACCTTCCATTACTTTTAATAACCTTAACTGGTTTATATTGTTAGATAAGTTGAAAGTTAATGATTTTCACTTTTATTCATATTTGAATTAAAATTTATAGGAGCTACTTATCAGATGTACATTTCACTCTGAATAGAAAGCAAAGGTCCTCAGTGTAATGGCTTATTAATCATGTCACAGTTGATATTGTTGATTAATAACACTGTCTAACTTAATGCACATCTGAATTGCACTTCAAATAACTGTATTATTGATACAAAAAAGTACACATTATAAAGTAAACCCCAATTTTATATCCAGAAGCTACTTCCTAATAAATACTCTCTAGAAGTTTACAGTATAAGTGATCTATAACTTAGGAAGCAAACTATTGTAAATAATAAAATAACTTAAATCATTGAAATATATTATACAGTAGAGAGTTCTTAATGACTCCTGAAGGCTATCATTAACCAATGAAAATCATGTGAAGAATTGGAAAAAAAAAAACAATTTGACAGAAGACACAGAACAACTTCTGGAAATGCCACAACATTCTCTATTTGATAAAATTGTCTTCAGTGCAGCAGTAATGAAAATTAATGCTTTAAACTTGCCATCAATTATATTTATAATGTTTATAATGTGGTGACACATTTTATTCACCCATCAGTTTTGTATTTTAAACTTTCTCATGATGAAAATATTCTGTGAATTGTCTTAGGCTTCTCAAACATGTCATAGTTGATGATTATTATCTCAGAGGACAAAGTATCATTTTGCTTATGAGAAAAACATGCATAAGTGCTTTATTTATATTCCCTTCTGGCATAAGGTATTTAACCATGGTCGATAACAGTAAAAATATGCTAGTGCTTTTGTACTATATGAATAAGTACTGTTTGAGTGTTCCCTTGTAGAGATATGTAACTGAGGATGGCTCATCTCAATCAGTTCTGTGGGCACAGGAACCAGATAAGAAATGAGCACACATTAAACTGTTAAAACATGAGATCCGCTGTATTAGATATGAAGCAAGACACAAACTGTGTGGTTGACTGGAAATGCCACCTAATCCCTGTTTAATTAAAGCAGTGCTCTAAACTCCTGTTGTGTTTAGGGAGTAAAGAGTGTGGGACGACTGAAGTATGAAGAAAATAGCAGTCAGCGTGGCTAATCTCAAAGACTTTGGAGCTTTCTAGCTACATAAATCAGAGTGACTTTTGAATAGCCTCATAAAACACAATATCATTGCCATTCCACTCACGACTTTTTGGTTTTTCCTACAGAATGCAGATCATTAGGAAACTTCTAAGCAATCAAGTAATGTGAGTCTGATGAAATTACTCAATCAATGCACAAGCTCAAAGTAGAAGCATAATTCAAAATTGCACAGTTTTTATATGTCAAAAGACCTTTCCTTGTGGGAGGGGCAAAGAAGACCACAACTGGGGTGATTTATTTCAACACACTGTGCATGTACTGCATGTACATTTGTATTAAACAAGAATATTATAATTATCAATTATCTTTAAAATATGATTTAACAGAAATTCAAAGTAATTACATTAGTTCATTTTGACTAATACATTTTCATTTAAGTTATTAGAGTTTAACCATTATATCTCATCATTTCAGTGAACTAATATGCTCAAAAATATATGAATTTAAAATATACAATTGATTTTTTTAAAAAATACCTGCATGAAATAAAAACAAACAGAAGAAGATGGTTTTCATACATACACTTTGGTTCAATACCAAAAAGATTCAATATTTAAAGAACCTATTAGAGCAGTGTCTTTTTATCTTTCCAGCTCGCCTGAACTACATATTGCAGCTACTTTCTACCTGAACACATCACATGAGGCTGTGAAAACCTTTCATTTCTGCATATCTCTTTATATCTATAGAGTTGAAATATTCACTTCCCCTCCAGTTTCATCACTTTTATCCCTTTAGTCCTAAAATATGTTTGCCATAAGCATATTTCTCACAATTAAATACTGAAATGAAGACTATCCCCCTAAAGATAATTATTTTTTCCTACTCAACCAAGTAAGTAAACTGATCCAAAGACTATTAACTGATACTTTAAAAATTTCGACATAGTCACTCAGTTTTTAATTTATTATAGTTTAGCTAAGGTGGGGGTGGAAGAGAAAGGGGATTTTAACCTCTGACATGCACATAAATTACACATGATCTTTTTTTTTTTATTTAGGAGGTAACATTTTTCAGTATGTTATAAAAAATATGAAGCATCTGAAACAACCACTAATTTGCTAGTTTCATGGCAATATTAGGTAGTCTATAAAGAAGGTAATTCTCTTGTGTAATGTACTAAATGAATTCAAGTCAAATTATCTGAGAAGTAACTATTTCAGTAGCATCAATACATACATTTAATGCATAAAATCAGCTTTCTAAAGAAATCTCTAATTTGTATACAGTAACTTTTGATGGCAGGTCAGTTTATAAATAAGTAAGCCATGTCATACTGACTGATAGAACTCAAAATACAATAGTTGTGTTCTATTTTGAAACAAATGACCAGACTGCATTGCAAGATAGTTTTCATCTGCTGGAGGGCAGTAACAGCTGCAGGTGTTTTCAAGTAAAGTACTTATCGTGTAGACCACTGAATAAGCAATAAAATAACCATTTATCCACACCCTCGCTTCTGAGCAATGAGGAGCATAAGGCAGAAACTCCTAAACGCACTGTGAATGTAAAGGTACTGTGATAATATAAATCTGTGTTCCTGCTTCAGTCATTTACAACTGGATATAAATTAAATGGAAGTCATTTCTTTAACAGGAGGATACGTCATTTCTGAACTCTTACAGAATATTACTGAACCTCTCAATGAGGCCACAATTTCTCCCTGAAAAGTTCTGAACCCACAGGCACTGTTGCCCCCAGGCAAAATGTGATCTAGTAGGCAAGCTATCTAGTGATTAATTTACTAAATGACTACGTACAAGGTTCTCTGAACCCTGACCTTACTACTCCTCGCACAGGGACCTATATGATTCTATTGATATAAACGATAAAGAATGGCAGACATGTTTACAAAGACAGCCTCTGAGACCAGGAGAGGGAGCCCCCTGGAGCTGAGGCTGGCCTCCATGGGTTCACACACCAAACAGAAATCCCTGGCTAGGGCAGACACAACCTCCACCTGCACCAGGTTCCCCTTTCAGGACGTAAGTGTGTGTGTGTGTGTATTGGGGAAAGGGGTGGGGGGGGGTATGCGCGCGCGCGCGCGTGTCTGTGTGTGTTGCTCGGGGGAGGGCCAAAGGGACGGAATGGGGAGATGCTGCGACCCATCTGTCGCCTCAATTTGCAGACCATCAAACCGTGTGGACAGATAAAAGTCTTGTGCCCAGAAAAATTCCCTAAGAGGGGCCTCTCCTCAGCGCAGTAAATGAACCGAGCTGGCCCGCGGACGCGAATTTCCGAAAAGGAAATCATCACATTAACGTAGAAAAGGCTGCAAGAGCCGGTCTCCGTTCAGCTCTCACGGATTAGCAAGTGAGAAGAGTTGGAGCCTGAAGCCGCGAGCGCGGTGCATGATAATGACGCGCAGCCCCCACCCGCGCCCGCCCCCGCGCCAGCGCCCGCCGCGGCCAGTCCCGGCCCGTCTGGTTGCCAATAGGTGGGGCCACAAGCATCTCCAAGCCGGCTCGGCGTCCTTCCCGGAGTCAGGCCACCCCGAGCCCCAGCGCCTTTGCTCTCGGCCTGGCGCTGCAACTCGCGAGTTGACGGCGAGGCGAGGCGAGGCAGGTGTCTGCGAGGCAGCCCACGAGGGCAGCCCGAGCGCCTCTGCTCCCGCTTTTCCCCCGGCGCCGGAGGCCAGTCTCGTCCCCGCGCCAGGCCAGGCGAGCGCGAGCTGGGCAGCGAGGTGCGCGGCTCCCGTCCTCGGCGACACGGCCGCCGGCCCCTCCCGTCACGGTGGCGGCGACTCGGCGCGAGTACCGCAAAGCCGAGAGGACAGCAAGAGCAGGAGGCTGGGGGCGCCGCCAGCACCCCGTCGCCGCCGCACGCGTTGCGGCGAACGCGGCCCGCTCACGTTGCAAAACCACCTGTTCGATCCGAAGGGAGCTCTCGCCCACCCCCACCGCCCACCCCCATCTCCCACCCCAGCTCTTTTCGCTTCGCAGATGACACTCTGTTCCCCCCAAAGATATATATATATTT
>SJYX01024791.1:39157-51724 GCA_006410675.1 Oreotragus oreotragus
CCCCCGCCCCAACGGCCCGCGGAGAATCGCTGGTCTTCGCTGCCAAAATAAAATCTAAGTGGCAAGATTAGGAGATTCCGAGCGAGCAGCCAGATTCCAGTAGGGAGAGGAAAAAACCCTCTCCAAGAGGGGTAGTAAAAGTGAACTTCAAGGTAATGCAGATAGTAATGCAGAGAAAATTCCCTTTCTGCGCGAGGCGGGAGCGGAGTTCGGCGAGGCGGGCCCGTGGAGCCGGTTCGCTAGGGCGCGGTGGCGGGGGAGTTGCGCCGGGTGCGAGCAGCGGGGCCGGGCCGGAGGAGGGAAGCTGCCGCGGGCTGCAGGATGCTTTTGGAGCGGTTCGCCTGGCGGGATGCAGGAAGCCAGCAAGGAGCGAGCCTGGCTGCTTCAGCCCTAGACCCACGTTGCCTAGAAATGGATCACCTAGGAGAACGAGCGAGCCCGCGAGAGAGCGGTGCTATCAGGCGGAGAGAGGGGAAAACCGAGAGAGGAAGAGCTTCTCTCTAATAACCACCTCCTCCCCCTATCTGCAATACAAGGGAGAAACAAAATAGTGCTCTCATTTCCCTTGGAATCTTCAACCGGGACTGAGAAAAAGGCAGGACTCTTAAGAGAAAAGACATTGAAGCTTTTTTTTTTTTTCCTTAAGGAGGTTAAAGCCAACCTTAAAAAGCCACCCCACTTATTTAACCTTGTTATTGCAATTCTCCAACAGGTATCAGACTTTTTCTAGTCTCTGCCTGGAATTAGTCACATCGGTTAAAAACAAATTAGGGACACCTGGTCACTAAGGGAAAAGGAGACCTAGAAAGCTTTTAATGAGATTTCAATTATAAATATATATATATATATATATGAAAGGAGAGGACGTGCTAATTACCTTTCATGCAGTGATTTTTTTTTTTTCTGTCTCCAGTGTATTTTTTAGGCAGTCGGGATAGAAAAAAGGTAAAGAAGATCTTGACATTTTAAAAATTTAATAATTACGTGAAACAGAAATGCATGCTTCAGTGAAACATTTGATAAAAACATTACATTAACTAGCTCGTCACAGACCTTGTATATTAATGCAGAACGAGGAAGTTGGTTGCTTCTCCATGGAAAGAGCTGAGAAAGTACTGAATGACAACCTCCCAGTACCAGAATGAAAAGATTTTCTGCAAGCATTCTCCTTAAAATCCTGAGGATTGTGACTTCCTTTATTCTAATGGTTAACTTGTATCCAGTCTGGCCTCATTTCAGACTGGAGATGTGTTAACGAAACCAAGTGAGGAGTTGAGGCCAGGTATAAACAGGCCTAATATTTCAATTATAGTTGGAATCTTTGGGAAATATTGCTACTTGGCATTTATGGATGTCAAACTCTTCACCCTTGAAGCCCTCCCTTATCTCCAAATTTGGCAAATCTTTTCTTTTTACACTCTCACTTAAGGACTTCTCTCTAGTCTGGTGTATTATTAGGCTGTTATTTCCCCAAACATAAACAGAGGTATATCACCTCTGTGAAATGGTTTCTTTCATTCACGTTGTGTATTTTTTCCCTGAACATTCTGGGAAATGCGCTACCATATTGTTACTTAGGTTAACAATTCTGTTGAAAGGCATCTCTTCAGCCCCCCAACCATTCTCCTCAGCCCCTTCAAGGGCTTAATTCAAATTATCCCCATGAAGTCATATCCAGTCCTTTAACATGGGAATCATATGGAATAAATGGGTTATCTGGCAGCTCAGCTGTAAAGAATTTGCCTGTAATGGAGGAGAATTGGTTTCTCTCTGTCGATTGGGAGGATCCCCTCGAGAAGGAAATGGCCACCCATTCCAGTATTCTGCCTGCGAAATTCCATGGATATAGGAGGCAGCTGGGTTTCAGTCCATGCGGTAGTAAAACAGTCCGGCATGACTTAAGAGACTAAACAGCAGCATAGGGAATAAACTCATCCTTCTGTGTTTTCACAGCACACTCTACTTTTGTATTAGAGTCGGGACAAGTTCTGAGCTACACCACTGACGCCTTGAGCGTGAGGACCATAGCTTATTCATATTTTAGTCACATCATTTTACATAGAGCCCTTGGTTTACTTGAAATTCATCACTTCCTTCTGAATTTGGCATAAATCAGTGCTTCTAAGAAGCAACTGCTGATTAATTCCTATCAATTTTCATCATTCCTTAATTTTTTTCTATTAGTACACATTGATTCAATATTGATTTTATTGATCTTGTTGATATCATTTTACTTTTTAAACGGTTCAGTTTCAATTTCATGGATCGTATTTTGTTGTTACAGATTATGAAGTCTGGAAAAATAGACATATCTCCCCATAGCTTTCTTCTATTATATTTTATTACTCACAAGGACATTTTTAAAAAACTGATGAGTTAGTATGTGCCCAACCAAGAAAAAATTGTGAAATAACTATTAACATGGAAAAAACACTCTAATATCTTAGAATCAGAGAACTAGGAAGAACTACAAAACATTAGCTGTCCCCATCCTTGCTTAATAAATATCATTGCTGGAGGTAGCTAAATACAGAAAATTGATACTATCTTCTCTATTGGAAATCTGTTCTAGTGTATTAGGAAGAAAACATTTTCATCATTCTAAAATCCTCCATCCAAATAATTTCTGAGTCCAGTGAGTTCTAATTAATAGATTTTGTGTGGAATATAAGTTTAAACACATTTAAAATTTTTGTGTTTATATTTTCTATTTTAGAAAATTGCATATCATGATTTAATATTTAGTCAGCCTTTTAATCTGTAAATTAGATGTTAAGTTCTAGAGGGAAAAATTAACAAATTCCTTGGCCCCACTTTTATATAGGCTTTTGATGAAGTCTATTTGTTAGTCTAGTAAAGGTAACTTAGCTGTAATTCATGCATTGTCACACAAGTAGTTTGCTGCACTGAAATTTAAAACTGTGACATTACAACATTTTGGAGAAAAAACAGAACTTTCATTTACTAAACTTTTATAACCAATGATTAATTTTTGGAATAAAAATATAATTGAACTATGATTTATGAATTTATTGTTTCTCTATGAAGGCTGTCTCTTCATTCAGTCATTAGTTGTCATGTGAACATCAATAATTCGAAGAAATGGTAGATAATCTTAGCAACTTTAAAATGCAAACTATATAATAATTTTTATGGAAGAACATAATTTTGAAGGAATGTTAATTTATTGTTGAGGAGACATGGAATTACAATCTCCTTTAATTGTTATAATGTACTATGTGTAAAGAAAACAACTTAATGAAAATACTTGGAACATACAAATTTTTCATTTTCACTTTTAAAAAATATTAAAAATACCAATGTCTTAACTTTAAAAATTAACTGCTCATAGGATAACATCAGTAAGTCAACTTACATTAGTCATTTTTAAAGAACTCTTCAATAATATTCAGTTACTCAAGAGATTTATTTTGTTTTAGCATAAAAATCTGTAAATGTATGAGAAGTGTACTTAAAAATTAGGAGAAAATTAACTTGAATACCATAGAAAAGAAATGGAGTACAATGCATTTTGGTCCTTCTTTCTAATTCACCATAATCGTATGATTAGTATTATAAATACAGATAGGCACACAAAAGATGTCTAAGTATCATATAACTTTATCATGAATATGAAAGAAAAAAATTGATAAGAACAATAACTGACTATATATGCAAGTAGTAATAAATTATGACTGTAAAATTATAATTGACTTGTTCATTTGTAGAAGTGAAAAAGGAATTTTTGTTTGTTTGAGAGCCTCAAAAGGCGACTTTTATACTATGTAGATCAAAGAAGTTAGGAGCTCAATGGGAACTTAAGGCCTCTATTATTCAATGTCTGGTTTTCTAGAAAAAGCTGAGAAACTTAGCCCTAGAAGTTGTACTGATAATTTGTTTAAGGACTTGAACTTAGAAAACACATTTTTTAACTTTTAAATATGCTTCAAGAAAATCATTCTTACACATATTCCTGTATACCATAATAACATATTCACATTGGGTATACTATGTTCTTTTATTTTTAGGTCAGCCTTGCAAAACTCATCACTTTCTATTCTGTCAAACTGTTTTACCCATAACTCTAGTGATTGGTGACACTCTCTTCCTTCTTACCTTTCTTCCTTCTTTCCTTTTTTCCTTCCTTCCCTTCACATTAAGCTCTTAATTCCTTCCTCCCTTTCAAAGCTTTCCCTAAATCTATAAAGCTGCTATACCAGAGCAATGTCATATTTTCTTCTAACTCAGTGTGATGCAAGTTCCAACCAAATTTTGCAACTAGATTACTTGATAATTTTTAAAATATAAACACTTTACTAAACTCATCTATTATTAAAATTAATTCAAGTCAAAACTCTGAATTTTATAACTTTTCCACTGTTCATTCATTAGCCATGATGTTGAAATTTTAGTAACAAGAGTTCAGTTATATATATTGGTAGACCTCTTTTACTTTAGACCTTTTATTTGTTCTGTCTGGATGTTTATATGGATTTTTAAGTGGAATATTAATATTAAATACGAAGCAGTTGGTATAGGGAGGTCAAATGATGACTTATAAGCCAACAGAGGTTCTTTACTGAGATTGGCCCCTCACTACATTATTTCCTGTCCCCACAAGATGGCAGCCATGCTTGTTGTAGATTTAATCAGCTTATTTTTTGAAATGTCTCAATACTTAAGTTTACCAAAGTATAATTAACCCATATTAATCAAATTACTATATTTAAGTAAACTTGATACTTTAAGTGACCCTTTTTTGGTAACTTGATTTTCTGAAGTTTTATTTCTTCTATAGCTTTCAAAAATAGTAAATATCTATTATCATGCTCATATCTGCTTTATTCATGCCTTCTGAAATTTTGTCAGTTACTTCAGAATTAAACATCAATGGAATGATCTTTAATAATATGACAGTCAATCCTATGATAGGGATAATTAGAACACTGTGATATATTATCATTCAAATTTTGCTGTAGATGTTAAAGTTTTAAAATGAGGTTTATTTAACTATATCTTTTTTTCTACAGAA
Organism: Oreotragus oreotragus; assembly: GCA_006410675.1. NCBI lineage: Eukaryota > Metazoa > Chordata > Mammalia > Artiodactyla > Bovidae > Oreotragus > Oreotragus oreotragus. Next base: position 44,190 of record SJYX01024791.1, read on the forward strand.
AATATATTTTATGCATCTTGAATTAAGAAATTTCACTTGGCCATGGAAGATGGAAATTGTCTATGAATTATATGATTGATCCTTCTGGTGTGGCATATCATTTGAAACAAATGTCTAACAAATAGGTCAAAAGCAAAAAGAAATGCATGATGTCAACTATAATAAATATCAATTATCTGACCCTTTAAAATAATATTTTTTATTTTCCCATGGTTAACCATTTTAATTCTGAAATTAACTGTTTCTTTTGAAACATATTTCTTGGGCACAGAAGCAGCTAAGATACAAAGTATGTTTGTACAATATGCTGCAGATAGAAAACTATACATTTTAGCCTAAAATATATTTTATAGCAGATGTCATGTGCAAAAATTTAAACAGAGAAACAAAAGTTTGGTCAGTAGTCAGTCATTTACACACACACATAGTGGCTTTACGGGCTTTACTTTAAAGTAGTATTTAAATTCTAAACATTTCATTTCACTTCTTACTGGGTAGAGTACATAATCAGTATACAGTCAGATATAATAAATTCATTATTCCTTGTTGGTCCTGTAAATTGATGGTGAATCTAAATAATTATGAATAAATAAATTATCTCATAAGTGAAATGATAAAATTTTTAATATTGTGAAATATAATTCTGGCAGCATAAGATGAGTATACTGACTCTGCAGAATAAACATATTAGTGAGGTATCAAAGTAGTCTGTTAGTAAGATCATTTCATCTATTTACCAGTCCCATCGTTTACAACACAAATAGTGGTTATCTCTTGGTATAAAAATTACGAAAGATATTTTGAAAGGGCTCTTTGGGATATGTCATAAAAAATTATCTCAGCAACAGAAGCCCAAACATGATTCTGCCCAAATTTAACTTGACTTATTCACAGTATGGTTGATATGACTAAAGAGAATGCAAGGGGGATAAAATTAAATTTTGTATTAAATATGATAGAATTCATCTAAAGTTTGCTAATACAAAATTAGTCATATTGTCAACACTTTGTTTCATTGTTGTTTTTTTTTTACAATATACTGATTTATCAAAACACGACTGAGCGACTGAACTGAACTGAACTGAAGAAATTTCATCAGGATAGAACTGGACCATAAAGAATTAAACACAATATTAAGGTTATAAAAATGAAATAATCTTACAAAAAATTTAATGCCTACAAAGTTAGAAACATCTGAATTAGCATATCTTACATTGTGTTCTAGGGAATTCTTTGTTTAGGGTGGGGAATGAGATTTACTGACCATATAAGGTTAAAACTACTAAGTAGATTTTTTTTAGAGTGTACATTAACATATTAAAAACATAAGAGGTTTCTGGGTAAAACAAATATTAACTTTTACTTAACCCAGACTATCTCACACTTATACAACTATTAATTTCTCCCTTTTATGCACAGAATGAACATTCCTTGTTGTACTATTATATTATTTTTCAAAAATATTTTTTTGTTTTTTTTTTCTCCTCTGTTTGTAGATGGCTAAATTAGCCAGATTGTAGATTTATATTTTTGTTTATCCCTACCTACATATCTGGGGAGTTATTCTGTTTTGGGCTACAATAGGAATTTCCTGTGTCTATTTTGAACTTCTATGATGAAGGAAAATATATCCCTCAACAATAAACATATTTTCTTTTTAAAATGTTTCATGTATTTCCATTTCTGATTAGGATGTACAAAGCCAAAGGAGAACATTGCTCTGATCTTAAAAATAAGAAAATATTGGATGATCTATAAAAATGTAGAGGAACTAGAGATCAAATTGCCAACATCATTGAATCACCAAAAAAGCGAGAGAGTTCCAGAAAAACATCTACTTCTGCTTTATTGACTACACCAAAGCCTTTGACTGTGTGGATCACAATAAACTGTGGAAAATTCTTAAAGAAATGGGAATACCAAACCACCTGACCTGCCTCCTAGGAAATCTGTATTCAGGTCAAGAAGCAAATTAGAAATGGACATAAAAAGGCTGGTTTCAAATCGGGAAAGGAGTATGTCAAGTCTCTATATATTATCACCCTGCTTATTTAACTTATAGCAGAGTACATCATGCTAAATGCCAGGCTGGATGACGCATAAGCTGGAATCATTATTGCTGGGAGAAATATCAACAACCTCAGATATGCAGATGACACCACCCATATAACAGAAAGCAAAGAAGAACTAAAGAGCCTCTTGATGAAAGTGAAAGAGGAGAGTGAAAAAGTTGGCTTAAAATTCAACATTCAGAAAACTAAGATCATTGCATCTGGTCCCATAACTTCATGACAAATAGATGAGGAGATGATTGAAACAGTGACAGATTTTATTTTCTTGGGCTCCAAAATCACTGCAGTTGGTGACTGCAGCCATAAAATTAAAAGATGCTTTCTCTCTGGAAGAAAAGCTATGACCAAACTAGACAGCATATTAAAAAGCAGAGACATCACTTTGCCAACAAATGCCTTTACAGTTAAAGCTATGGTTTTTCCAGTAATCATGTATGGACGTGAGAGTTGGACTATAAAGAAAGCTGAGCACTGAAGAATCGATGCTTTTGAACTGTGGTATTGGAGAAGACTCTTGAGAGTTTCTTGGACTGCAAGGAGATCAAACCAGTCAATCCTAAAGAAAATCAATCCTGAATATTCATTGGAAGGACTGATGCTGAAGCTAAAACTCCAAAACTTTGATTACCTGATGCGAAGAGCTGACTCATTGGAAAAGATCCTGATGCTCAGAAAGATTGAATGCGGAAGTAGAAGGGGACGATAGAGGATGAGATGGTTGGATGGCATCACCGACTTGATAGACATGAGTTTGAGTAAGCTTTGGAAGTTGGTAATGGACAGGGAGCCTGGCGTGCTGCAGTCCATGGGGTAGCAAAGAGTCGGACATGACTGAGCACTGAACTGATAAAAGTGTAACTTTCTTTGAACCCATCAGAAAGCTGAGGCAGTCAGACAGCAAAGTAAACTAAGCTCCAAAAAGTGGCGAGCCCTCTAATGTGAAACAGGACAAAAACTTTCTTCACTTTGGCAGAGCACAGAGGAAATATGTAGCAGGTAAGAAAGTGAAAGTGAAGTCTCTCAGCACTGTCCGACTCTTTGCGACCCTATTGACTGTAGCCTGTCAGACTCCTCCATCCATGGGATTTTCCAGGCAAGAATACTGGAGTGGGTTGCCGATTTCTTCTCCAGGATATCTTCCCGACCCAGGGATTGAACCTGGGTCAGACACTTTACCGTCTGAACCACCAGGGAAGTCCAAAAAAAGAAACATGGGACGCTTCATGAATTTGCATGTCATCCCGGCTCAGGGGCCATACTAATCTTCTCTGTATCGTCCCAGTTTTAGTATATGTGCTGCAGAAGCGAGCATTGCAGGTAAGAAGAAATCATCACAAATTTTAATAAAATACTAAAGGATGAATTTGAAGCAACATAAAAGTTTAGAATAACTGGGAGCATCAGACACAAGACGGTGTTCACTCACTCATAAGCTCTTTTCTAGGGGCTCATGGAAAGGAATGAGAGCAGAGCAGGAAACCATAAATACCCCCATAACTGCTGCAGGCATAGTGAAGGCAGAACAGTCTCAAGATATGGTGCATTAGCATGAGCTCTTCTCATTAGGAAGAAAAATGCTTTACAGTGCTGAGGAAGGGACAGCAAATTGTCTTTTAACCAGGGACCAGGCAAAGATCCAATGTTTGTGTAGAAGCAAAGCTCATCAGCTTCTGGGGAAGGGTTAAGAGCTTTACTTTCTGACATCAGAAACCAAGAAAAGATCACTGCTTCTGAGAAAGTGATAGAATCAAAAATGTCTGCCACTAGGGTTTGGACTAGAAAGACTTTACGAGTCACAATCCTGTGCCATATAAAGCAGAGATGTGCCATTGCTGGGAGCAAGGAGGAGCAAAATTATCTCATTTGTTTAATAAATTCTACAAATACAACTCCAAATATGACTGTCACTGAGATGAGAGAAACAAGAATAATTCCACAGCCCACTTCCTGATTCTCAGGGACACAGATGCTGTTTACAACTGAGCTTTCGTCAGATAAACCAAAAACCCACTCCCTGCCCCTACCATGAGTCCAGAACTGAGTAATAGCAACAGACAATTACCACTGGTAAAGAGAAAAGAATGTGAAGAGAGACCCATTGTTTGGCAGTCATTAAAATCACTGCACATGGTGATTGCAGCCATGAAATTAAAAGATGCTTACTCCTTGGAAGGAAAGTTATGACCAACCTAGATAGCATATTCATAAGCAGAGACATTACTTTGCCAACAAAGGTCCGTCTAGTCAAAGCTATGGTTTTTCCAGTGGTCATGTCTGGATGCGAGAGTTGGACTGTGAACAAAGCTGAGTGTCAAAGAATTGAAGCTTTTGAACTGTGGTGTTGGAGAAGACTCTGGAGAGTTCCTTGGACTGCAAGGAGATCCAACCAGTCCATTCTAAAGGAGATCAGTCCTGGGTGTTCATTGGAAGGACTGATGCTAAAGCTGAAACTCCAGTACTTTGGCCACCTAGCGCGAAGAGTTGACTCATTGGAAAAGACCCTGATGCTGGGAGGGATTGGGGGCAGGAGGAGAAGGGGACGACAAAGGATGAGATGGCTCGATGGACCTGAGTTTGGGTGAACTCTGGAAGTTGGTGATGGACGGGGGGCCTGGCGTGCTGCAATTCATGGGGTCACAGAGTTGGACATGACTGAGCGACTGAACTGAACTGAAACACATTCTGAAAGCTGAGGTTAAAGCAGAAAAACTGATAACAAAGTTCTAGCACCATGGGGTTCACACCAAGCACATGATTTAGGCAGTCCCTCACTGAAGAACTTGAAGGGCAACAATGTCAACAACAAAACCCAAACCCAAGTGAATCATTTGCTACCATTGTAAGAGAGAAAGAATTGTATTCATCTCCACCTATAAATACTCTTGATCTCAGACTCTACTGTTCTTCAGTTGACATTGTTCAGAATATATTCTAAAATTATATGGCAAAGTACTGTAATAAGAAAGCCATTTTCCAGAGATAAATCACTCAACAGCAGCAGATTGAGCAGTTATCAAAATGTTTAAATTATCAGTCAAGGGCTTTATAAAAACTATGCTTTAATTAAAGGATGTAGTGGTAAAAGTGAAGAACATCCATTAACAGATGAAAAACTTCAACAGAAAGATTAGAAACTATTAAAATGAGTCAAATAAATGCCCCCCAAAAAATATATGATATCAAAGATGAAGATTACTGTGATGCTCTTGACACATCTGAGGAAGAAATTTTAAACTAAAAGTAGGTTGATATAAATTATCCAAAATGAAACATAAAAAGAAAAACGAATTTTAAAAAGTAGAGCAAAGCATCCAGGAGTTGTGGGACACTATCAAATGATCTAACATGTGTACTTTGATTTATAGAGGGAAATAAAGAGAAAGGGTAAGAAAAAATACCAGAAAAGATCATAGCTCAATCTACAAATATAGTGAAAGACAATAAACCAATGATCTAGGAATCTTAGAGAATTACAACCAAAGTATTAAAGATGTACAAAACATAAAGAAACATAATTAAATTGCTACAGAAAAAGTTAAGAGCCAATGTTAGAGGCAACCAGAAAAAAGAAAATATTGCATATAGAGGAACAAAAGTAAGAATTATAACATACTTCCCATCAAAAACTATATAAGCCAGAAGACAATGGAGTGACATTAGTGATGTATTAAAAGAAAAAAATTAATTCTTCAATTAGGACACTAAACACAGCAAAATATCTTTCAAAAATAAATATGAAATAAAGACCCTTCAGGAAACATAACTAGTAATTAATTTTCATAAGACCTCCACTATAAGAAACTTTAGAGATAGATCATAAGGATGAAGATAATGCAGACTGAAATTTGGATTTATAGAAAGAAAAAAAAAAGAACAAGAATAGTAAATAAAGAATAAGTATAAAAGATAGATGTGTNTCAGGAAACATAACTAGTAATTAATTTTCATAAGACCTCCACTATAAGAAACTTTAGAGATAGATCATAAGGATGAAGATAATGCAGACTGAAATTTGGATTTATAGAAAGAAAAAAAAAAAAACAAGAATAGTAAATAAAGAATAAGTATAAAAGATGCATTTTTTTCTCTTTTGTAGTCCCTGTAAAGACAATTGAGTTTTTAAAGTAAAAGTGATAGCAGGGTAATAAAAGAGTTACAAGTAATGTAGAAACAAAAGGTATAACAAAACTAGCACAAAAGATAGGAAGGAGGAAATTAAAGCATGGTATGTGATATTTTTTCAAGATATACTGTGATAAATATAATATTGTAAATCAAAAAGCAATAAATAAAATTTTTTAGATAGGTACAGCTAACAATTTGTGGCTTCCCTTGTAGCTCAGTTGGTAAAGAATCTCCCTGCAATGCAGGAGATCCTCGAGTCTCAGGTTGGGAAGATCCCCTGGAGAAGGAAGGCAACCCACTCCAGTATTCTTGCCTGGAGAATCCCATGGACAGAGGAAACTGGAGGGCTACAGTCCATGGGTTCGCAAGAGTCAAACACAGCGTAGGGACTAAACCACCACCACCATAGGTAACAAGCCAGAAATAGATATAATGGTTAAATTACAGATAATATAAAGTTTGAAATTGTCAGATTGGATTAAAAAAAAAAAAAGACCAAGCTATATGCTTTCTTTTTTTTAAACATTTGTTTATTTATTTGGTTGCATCAGATCTTAGTTGCAGCACAAGGGATCTTCTTGTATCATGTAGGCCCTCTAGTTGCAGCACACAGGCTTAGTTGGCCCATGGCATGCAGGATCTTAGTTCCCCAACCAAGGATGGAGCCCAAGTCCCCTGCTTTGCAAGGCAGATTCTTGACCATTAGGCAAATCCCAACTGTATGCAATGGCACTCCACCCCAGTACTCTTGCCTGGAAAATCCAATGGACGGAGTAGCCTGGTGGGCTGCAGTCCATGGGGTTGCTAACAGTCAGACACGACTGAGCGACTTCACTTTCACTTTTCTCTTTCATGCATTGGAGAAGGAAATGGCAACCCACTCCAGTATTCTTGCCTGGAGAATCCCAGGGATGGGGGAGCCTGGTGGGCTGCCGTCTATGGGGTCACACAGAGTCGGACACGACTGAAGTGACTTAGCAGCAGCAGCAACTGTATGCTTTCTAGGGTTTTCCTGGTGGCTCAGTGGCAAAGAATCTGCTTGCCAATGCCAGAGACATGGGCTTGTTCCCTGATTCAGGAAGACCCCACCTACCATGGAGGAAACTAAGCCCATGTGCCACAATTATTGAGCATGTGCTCTAGAGCCTGGCAGTGATATTTACTGAGCTCACAGGCCACAACTGCTGAAGCCCACATGCCCTAGCACCATGCTCTACATCAAGAGAAGCCTCCACAATGAGAAGCCTACACACACTGAAACCAGAGAGTAACATCATTCACCAAAACTAGAGAAAAGACTGAACAGCAGTGAATGCAAAACAGTCAAAAATTTTAAAG
>SJYX01024791.1:54725-132150 GCA_006410675.1 Oreotragus oreotragus
AGTCTTCTCCAACACCACACTTCAAAAGCATCAATTCTTCGGTGCTCAGCCTTCTTCACAGTCCAACTCTCACATCCATACATGACTACTGGAAAAACCATAGCCTTGACTAGACGGACCTTAGTCGGCAAAGTAATAGGTGTGTGGATTTATCTCTGGGCTTTCTATTTTGTTCCATTGATCTGTATTTCTGTCTTTGTGCCAGTACCATACTGTCTTGATGACTGTGGCTTTGTAGTAGACACTGAAGTCAGGCAAGTTGATTCCTCCAGTTCCATTCTTCTTTCTCAAGATTGCTTTGGCTATTCAAGGTTTTTTTTTGTATTTCCATACAAATTGTGAAATTAATTGTTCTAGATCTGTGAAAAATACCATTGGTAGCTTGATAGGGATTGCACTGAATCTGTAGATTGCTTTGGGTAGTATACTCATTTTCACTCTATTGATTCTTCCAATCCATGAACATGGTATATTTCTCCATCTATTAGTGCCTCTTTGAAGAATCTCTCTTTAAATATATCACTATAACTAAGTTAAAATAAAATAATTGAAAAAATTATATCATATAAACTAATGAAAAAACTGAGTTGGTTCTATTAATATCAGAAAATGTACACTTCAGAACAAGGACTATAAACAAATGATAAATAATATTACATGATTAAATCAGGATTAAATATTTAAGAAGGCACAACAAAGACAAATTTATATGAATCTGACAACAGTACCTCAAAATACATTAAACAAAAATTGATAGATCTAAAAAGAAAAGCACAGGAGCCCACAATTATAATTCTAAAATTCAGTGCAGCTGTATCCATATCAATAGAAGCAGTACACAGAAGTTGGTCATACAGAAGACTTGAACATCACTAAAAACCAAATTAACTGGCATTTATATAAATTTCACTCAATAACTGCAAAATATACATTATTTTCAAGTGCCCAGAGAAGATTTGCTAATAAAGAACCTTTTCTGAGCCATAAAGCAAACTGCAACACATTTAAAGCATTAAAATCATGCAGATTATGGTAGAAATCAATGGAAGAGTGACATTTGCAAAATGAAACATATTTGCAATTTAAACTTATTTAAATATATTTGAAAGTTTAACAAAATATTTCTAAATAGCCCACAAATCAAAGTGGAATACACAGAGAACTTATAAAACATTTGAATTGAATAAAAATGAAGACACAAAATATCAAAGCTGGTGGGAAAAACTAAAGCAATGCTTAGGGGGTAAGCAGAGTATTAAAAAGTGACTTTAAAATAACATATAATGCATAAAAGCTCATGCCTTATTCTTCACTATACTATAGCAAAAGCTTCAGCATAAATAAAATGTCAAGTTCATCCAATGAACAACTGGCACATTCCAACAAGATCAACAGACATTGATTTTAACATAAGTTTCAATGATTGATCATTTTCTTTCCCTAATCTTGATTGATAGCATCTATATTTACTTAATCTGATCAACCTTTTTACTTTTAATTGACTAGAAAGGCACTTCAACAAGGCTATTGAATTTTTTTGAAAATATTTGACTTTTCTAGAAACAATCCCTATCATTCCCAATTTTCCAAACATAAAGCCACAACAAAAGAAATGAACATCTGTTAAAAACAACTTAAGAAAAATTTTCATTAAAGAGGTTTTAAAATTCTCAGAACTTTACTGAGTATATTAATATGTTCTCAAAAATAAATATTTCATATTTCTTTTTCTACTTTAATTGAGTACTAGTCCCAAAAGTTATCAGGAAAAAAAAAGAAAGTTAATGTTAGCCAAATTCCAATGTTATTGCAATTCAAGTCATTAAATTCTCCACAAACCCTTTGAAACAACTTTGCCAAGGTTTTCAGGCCTGTGGAAGTAACTGTTGAGTTAAAGGCGCACAGTCTGCCCTACTCACAAATATCACACAGAAAATTTAGGCAACTTGGAAATGTCTTATTACATGCTTATTATCACCAGATGAATATATGTTTCCAATTATGATCATATATTCATTTCTCCATCGTTATACAGGCTTAATTTTTTTCATACCTCAATTAAATAACCCCTTGTCATCAAACGCCTAATGTATAAAAATGTTATAACCTTACTGAAAGATCATACTTTGATGCATTAAGCATAATTTGTTTTTCATAGAATTTGGATGTATATTTTAATCATGACCAAACAGTGTCAGTTATGACATTTTCTTTTTGCACAGTATTTCTTTCATATATTAAGAAAAAATCATTAGTTCTGATGGTATGATGAGACAGAAACAGCTAACATTATAAATTATATGTATTTGTTTTAAAAATAAATTTAATAAGAATGATATTATTTCTTCAGTAACCATAGTAAAAGAGAATTCTTTCCAAGCAAACAACCTTAAATCCCAGACAAAATGTCCTATAGCTTTACAAAATAGGATATTCTAGCCACCTATACTGATTTAGTGAAATAAGCTAAGTGTATTTTTAAATAGAGGTTAAAAAATAACAAATATTATTCAGATTGAAAAATGATATCTTAAATGATATTCTAATTAATACCTTTTTATCTACTTTGCTTATAAAAATTTTTCTTTAGTAAAATTTGAATGTTTCTAATTTTGAGTGAGATGGTTTACATTGAGGTATTTACTCAATAAGGAAGAAATATTTCTTAAATATTTGGAGATATAACTATTTAGGTTATAACTCTGATCTTTCAGGCCATTAAATAATAGCACCTAAATACTACAGGAAGATCTCCAGTCAGTTCTTATCCTATTTTTGACCAGTTACTATAGATCAAAAAAGTGGCATCCACAGTTGCAATGAATAATGAAGATAAATGTTAGCATGTAAAGAACAGATCCCCTTTTAGGGGAGATAAATTTTTCTTCTATCCCGTCCTATTGAAAAAAAGGCTGCTGTTTAGGTGTTTCACAGAATAAAAAAGTAAAACCAGAAATATTATTTAATAAATTTAATATAAGAATGTTTACAAAATGTCAGTTAATTCATAAAAATAATCATATTCAAAAGTAAAAGATAAAAGTTATTAATAAGATGATTAGTAATCAGGTGGTTTATAGTGTCATTATCAAAAAGTAAAATAATGTACATATCATGGCATAGAAATACTATTACCTACCTGGACAAACAAAATATCTTTAAAACCTAAGTTAAGTAGTACGCTACAAATCTTTCTTTGAAAAGTTTTTTTAGGGAAACAAACTCATCTGAATTTTGGAAATTTTGGAAATACTGATGATATTTAGTTATATTTTTAATCTCTTTATTATTCTGAAGATGAAATATTTGTTGAAAAATAGAGACCAAGATATCAAATTTATAATTAAAATAAGCTTAAGCTTATGCTTTTGCTAGATGGGAGAGAAAGGTTTCCTATCCATTATATTTGTGGAATAATCATTGGCAAAAAGACTGAGGTTAGTATTTCCTACCTGTTAAGTTACAGGGTAAAGAAAGTCTTTGGAAAAGAGGACTCTGTCTTCTTTGTGAGGACACTGTCATCTTTGCAAAGAAACCTCAGATGCAACCTGGACGTTTATCTTCTTTTTTGTATAAAAAGATCATTAGGATCCCACATGGTATCTAAGATAGCATTATTATCTTTGTAATCTATAAAATTCAGTGCCTGATTTTCTTATTTGGAATATTTGGGAATAAAATGTTATATGTCAGAAATAGGAAATTCTGTTACATCTCTTCTGTGTCACTTCATTGAGGGAGGATAGAACAAATCCTAAGGTGTGATGCTCACAAACTCACTCTCTCTCTGTCACACACACACACACACACACACAAGATTGCTTACTTTATCACTAACTTTTTCTTTTATGTCCCTTTTCCTGTTTTACCTGAGTGTCTTTAGTTTTAATAAGACTTTAGAATTTTTATTTGCACTCTCTCAAAAAGAAAGTGATGATGTTATTTAAATATTTTGGACACACTTAGAAACTAGTGAAAATGTGCAATTTAAAATAAAATTTGAAGTTGAATTTTCATGAAACATAACAATCTTATTATCTTCAAATAGTGAGATCACAATAATTATTTTTTACAGCATAGAAATATTTTTCCTATACTAAAATTATTCAAGACAAGGATTAGAGTTACTTTATTCACATCATTAAAGCTCTATATTGATTAAGAATGAAAATATACCATAAAAAGAAAAATACTAACCAAGTCCTTTCAGATAAGGAAAGAGGTGCCAAAATATTAACTGTGTAACTTCTCTTTTTGCTTACAGTTTTTGGCATTAAAAATATTAATTGAATATATTCAGTTTCCCAAATACCAGCTTCTATTTGTCATTGGGCACGAATATCCTGAAAGTTGAGTCAAAGTAATATAGATTACTTACTACTGAGGCTGTTATCAGCACAAGAGTAATGCAGTAAAATACAAAAACAAATTTCTAATTAGTATTAACTAACTAGTTGTCAGCATATATTTCATTTTTACATATGCAAATAAGTTGAATACCAATTCAGTTCCCAAAAGTAGAAACTATTTGTATGCCTACCCAGTATTTCTTATGTCAGAGATACTTACATAATGATCAAACATTGAACTTCATTATTTAAATCACATATAGTTAGAAAAGTATAGTATAAGAGGAATCATAAGTTACTTTGAACTTTTTAAGAGATAAGTTAAATAAAAGTAAGAGTTTATTTGCTCCATTCTTTTTTGATTGAAGTATGGTTGCTGTACAATAATATATGTTATGGTTGTACAATATAGCAATTTATAATTTTTAAAGTTTTGTTTCGCTTCTTTTGTTGTAGATTAATCGACCATGTGTGAGTTTATTTCTGGGCTCTTTATCCTGTTTTGTTGACCTTTGTGTCTGTTTTGGGGTCAGTACCATATAGTTTTGATTAGTGTAGCTTTTTAGAACAGTTTGAAATCAGGGAGCATGATTCCTCCAGCTCTGTTATTTTTTCTCAGGGTTGTTTTAGCTATTCAAGGTCTTTATATTTCCTTAAAATGTTTTAAATTATTTATTATATTTCTGTGAAAGATGCCCTTGATATCTTGATAGGGATTGCATTAAATCTGTACATTGCCTGGGTTATATGATCATTTTAAAAATATTGATTCTTCCCATCCAAGGATACGGGATATCTTTCTATCTTATTGTATTGTCTTCAATTTCTTTCATATGTGTGGTGAGGGTGGGCACCCTTGATTTTACCTGATCTTAGAGGAAATATTTTCAAGTTTTCACTATTGAGTATGATATTATATATACCTCAGGATAATATTTATCTTATATGGCCTTTATGTTGCTGAAGTATTTCCCCTCTATGCCCGCTGTCTGAAAAAAATTATTCATAAGTGGATGTTAAACTTCATAAAAAGCTTTTTCTACCTCTATTGAGATGATCATATGGTTTTTATTCTTCAGTCTGTTGTTGTGGTATACCGCATTGCTTGACTTGTGGATATTGAAAAATCCCTGCATCCGTGGCATAAATCCCACTTGACCATGTTATATGATCCTTTTACTGTATTGTTGGAGTCAGTTTGTTAGGATTTTATAGAGGATTTTTGTGTCTATGTTTATCAGTGATATTGATCTGTAGTTTTCTGTTTTTGTGATGTTTTTGTCTAATTTTAGTGTCAGAGTGTTGCTGGTCTTATAGAATGAATTCAAAAGTTTCCCTTCCAATGCAATTTATCGAAATAATTTCAGAAGGATAGGTATTAACTTGTCTCTAAATGTTTGGTAGGATTCACTTATGAAGATATCTGGTCCTGGAGTTTTGTTTGTTGAGTTTTTTAAATTACTGATTCAATTTCATTACTGACAATTTGTCTGTTCATATTTTCTATTTCTCTCTGGCTCAGTCTTTGGAGATTGTACCTTTCTAAGAATTTGTCCATTTCCTCTAGATCTTCCATTTTATTGGCGTATGATCACTCTTAATAGTCTCTTATTGTCCTTTGTATTTCTATAGTGTCAATTGTAACTTATTTTTTTTTCTTTCTGATTTTATTGATTTTAGTCCTCTCTCTTTTTTCTTGGTGAGTCTAGATATAGCTTTATTAATTTTATCTTTTCAAAGAACTAGCTTTTAGTTTCACTGATATATTATTATTTTAGCCTCTAGTTTATTTATTTATGTTCTAATATTTATGCTTTCTTTCATTCTACTAACTTTGGGTTTTGTTTGTTCTCTCTCTAAACTTTAAAGTTACGTTGTTTATTTGAGATTTTTCTTATATCTTCAGATAAGTTTGCATTACTGGAAATTCTCTTCTTAGAAATACTTTTGCTGAATCCCATAGGTTTTGGATTGTCTTGTTTCCATTTTCATTTGCCTCTAGGTATTTTACTTTTATTTTTATTTTTTTGATCCATTGGTTGTCTAGTATATTGTTTAGCCTCCAAGTGTTTGTGTTTTCTATCTACAATTTTTTTTCTTGGAGTGAATTTATCATCCCATAGCACTGTGGTCAGAAAAGATGTTTGATACGACTTGATTTTTAAAAATAGAATGAGGCTTGTCTTGTGGCCTAACATAACAATCTCTCCTGGAGAATTGTCCATGTGCACTTGAAAAGAATGTGTATTCTGCTGCTTCTCTCTCTCTCTCTCCCTCTCCACACTCCCCCCGATATATATGTATAAATTTAGTCTAATGTACATTTAAGGCTAATGTTTCATTATTTATGTCAAAGACTGTGCATTGATGTAAATAGGGTGTTAAAGCTTCCTACTATTATTATGTTACTGTTAATTTCTCCTTTTATGTCCATTAATATTTGCCTTATTTACTGAGATACTACTATATTCAATATGTATATATTTGCAATTGCAATATTCTTCTTGGATTGATCCCTTGGTCATCATATAGTGTTCTTCTTTGTCTCTTATAACATTCTTTATTTTTAAATCTATTTTGTTTAATGTAAGTTTTGCTACTTCATCTTTCCTTTGATTTCCATTCATAGAATGTTTATTTCATCTCTTTAGGCTGTGTGTGTCTCTCGATCTGTAGTGAATTTCTTTTTTTAAAATTAATGTTACTGTTAATTTCTCCTTTTATGTCCATTAATATTTGCCTTATTTACTGAGATACTACTATATTCAATATGTATATATTTGCAATTGCAATATTCTTCTTGGATTGATCCCTTGGTCATCATATAGTGTTCTTCTTTGTCTCTTATAACATTCTTTATTTTTAAATCTATTTTGTTTAATGTAAGTTTTGCTACTCCATCTTTCCTTTGATTTCCATTCATAGAATGTTTATTTCATCTCTTTAGGCTGTGTGTGTCTCTCGATCTGTAGTGAATTTCTTTTTTAAAAATTTTTATTTATTTATTTATTTATTTTACTTTACAGTACTCTACTGGTTTTGGCATACATTGATATGAATCCACCACGGGTGTACACGAACTCCCAAGCAGCATACATACTAGCCTTGTTTTTGTATCCATTCAGCCACTCTGTATCTTTTAGCTGGAGCATTTAGTCATTTACATTTAAGGTAATTATGGATGCGTATGGGTTTTTTTTGCCATTTTGTTGTTTTGGATTTGTCTTTTAAGTCTTTTTCCTCTTTTGTTCTCTTTTCTTATGAGTTCTTATGATGACTGTATTTAGTGTTGTGTTAGATACCACTCCCTTTTTTGTGTGTATAATTATTATATAGTTTTGGTTTGTAATTACTGTGAAGTTTTTTATATATCTCTATGTTTATACATGATTGTTTTAAGTCAGTGATCTCTTAATTTCATATGCATTTTTAAAATCTTGCATATTTATTTTCCTCCCCTCATAATTACTATTTTTATATTATATTTTGCATCAAATCATTTACCTGCTTATTGTGGATACAGATCGTTTTACTATTGCCTTTAACTTTTGTTTCTTCTTATTGGTAAGAAAAATGTGTCTTTATACATTTGGGTTTTTATCCTTTTTCAGTAGTCAGATTTAACTCTAGAGGGAACCAAATTTGGCAGGCATTTGACTTTTCAAGGCCATACCCTGAAGCTCTTTACAAGCTGGTTACTACTCCTGATAATCACTAATCTCAGGGTTGTTTTGTTGGATAAAGTAATTATCTTCTATTAAAATGAAATCTGAATCCCCAGATAATTAATATAAACCTGAATTAGGTTTTTAATTTTGAGAACAGAAAGCAACTCTGTTCAAAATTAAGAACCATAGACTTACTGTTGTTGTAAAGAGAATAACTTTTTTAAAAATCTAGAGCTGGAGTCAGATATAAAGGATGAGAGAGAAGTAAATTTTCAACATGCAGGATGCAAGTATTTTAGAAGCTATACAAAGATATAAAAAGTAAAATTCTCTTAATTCTCCACTTTCCTAAGGCTAAAGCTCCTGAAAAGTTAGGGTGAAGGTTTACAATAACCTTTTATATAAAATAAGTTTAAAGTCCATATATAATCCAGTCAGTTTGTTTACTTAGTGTGCCACATTTATAAATTTGAATTCAGGCTTAGGTATATATCAACTATTTGGAACTACCCAAAACTTTGGACTTCTTTGGATGCACAAAAATCATATTCATCTGAAGAGTGAGTAGAGAGTAATGAGCTTAATAACATTGGTCCAAGAAAAGCACAAATTACATTTGTGGCATCGTGAAGGTTAATATCACAATGTTAACAAGCATGAGCTAGGCTCCTGGATGATAAAAATGACTCTGTTGCCACAGCTGACAGGCAACCAACTGGCTTATTTTTCAGTGTGTGAAAAAATTTGCTTCATATATATGATCAGTTTTATAGCTGTTCTCCAAAGAAGGGCATGTCTAATACCACTTATTCTGTCATAGCCACGAATAAACAGAAGCCTTCACCTTAATTTTTAAACTGTATCTCTCCAAAACTCCTACACTTTAAGAATTTAACTTTTGTTTAGTGATTGAGGAGTTTTAGCTATGTATATTGAAAATGCAAGCACAATTCTTTTCCCTTTCTGCATCCACACCTTTTAAATGTGCCTTTGCAAGTCTTCTCATGAAGAGATATAATCTATACTAACTTTGTGATGTGATTTAACTGTGGAATACTGGAAAAGTGATGTCATTCCAGGTGTGAAACTAAACTCAAGAGGCCTTGTGCAAATCTGTTCTCTCTTTTGAAAATCTGTCATCTTGTTAACAAACTTGAGCTAGGCTTTTTGGATAAGGGAAGGGACTCTGCTATCACAACCAACAGTCAGCTACTACACATATGAATAAAGCCACCCTGAACCTGACAACTCTCATTCCATTTGCCAGCTGACCTATGAGACATGAATAAACATGAGTAAAATCAACTGGGACTGAACCAGATCACAAGAATTGCACAGTTGATCCATAACCTTGTGAACAACAAGTATTGCTTTGAGTCACTGTGTATTCAGATGGTAAACAGAAGTTTGTTTTTTACAGTTCTGAAGGCTGGAGGTCTGAAACCAATGTGTTGCTCAGGTCATGTCCCCTATGAAACCTATAAGAAAATCTTCCTATCTCTTTTGATTTTTTCCTAGTGTTTTGCCAGCAGTCTTTGACATTCCTTGGCTTGCAGTTGTTTAACTCTAACTTCTGCTTTCATCTTCACAATGCATTCTTCCTGTGTGTATCACATGGCTATACTCTAATAAAGATCTCAGTTATATTGGATTAGGAGTACATTCTACTATTCTCTGACCATATCTTAACTAACTGCACCTTCAGCAACCCTATTTCCAAATAAAATTATATTTTAAAGTATTGGGTGTTAGGAAATCAAACTATACTTTTTTTTCAGCACATAAAAGTCCTATGGCTATTATCACATTGGACACATTACCTCTAAGATTCTGGACAAACCAAGAGTATATAGTCTCCCTTGAAAAATTCACCAGTCTAATGGAAATTTTATACCACTGGTTATACCAGTGTTATTTTTAAATAAAAGAACTTCCCTGCTGATTCAGTATCTAAGACTCTGTGCTGCCAATGCAGGGGGCCCAGGTTCAATCCCTGGTCAGGGAACTAGATCCCACATGCCACAACTGAAGACCCTTAATGTTGCAACAAAGGTCAAAGATCCTGACCGCCATAACTGAGACCTGGCACAGCCAAATAAATAATTATTTTTTAAATAAAAAATCAGAAAAAAAGAGAAATGTGCTTCTTCACAGATAACATATTTATGTACAAAAGCCTAAGGAAACAACAACAATGACAAATTTCTATACCTATTAAAAGAGATTAGTGAGGTGTCAGAATTATTCATGGTCAACTAAAAAAAATCAATTATAAAACTGAAAAAATTGAAAAATGAGCAAGACAATTTCTTATGACAATATAAAATATGAAATATTTAAGAATAAACATAATATGCAAATCTATCCCAAAATCTATAAACTGTGACTGATAAAAATTTAAGATCTAAATGAAAAAGATATACCATATTCATAGTTTGGAAGATTAGATATTAAATCTCCCACAAATCAATCTAAAATTTACCACTATTACAATCATGAATACAGAAGCCTATTTTATAGGCAAAGATAAATTTCTTCTAAAATTTATAATGAAATATTGAAAGCCTAAGATAGCCAAAACAGATTCAGAAAAGAGGAAAAAATTTTGAGGACTCAAACTGACTGACTTCCAAAATTAACATGTAATTACAACTACAACAATCTAGGTAGTGTAGTGTTGGTGCAATGATAGACAAATAGATCAATGGAGAACAAGAGCAAGCCCAGAAATAAAATCTCACATAAGCCCATTGAATTTTGCAGCATAGTAAATCAATGGAGAATAATCTTTCCCCAAAAAATGGTATTTGTGTTATTAATATGTTTAAAAAAATATAAGAAACCAAACACTGTATCATCCTACCTGATACTGTACAAAAAAATTAATTTGTTATGGATAATAACTCCAAACACAAAAGCTAAATTTAAAGATGTTATAAGATAAATCATTGCAGTGTATTTTTGCAGCTGAGGGTCAGGTTATTATTTCTTACCAATAGATCAAGACAAAATTCAGTTAACATTTTTAAAATAAATAGACAAAATCACTTTCCAAGGAACTAGAACAAAAAATTTCACAGTTCATATGGAAATACAAAAGACCCCAAATAGCTAAAGCAGCCTTGAGGAAGCAAGGAGCTGGAGGAATCAAGCTTCCTGAACTTCAGGTTATACTACAAAGCTACAGTCATCAAGACAGTATGGTACTGGCACAAAAATAGAAATATAGGCCAATGGAACAAAATAGAAAGTCCAGAAGTAAACCCATGCACCTAGGGGTACCTTATTTTTGACAAAGGAGGCAAGAATATACAATGGGGCAAAGACAGCCTCTTCAATAAATGGTGCTGGGAAACCTGGACAGATGCATGGAAAAGCATGCAATTAGAACAGTTTCTAACACCATACACAAAGATAAACTTAAAATGGATTAAAGACCCAAATTTAAGACCAGAAACTATAAAACTCAGAGGAAAACATAGGCAGAACACTCGATGACAAAAATCAAAGCAAGATCCTCTATGACCTACCTCCTAGAGTAATGGAAATAAAAACAAATGTAAACAAGTGAGACCTGATTAAACTTAAAAGCTTTTGCACAGCAAAGGAAACTATAAGCAAGGTGAAAGCAACCCCCTGAATGGGAGAAAATAATAGCAACTGAAACAACTAACAAAGGATTAATTTCCAAAATATGCAAGCAGTTCATACAACTCAATACCAGAAACAAAACAAAACAAAACAAAAAAAACCCAGTCAAAAAGTGGGAAAAAGACCTAAACAGACATTACTCCAAAGAAGACATGCAAATGGCTAACAACCAGATGAAAAGATGCTCAATATCGCTCATTATTAGAGAAATGCAAATCAAAACTACAATGAGATATCATGTTACACCAGTCAGAATGGCCCTCATGAAAAACAATAAATGCTGGAAACAAACAATGCTACAGACAGTAAAGGCTGGAAAGGGTATGGAGAAAAGGGAACACTTTTGCACTGTTGGTGGGAATATAAATTGATACAGCCACGATGGAAGATGGTATAATAAAAATAAAATTAAAAAATAAATAAAAAATAAAAAATAAAAACTAGGAATAAAACTACCACATGATCCATCAGTCCCACTCCTAGGCATATACCCCGAGGAAACCAAAATTGAAAGAGACACATGTATCCCCTTGTTCATTGCAGCACTATTTACAATAGCCAGACCATGGAAGCAATCTAGATGTCCATTGACAGATGAATGGATAAAGAAGTTGTGGTATATATATATATACAATGGAATATTACTTGGCCATAAAAGGAATGCATTTGAGTCAGTTCTAATTAGGTGGATGAACCTAGAACCTATTTTGCAGAGTGAAGTGAATCAGAAAGAGAAAGATAAATACCATATTCTAACACATATATATGGAATCTAAAAGAATGGTCCTGAAGAATTTATTTACATGGCAACAATGAAGAAACAGACATAGAGAACAGACTTATGGACATGGGGAGGGGGAAGAAAGGGTGACATGTATGGAAAGAGTAATATGGAAACTTGCATTACCATATGTAAAATAGATAGTCAATGGGAATTGGTTGTATGGCTTATGAAACTCAAATAGGGGCTCTGTATCAACCTAGAGGGGTGGGATGGGGAGGGAGATGGGAAGGAGGTTCAAAAGGGAGGGGATATATGTATACCTATAGCTGATTCGTATTGAAGTTTGACTGAAAACAGCAAAATACTGTAAAGCAATTATCCTTCAANGGCTCTGTATCAACCTAGAGGGGTGGGATGGGGAGGGAGATGGGAAGGAGGTTCAAAAGGGAGGGGATATATGTATACCTATAGCTGATTCGTATTGAAGTTTGACTGAAAACAGCAAAATACTGTAAAGCAATTATCCTTCAATAAAAAATAAATTAATAAAAATAGTACAAACTTTTTTAAATGATAGAAAACAAAGGAGTAAGCCAGAGACTAGGAAGAAAATGGAAAAAAAAACCCCATATATTTGTCAAAGAAATTAGATCTAGAAAACATAATTTCTTTGCCTAAATAGGGCTTCCCCAATGACTCAGCAGGTAAATAATCCACCTTTAGTTTAGAAGACACAGGCGATGTGGGTTCAGTCCCTGGGTTGGGAAGATCCCCTGGAGAAAGAAATGGCAACCCCTCTAGTGAGAAGGGAATAGCCAGGATAAGATGGTTGGATGGCATCTCTGACTCGATAGACATGAGCTTGAGCAAGCTCTAGGAGTTGGTGATGGACTGGGAAGCCTGGCATGCTGCAGTCCATGAGGTCGCAAAGAGTTGGACACCACTGCACCACTCAAATGAACTGAACTAACTGCTCTTCTTGCCTGAAAAATCCCATGGACAGAGGAGCCTGGTAGGCTACAGTTCAGTGGGTTATAAAGAGTCAGACACAACTGAGCAACTAAGCACTATCCCTCAATAAGGTAAATAAAATTTTTAAAAATAGCACACTTGAAATATCTTTTGAAAGGCAGATTTGAAGATTATATTGCAACATACAATAAACTCATGGAAAAGTACTCAGTATCTCTTCAAATAAATGCAAATCAGAACTATAATGAGTATCACACATGCCCACTAACCTAGCAAAAATTAAACGTTCTGTCAGCACCAGTGTTGGTGAGTAAGTAGAGCAATGAGGACCTTCGTGTGTTGCTGAAGGATATGCCAAGTTGTATGATACCTTTTGAAAAAATTCATTAGTTTCTTAAGATGACAAACATAAACACACTAAGACAGATCAATTTTAAGTTATAAAAATTTTCTAAGAAAATGAAGCAGAGGCCTACAAAAGATTCATAAGAGAAAGTTCATAGCACTTTTCTCCATAGTAACTCCCAAACTGGAAAAAACACAAATGTGTATCAAAAATAGAATGGATTAATGAGTCACGAAACATACATGTGTACATTGTAATGTAAACATATAATACATAGATATAGAAATACATTAATATAGCTATACAAAGATAGTACAGATTGATACTTTAAGTAATGTACATGAAATTCACAATCATTATGAAGAAAAAAAAAGCCAGACACAAAAGAACATACATTTTTCTCCTCAAGTAGTAGAATCTTTATGTTCTTATTTAGAACTTGGACAAAATTTTGCATTTGCCTCAATAAATAAATTATGATAAAAATGATGCAATGTGATTTCTGAAACTAAATCATAAAATTTCCATGCACTTATTTACTCTCTTGGAATCTTGCTCTTGGAATCTACCAACACCGTTGAGGAAATCCAAGCAGTCTGGAGAGGAACTGAATTCTCAGCCCATGTTGTGAGCTGACCCATGATAGCACCCACTTGCTAGGGAGGTGAATACTTGTTCTGAAAGCATACCCCGACATCAGCATGCTCTGATGTCGTTCAGAGCAAAAGTGAGCCATTTCTACTGACCTATTTCCAAATTGCCAATTTGGGAAGAAAATAAATGGTTGTGGTTGTTTTAAGCTGCTAAATTTTGTAGTGATCTAATATATACCTTCCCAGGGGTCATGTATGGATATGAGAGTTGGACTATAAAGAAAGCTGAGCACCGAAGAATTGATGCTTTTGAACTGTGGTGTTGAAGAAGACTCTTGAGAGTCCCTTGGACTGCAAGGAGATCCAACCCGTCTATCCTAAGGGAGATCAGTCCTGGGTGTTCATTGGAAGGACTGATGTTGAAGATGAAACTCCAATACTTTGGCCACCTGACACAAAGAGCTGACTCATTTGAAAAGACCCTGTTGCTGGGAAAGATTGAGGGCAGGAGGAGAAGGGGACAACAGAGGATGAGATGGTTGGATGGCATCACCAACTCAATGGACATTGGTTTGGGTCGACTCCAGGAATTGGAGATGGACAGGGTGGCCTGGTGTGCTGCAGTTCATGGGGTCGCAAAGAGTTGGACATGACTGAGTGACTGAACTGAACTGAATATATACCTATAAGTAACATTCTAATACAGGAAATAGTGTACTAGTGTAACCGAAACATAAAACATGCAGCTTTGCCTTTGGGCTGTGAAGTAAATGGAAGCTAAAAGGGATTTGAAAAGAGGATTTGGAAAAGGTAAAGGGACTAGAGGAGGCTGTAGGTGAGAGGGAGTGAAACTGAATTTATTACTAAAAACCTGAGAAAAGAGTCCTTTGTTATTCAATGGTGGAAATTGTGGCAGCAGTGTTCCCTTTGATTGTGTTAGTGATTACGGTTGAGTTATGCTAGAGAGATTTCCCAGAGTGATATTGGAAGTGCCACTTGCCTTCTAATATTCTATGATAAAATGTGAGAAGAAAAAGATGTTCTAAGAATAAACTCTTAAATATATTAGAACCAGGACTTTCTGGTAGAAAAACAAGACAGTTTCTTATTTCTAGCCTCTCCAGATGGCAGACGATTCTCAAATTAAGTAAGAGTATAAGGCTGTGGGACCATACTCTTAAGGATTCTTGGAGGACCCTCTCTGGCTTTGAGTATGGTCCCACAGCAGCCTCAAAGGGAATCTCTGGTATAGGAGGGCTTATCTCTTAGAGAACTGTTAGTGTCACTCTTATCTACTTGAGTGTATTCATAAGCTGATATATAAGAAATTCACAAGATTTTTAAAATAATTGTAGCAAGTGGCACTGAAAGCAAGGGAGGTTATACAAAACAAAAAGAGGCCTTTGCCCCCCTCCTCAATTTTTTTGAACAAGAAACAAGCTGAGATGTCTAATCAGTTGCAAACATGGTCCACTCATTATGGAAAAGTATGGATGGCTCAGAAAGCAGTCTTAGAGCTTAAAAAATGGCAGGAATCACAGAGAACAAATTCTAGGAATATGACTGAGTCTTCATCAAGAAAATTGCAACATGTTTCTGACTGGTTTGAAAAATTAGACAAGTTACTGGTCTGAGTGTTCTGTTTTCTTCTTTCGGATGGGTGTGATCATAGTAGTTATCCTGTGCTGTTCCTCCATTGTTCTTTCATTTATGGGCATCAGATAATCTGTTTTAGTTCACAATTTTTCATATGGAATAGAGTAAATCTCTAAGAGCTGTGCTTATATGGGAGGGAGAGAAAGGCAGAGAGAGAGAGAGAGAGAGAGAGAAGCAAAATGTAAGTAAATAGGGTACATTTATAAGAAAGTACCCTAGCCTATTCTTATGCCTTTATTATTTTTGAGCTTGAAGTTGTATTGGAACATAAATACTTACACAAATAATAAAGTAAAAAAAAAGTCCCAAAACCTCTGATTTCTAATTCTTCATAAACTCATTTCAGCTGTTTCAGCTCTTACTTTTCTCTGTTCTCTGAGCAAAAATCACTAAATTTATACAACTCAGCATTTGGCAATAAATTGCCTCTTCACATTTAATAATATATATCCTTTCATTTGTGCTTGTCTTTGCTGTCTACACAGGGAAGATGGAATAACTCAATAGTTAAAGGCAAGACTTTGGACATGACTCCCATCTCTTTCTCTAACTTGTTCTATGACTCTGCTGCTGCTGCTGAGTCGCTTCAGTCGTGTCCGACTGTGCGACCCCATAGACTGCAGCCCATTAAGCTCCTCTGTCCCTGGGATTCTCCAAGCAAGAACACTGGATTGGGTTGCCATTTTCTTCTCCAAACGACCCTAGTAAGTTATTTAATCTCTACATCTTTCAGGTCCCTTACCTATAACTTAGAGATAATACTGATAAATTTACCTTCCTCACTGGATAGTCGGGAGGATTAAGTCAGATAAAGAATGTTAAAAAGTTCCTATGGGGGCTCAATAAGTGTTAGCTATTATCATCATTTTCATTATAAAGGCTTTAAGCTCTTTGAGAATAAAGATTCTCTTTTAGACATTTGATTATACAGAGAACACATTAAAGTTCTGACTGCACAATTGTATTCCATACATCTGACTGATTAATGAAAGAGTGTTTATTATCCAAATCTATAACAAATGCAAAGAGTAATACATCAGGCATGTTATTTAGTGAAATAATTTTTGTATGAGAAAACAATTTTTGTAAAGATATACCGGAAACCATGATTGCAATTTGTCTCCTACAAAGACATAATGTTTTCTGTTACATAGAGTACATATAATCAGATTTTCCTTGTTTTTAGGAAAATATTACTCATGTAAGTAAATATATTTTAAAATAAGCTGAAAAAGCTTTAGTTACTATATTATCCTTAAATTTTTAAAAGTGTTATTGGCAATACATTCAAACTTTCTGAATACTAACTTGTCCTTTTCTGTTTTCACATTATCCAATTTAGGAAAAACTAAATGCCTTTTATTACCCCTGTTGAAACCTCTAGATGCAATTATATGTATTTTTTTGTTTTCACTGCCAGGAATACATATATATGATATCTATTGCTTCACTATTTACTCTCTACTTAATCCTCTGTGGTCTGACTTTGGGCTTCCCTGATAGCTCAGTTGGTAAATAACACATCTGCTATGTAGGAGATCCCGGTTAGCAATATTCTTTGGCTTCCCTTGTGGCTCAGCTGATAAAGAATCCATCTGCAATGTGGGAGACCTGGGTTCAATCCCTGGGTTGGGAAGATCCCCTGGAGAAAGGAAAGGCTACCCACTCCACTATTCTGGCCTGGAGAATTCCATGGACTGTATAGTCCATGGGGTCGGACATGACTANCTGATAAAGAATCCATCTGCAATGTGGGAGACCTGGGTTCAATCCCTGGGTTGGGAAGATCCCCTGGAGAAAGGAAAGGCTACCCACTCCACTATTCTGGCCTGGAGAATTCCATGGACTGTATAGTCCATGGGGTCGGACATGACTAAGCAACATTCAATTTCAGTCTGACTTTTGTCACCTAGAAAATACCAAAAATGGATTTTAAAGGGCATCTAGGCTTTTCCTTTGTCATTTTTATCATAAATCTCAAGCCATGCAAACCTTAACTATAGAATTTGAATTAAGGCTTTGAAGTAGTGTTTCTTTGACTTTCACATGCCTCATACTAACTTGGGGAGTTAATTAATAATTCTGATTTATAAACCTTAACCCCAGAGATTCTGATTCAGTGGTTACTGGGTGAGGTCAAGAATCTAAATTTTTCACAAAATCCAAGGTTATTTTGAAGTATTGAGGTCTACTCTTTGAAGAGGCACCACCTTAAAAGAATTGAATAAAGCAGAGGGAAAATGAAAAGCTGTGCTATCTCCAAAAGTCTATCTTCTTAACCTCTTTGATGCTATTATTTTTTATTTCTTTCATTTCCAGAGTCCTTCTCCCACTTCTTGATTGTCACCTTGTTATAAGGATTAGTCCTAAATTTCCGCTTATTCTTTTTATTTAAATATTTTCACATCCACAGATTGAACTATAATATTTATGCATAATTCTCCTGTCTGTTTCTTCCTAATTAATCCGTATCTTTGGCTACTTATACATTCCATGTTAAATAAATTAGTTTACTTATTTTTTCAAGTGGTACTAGATTCCACCTTCTTTTTTTTTCTACTTAGTCTCTCATCATTGATTACAAAATGCAGCTCATTTTTTTTTGTAAATATCATGGACTAGCTTTAAATGGGTTTTATTTGCTGTAGGATGGGAAAGTTTGAGGAAATCCAGAGTTCTGAGACCACACAGAATTAATGAGACATAGTCAAAAATTGAAAGAAATCTGGAAACAAGGAGAAAAAAACCTCAAATGTTCATTTCCTGTAAGGATTGGAACAGCAGTGAAGTTAGATGTTATGGGGATCTAACTCTCTACAAAGACTTAGACGATACCAAAAAACTATACATACTAGTAGCAAAGGACTCAAAATATGAACTCAGGTACTAGTAGTGGACAAAGATCTACTTTTCTACAACTAGAGCAGAGATGCTGTCAAAACAAAAGAAGAAAAATTTATTTAAGCTATGGTTCATTCATTCCATTATTTAGCAAATTTTATTGAAAATCTATCACACCCCTGACATTGTGCAATGCACTAGGACTAGAACAGCAAATAAAAGAGTCCCTGCTCTCAAAAAGTTAAATTCTAAATAAGAAAGGATTTAAACATAAATGATCAGAATAATTTCATGATAGTGCTATGAAGACAATATAAAGTGGTATGTTGCAGAATAATTGGGATTGGAGACTGAGGGGAGAAAAGGACAATGGTACATTAAACAAGGTGATCAGGGAAGGTTTCTCTGATGACTATTTGAGCTGAGAGATGATTGGCAAGAAATTTCCAACTGGGAGTTATTTGAAGACTCAGAGATGGAGTGTTTGATGCAAAAGAACAAAGAGATTAATGAGTAGGAAGTCATGGTGGTCAGAATAAGATTTGAGAATATGAGGAATCCAAAGAAGTCTGCTGTGCTTGGAGGTTAATGAGCAATGACACAGAAATGGTAGGAAGTCAAGTCAAAAAAGTACTCTGAAGTTAGATCATGTAGGTTTGGTATAAGCCACATAAAGTTTTTGGGTTTTATCCAAAGTACAATGGAAAGCCATAGAAAATTTTAGGCAAAAATGTGAGAATTATGTTTTTGAAAGATAACTGTGGCTTCTACATTGAGAATGAACTATAGAAACATAAAAGAAGACACAGGTAAACAACTGGAAAGGACTTGGTTAGAAGTCGTTATGGCCTGATATTGGATAATAGCAGTGAAGATGAAGACAGTGGAAATATAGAAGATATATTTGGGAGTTAAAACTGAAAAGAGTAATAGATGAGTTGTGGGAGGGGTTTCAAGGAGAAGGAAAAATTAAGGAAAATTCCTAGGTCTCAACTCGACTGAATGGTGGTACCATCTAATGGAGTAGAAACATTTGTAGAGAGATTTTGAAGGAAACAAATATTTACAGTTTCCCTATGTTTAGTTAGAGAACCCTAATCACTCATCTAGAGCAGACATCCTGGAATGTGAAGTCAAGTGGGCCTTAGAAAGCATCACTAAGAACAAAGCTAGTGGAAGTGATGGAATTCCAGTGGAGCTATTTCAAATCCTGAAAAATGATGCTGTGAAAGTGCTGCACTCAATATGCCAGCAAATTTGGAAAACTCAGCAGTGGCCACAGGACTGGAAAACGTCAGTTTTCATTCCCATCCCAAAGAAAGGCAATGCCAAAGAATGCTCAAACTACCGCACAATTGCACTCATCTCACATGCTAGTAAAGTAATGCTCAAAATTCTCCAAACCAGGCTTCAGCAATATGTGAACCGTGAACATCCTGATGTTCAAGCTGGTTTTAGAAAAGGCAGAGGAGCTCAAATTGCCAACTTCCGCCGGATCATAGAAAAAGCGAGAGAGTTCCAGAAAAACATCTATTTCTGCTTTATTGACTATGCCAAAGCCTTTGACTGTGTGGATCACAATAAACTGTGGAAAATTCTGAGAGAGATGGGCATACCAGACCACCTGACCTGCCTCTTGAGAAATCTGTATGCAGGTCAGGAAGCAACAGTTAGAACTGGACATGGAACAACAGACTGGTTCCAAATAGGAAAAGGAGTATGTCAAGGCTGTATATTGTCACCCTGCTTATTTAACTTNTATGCAGGTCAGGAAGTAACAGTTAGAACTGGACATGGAACAACAGACTGGTTCCAAATAGGAAAAGGAGTACGTCAAGGCTGTATATTGTCACCCTGCTTATTTAACTTATATGCAGAGTACATCATGAGAAACACTGGACTGGAAGAAACACAAGCTAGAATCAAGATTGCCAGGAGAAATATCAATAACCTCAGATATGCAGATGACACCACCCTTATGGCAGAAAGTGAAGAGGAGCTAAAAAGCCTCTTGATGAAAGTGAAAGAGGAGAGTGAAAAAGTTGGCTCAAAGCTCAACATTCAGAAAACAATCATGGCATCCAGTCCCATCACTCCATGGTAAATAGATGGAGAAACAGTGGAAACACTGTCATATTTATTTTTGGGGGCTCCAAAATCACTGTAGATGGTGACTGCAGCCATGAAATTAGAAGACACTTACTCCTTGGAAGAAAAGTTATGACCAACCTAGATAGATAGTATATTCAAAAGCAGAGACATTACTTTGCAGACTAAGGTCCATCTAGTCAAGGCTATGGTTTTTCCTGTGGTCATGTATGGATGTGAGAGTTGGACTGTGAAGAAGTCTGAGCCCTGAAGAATTGATGCTTTTGAACTGTGGTGTTGGAGAAGACTCTTGAGAGTCCCTTGAACTGCAAGGAGATCCAACCAGTCCATTCTGAAAGAGATCAACCC
The DNA here is from genome assembly GCA_006410675.1 of Oreotragus oreotragus. Taxonomy (NCBI): domain Eukaryota; kingdom Metazoa; phylum Chordata; class Mammalia; order Artiodactyla; family Bovidae; genus Oreotragus; species Oreotragus oreotragus. Next base: position 75,983 of record SJYX01024791.1, read on the forward strand.
TGGGATTTCTTTGGAAGGAATGATGCTAAAGCTGAAACTCCAGTATTAAGCTGAAACTCCAGTATTAAGCTGAAACTCCAGTATTTTGACCACCTCATGCAAAGAGTTGACTCATTGGAAAAGACTCTGATGCTGGGAGAGATTGGGGGCAGGAGGAGAAGGGGATGACCAAGGATGAGATGGCTGGATGACATCACGGAGTCAATGGACATGACTCTGAGTGAACTCCGAGAGATGGTAATGAGCAGGGAGGCCTGGCATGCCTGGAGTCGCAAAGAGTCGGACACGACTGAGCGACTGAGCTGAATCATCTAAGAAAGCCTGAAGGGAAGGGAAGCAGCTCAGTCACGTCTGACTCTTTTTGACCCCATGGACTGTAGCCTACCAGGCTCCTCTATCCATGGGATTTTCCAGGCAAGAGTACTGGAGTGGAGTGCCATTTCCTGCTCCAGAGGATCTTCCTGACCTAGGGATCGAACCTGGGTCTCCCACATTGTAGGCAGATGCTTTATCATCTGAGCCACCAAGGAAATCCCTAAGATGTCAAAATTTACTCTGAGTTGGTAACGTGTGTCCTGTTACTGATGGAGCAGGGGTTTGAGGAAGAAACTAGGTTTAGTTCTAAGGGAAATTATTATTTTTTTTAACTTTCTATACATAGCTAAGTATGTGGCTTGAAAACTCTTACCTACTCTGTGTATAAATCCTTAGAAATATCCTCAGTTTGGAGGAATTATGGATGAGGAGCAGTGTCCTAGATTGCTTCAGTCATGTCCAACACATTGCGACTCCATGGACTGCAGCCTGCAAGGTTCCTCTGTCCATGGGATTTCCCAGGCAAGAATACCGGAGTGAGTTGTCATTTCCTTCTCCAGGGGATCTTCTCTACTCAGGGATCAAACCCACGTCTCTTCAATTCAGTTCAGTTGCTTAGTCATGTCCAATTTTTTGCGATCCCATGAACTGCAGCACTCCAGGCTTCCCTGTCCATCACCAACTCCCAGAGCTTGCTCAAACCTATGTCCATCAAATTGGTGATGCCATCCAACCATCTCATCCTCTGTCATCCCCTGCTCCTTCTGCCTTCAATCTTTCCCAGCATCAGGGTCTTTTCCAGTGAGTCATTTCTTCACATCAGGTGGCCAAAGTACTGGAGCTTCAGCTTCAGCATCAGTCATTTCAATGAATATTCAGGACTGATTACTTTAAGATTGATTGCTTTGATCTCCTTGCTGTCCAAGAGACTCTCAAGAGTCTTCTCCAACACCACAGTTCAAAAGCATCAATTCTTCAGTGCTCAGCTTTCTTGACAGTCCAACTTTCACATCCTACATGACTACTGGAAAAACCATAGCTTTGACTAGACAGACCTTTGTCAACAAAGTAATGTTTCTGCTTCTTAATATGCTGTCTATGTTGGTCATAGCTATTTTTCCAAAGAGCAAGCATCTTCTAATTTCATGGCTACAGTCACCATCTGCAGTGATTTTGGAGACCGCCCCCCTCCCCCCCGCCAAAATAAAGTTTGTCACTGTTTCCATTGTTTCCCCATCTATTTCCCATGAAGTCACAGGACCAGATGCCATGATCTTTGTTTTTTGAATGTTGAGTTTTAATCCAACTTGTTCACTTTCCTCTTTCACTTTCATCAAAAGGCTATTTAGTTTTTCTTCGCTTCCTGCCATAAGGGTGGTGTTATCTGTATATCAGAGGTTACTGATGTTTCTGCCAGAAATCTTGATTCCAATTTGTGCTTCATCCAGCCGGGCATTTTGCATGATGTACTCTGCATATAAGTTAAATAAGCAGAGTGTATACAGCCTTGATGGAGAAGGCAATGGCACTCCACTCCAGTACTCTTGCCTAGAGAATCCCAAGGATAGGGGATCCTGTTGGGCTGCCATCTATGGGGTAGCACAGAGATGGACATGACTGAAGCGACTTAGCAGCAGCAGCAGCAGCATACAGCCTTGATGTACTCCTTTTCCCTATTTGGAACCAGTCTATTGTTCCATGTCTGGTTCTAATTGTTGCTTCTTGACTTGCATACAGATTTCTAAGGAGGGAGATAAGGTGATCTGATATTCCCATCTCTTGAAGAATTTTCCACAGTTTGTTGTGATCCACACAATCAACGGCTTTGGCAAAGTCAATAAAGCAGAAATAGATGTTTTTCTGGAACTCTCTTGCTTTTTCTATGATCCAGTGGATGTTGGCAATTTGAACTCTGATTCATCTGCCTTTTCTAAATCTAGCTTGTATATCTGGAAGGTCACAGTTTGCATACTGTTAAAGCCTGGCTTGGAGAATTTTGAGCATTACTCTGCTAGCATGTTCAGTTCAGTTAAGTTCAATTGCTCAGTCATGTCCAACTCTTTGCGACCCCATGAATCGCAGCACACCAGGCCTCCCTCTATCACCAACTCCCAGAGTTCACCCAAACTCATGTCCATCGAGTTGGTGATGCCATCCAGCCATCTCATCCTCTGTTGTCCCCTTCTCCTCCTGCCCCCAGTCCCTCCCAGCATCAGGGTCTTTTTCAATGAGTCAACACTTTGCATTGGTGGCCAAAGTATTGGAGTTTCAGCTTTAGCATCAGTTCTTCCAATGAACACCCAGGATTGATCTCCTTTTAGAATGGACTGGTTGGATCTCCTTGCAGTCCAAGGAACTCTCAAGAGTCTTCTCCAACAACACAGCTCAAAAGCATCAATTCTTCAGTGCTCAGCTTTCTTCACAGTCCACCTCTCACATCCATACATGACCACTGGAAAAAACATAACCTTGACTAGACAGACCTTAGTCAGCAAAGTAATGTCTCTGCTTTTGAATATGCTATCTAGGTTGGTCAGGTTCAGTTCAGTTCAGTTCAGTCGCTCGGTCGTGTCTGACTCTTTGCGACTCCATGAATCGCAGCACGCCAGGCCTCCCTGTCCATCACCAACTCCCAGAGTTCACTCAGGCTCACGTCCATCGAGTCGCTGATGCCATCCAGCCATCTCATCCTCTGTCGTCCCCTTCTCCTCCTGCCCCCAATNCAGTGACAGACTTTATCTTTTTGGGCTCCAAACCACTGCAGATGGTGACTGCAGCCATGAAATTAAAAGACGCTTACTCCTTGGAAGAAAAGTTATGACCAACCTAGATAGCATATTCAAAAGCAGAGACATTACTCTGCTGACTAAGGTCCATCTAGTCAAGGCTATGGTTTTTCCTGTGGTCATGTATGGATGTGAGTTGGACTCTGAAGAAGGCTGAGTGCTGAAGAATTGATGCTTTTGAACTGTGGTGTTGGAGAAGACTCTTGAGAGTCCCTTGGACTGCAAAGAGATCCAACCGGTCCATTCTGAAGGAGATCAGCCCTGGGATTTCTTTGGAAGGAATGATGCTAAAGCGAAACTCCAGTACTTTGGCCACCTCACAAGAAGAGTTGACTCATTGGAAAAGACTCTGATGCTGGGAGGGATTCGGGGCAGAAGGAGAAGGGACAACAGAGAATGAGATGGCTCGATGGCATCACTGACTCGATGGATGTGAATCTGAGTGAACTCTGGGAGTTGGTGATGGACAGGGAGGCCTGGCGTGCTGCGATTCATGGGGTCACAGAGTCGGGCACGACTGAATGACTGAACTGAACTGAACTGAATAAACAATCAAGTGCAAATGTCAGAGAAGTGAGGTCCATAAACCTGGATATAATGGAGAGATATAGGCCAGAGAATTATTTGAAAGTCATCTATATCTAGAGGCCTATCAGAGGAGTCCAGCTAACAAAAGAAGTAGAGAAGCAGGCACTGAGTCAGGAGTGTGATGTATCAACCAAAAGTGTTCTAGGACAAAGGGAATAATTTATTGTGTCAAATCTGCTGTAAGTTCCAAGGAGGTATGAAACCAAAAATTTAGCAAGGTAAAGAATATTGAAGACCTTTACAAGTACTGTTTCAGAAATTTTGTGTAAATGAAGGTGGAAATCCAATTGGCATAGATGGAAGAGAGAATGGGAAATGAAGAAATGGAGATGTCAATTACAGAAAGTTCTTGAAGAAATTCTGATGAAAAGTAAAGATGTTTTAATATGCACAATGTTGAGATGGCTGCTGATGAGATTCTAATTATTACAATTTTCTCCATACCATACCACAGACAGTTAGGGTAGTTGTAGAGGTACAGGGCAAGCATACAGTATAGATCATAACTACATAATAATATATTATGAATAATTCTTTTTCCCTGCAATCAAGCTTATGCCTTAAATATTGGTCTCCCTGTTTTCAATATCTATTCTTCATACAACCTTTTGCAGATCTTTTAAAATCAGGATTTCCCTATTTAAATAATTCTCCAGAACTAAAACCTAGAATCAAGGTTATCCATATTCCAATCTATAAAATACCCCCAATATGCCTCTTCAGCCTGATTTCTTATTTCTTTACATTCTTGTTCTCATCAAGATAATTCTTTCTTGTGTTTTTAGCATATCTTACACCTATTTAAGAGTCAACATCTTTTTGAAAGTAGTGAGTAGTGTTTAAAAACATGGAATCTGGAGCTGGTCACCTAGATTCAGTCTGCCACTTGCTATCTGTGTGATTTTGTACACATTTCCTAACATTTTTATGCCTCAGTTTTCCTATCCATAAAATCAATATGTTTCTCATGATTTTTCTGAGGAATAAATCACAGCATCTGACCATGGTAACTACTTTGTGCGTGATAGCAGTTTTCATTTTTAATTTCTGAAATGCTCTTCTCTTCTTTCATTCTTTGAATCTTTTCTTTGAAAAGTAATGCCATTTGAGGTTTTTTTTAATAAAGCTTTCCTAGTTGATTCAGTATGGCTTCTGCCCTGATATTATTTTCTCAATTAAGGCAATTATTTATTATGAATGCTTAGTAAATATATATGAGATTGCCTTTTTATCTTACAGTTTTCATACATGCCTTTCAAATATGTAGTTAAGTCAAGATTTTTATTTTTTCTCTATTGCATTCAGAATCTTATTTTTCACATTTTAGTTTAGTAGAGTTTAAATGATTAATTTATTAAGTCTTCCAATGTATCTATCGTTAAAATCAGCAAGGTAGTCTTTTACAGTTACATTAAACTGGATTTATTTTAAGTAATCCACTAATATACTTGATTAATTCTGTCTTCATCTGTGCTGCTTATGCCCTTTCCTGGAATTAGAAAGAATTATTGAGGTGTAACATTTTGCAACCATTTTTATGACCAAATCAGAAAATAGGGTAAATATGGGTCACTGAATGGAGGAGAAGTAGATGTTGAATGTCAGATTTAATTAAGGAAAGTAAATCTGAAGGAATGGTGTACAAAAGCAAGAGAGGAAAAGTATACAATGATCAATTACAAAGATCAAATAATAAGAAAGTAGAAGAGAGATATAATTAAATATGTGGAAAATGTTAGATAAAGTTGGCATATGGAAAGGAAAACTAGAGAAAATAAGATCATAGACACTTACCTGGCCACATACCAAAACAATTTCCATATGTAACTGAGCTAAGATATAAACATCAAGGCTTTGATATTATAGAAAAAGTTTCATCAAAATTCTGGGTTAAGGAGAATTTCTCAAACATAGAAGTGCAATAAAAAGCAATTAAAAAAGTACAGACTTAACTGAGAAACACAGGCCTTATATAATGAACAAAGGAGAAAAACAATTGACATATCAACTTTTTTCTACATATTTATAGTTTCCGTTACAGTCAAATACAAGAAAAGTGAAAACTCCAGTTTTCACCTAGCAAACCCTCAAAGTATTACACATTCAACACTTTAAAGGTGTAAGAAATTATAAGTAACTTTAATTGGTGGGTACTATTAATATATACCAGGTCCTGTTTAAACTCAAGCTTATGTTTCGCTGATAAGATAAAAAATAGTATTTGGTATTGCTATTTTAGAACATACTTAGGCAACATAATTAAGAATAATTAACATTAAATTAGTGTTGAGGGATAATCAATGTTTAATGGATTTTTTTTCTTTTGCTCTACTGAAATTTCAACAAAAACAAATATACATACTCAGCAGAGCCAACCTAAAGATCTATTATTGGAAAGATTTAGGAGAACCAGTGAATACTTTTTTGAAATAATAACTTTTTTCAAGGGATGATATTATTTACCTTTCAAAGTTGTACAATGTCTCACAGACACCTTTGAATGTTAAGATATGAATAACTGGTAGTGGAAGTAAACTTAAGAAAAAAGGGAAATCCATCAAATTGAGTCAGCATAGTGTAAATCTGTCCCTTATTTACATGTGTGATGCTTAAGAAGAGAAACTATTACCCAAGGACTAATTGAATACTCTATATTACAGAGGTGGATACTAAAATAATTGCGAGAGCACACATAATTATGGTGTTAATATTCTGCCTAGCCTGAAAAATGCATATCAGCTCTGTCTACATTTATTAATATCTCTCCTCCTCTTTTGTTTTGTTTCACTCATGACCTTCATATCAACTGGAGAGGCAAAATAAACTTGAATCAAGTCATATATTTAAATTCTGTCTTATCAAAAAACTAACTCAAAGTGAATAGAGAAGGCAGGTTATAGTATCTTTCATATCTCACGATGACAGATTTGAATTGGAGGATTGCTGAATTTCTTACTCTAGATATTTTTCTAATACATTTATCCTACTTTACTATTTTCAGCGGGGGAAAGGTGGGTAAGTGGCAGAAGCATGTGGGACAAAATTGTGCTGTATAACGTAGCCCCACTCTTTGTGGGGATTTCTCACTAAGAGATTGGTAGTTGTATGGTAATTTTACCACAGCATTATTGTTGGAGACAATGAGGAAGAGCTACAGAAAGAGTTTGAGAAGGAGGGGGAAAAATGTCAGTGTACAAATAGAAGAATTCAGTAGTGGACCTGAGCAGGGATTTCTCTCTTTTATCCAAAAATAGTGACTCTGTACCATGAGATAGTAAAGGCTCATCTTCAGTGTGTACTTGATGCTGATGGAGAGACATGCACTTTTGTTCCATTTATATAGTTAGTTTTGTGTCAGCTCTGCTCTGAACTAGCTGTGTGACATCGGACAAGGCACTTAACTGCCTGGGTGTTTGTTTTCCTGATACGCTTTCAAATGTAAATTGAGAAGAATAATTGGATTAAATATTAAAAAAATAATTAACATGTAAATATTTTAAAAACTTACAACAGTACATCCATTAAGCAATGATAAAGGTGTTAGCTATGGGCTTCCCAGGTGGCTAGGTAGTGAATGCAGGAGACTCAAGAGATGTGGCTTTGATCCCTGGGTGGGGAAGATCCCTTGGAGGAGGAAATGGCAACCCACTCCAGTATTCTTGCCTGGAAAATCCCACGGACAGAGGAGCCTGGCAGGCCATGGTCCATGGGGTCACAGAGTCAGACTTGAGTGAACACACACACACACATACATGTTAGCTACACCTACATTTTCTTTGTATTCAGTTCAGTTCAGTTCAGTCGCTCAGTTGTGTCCAACTCTTTGTGACCCCATGAATCGCAGCACACCAGGCCTCCCTGTCCATCACCAACTCCTGGAGTTCACTCAGACTCGCGTCCATTGAGTCAGTGATGCCATCCAGCCATCCCATCTTCCGTCGTCCCCTTCTCCTCCTGCCCCCAATCCCTGCCAGCATCAGAGTCTTTTCCAATGAGTCAACTCTTCGCATGAGGTGGCCAAAGTACTGGAGTTTCAGCTTTAGCATCATTCCTTGCAAAGAAATCCCAGGGCTGATCTCCTTCAGAATGGACTGGTTTGATCTCCTTGCAGTCCAAGGGATTCTCAAGAGTCTTCTCCAACACCACACTTCAAAAGCATCAATTCTTCGGCGCTCAACCTTCTTCACAGTCCAACTTTCACATCCATACATGACTACTGGAAAAACCATAGCCTTGACTAGACGGACCTTAGTCGGCAAAGTAATGTCTCTGCTTTTGAATATGCTATCTAGGTTGGTCATAACTTTTCCTCCAAGGAGTAAGCATCTTTTAATTTCATGCAATTTACTACGTTACTAAATCGTATGTATAATAGGGGGCTTCCCAGGTGGGGCTAGTGGTAAAGAACCCACCTGCCAATACAGGAGATGCAGGTTCAATCCCTGGGTTGGGAAGATCCCCTGGAGGAGGGCATGGCAACCCTCTCCGATATTCTTGCTTGGAGANGGTAAAGAACCCACCTGCCAATACAGGAGATGCAGGTTCAATCCCTGGGTTGGGAAGATCCCCTGGAGGAGGGCATGGCAACCCTCTCCGATATTCTTGCTTGGAGAATCCCAGGGACAGAGGAGCCTGGTGGGCTATAGCCCATAGGGTGGCAAATAGTCAGACACAACTGATGTGACTTATCACACACACACACACACACACACACACGTATAATAGAATCATAGGGTTTTAAAAAGGTCTTTTAAAAGCAGTTTAGGTTTCACAGCAAAATTTAGGGGATGGTATAGAGATTTCACATATAACACCTGCTCCCACACACTCCATAGCCTCTTTCATTATTAACATCCCTCACAGGAGTGGTACTGTTTTGAATAACTGATGAACCTGCTTTCATAATCATAAGCACTCAAAGTCCTAAATTTATGTTTCAATTCACTCTTGATGTACAATCTATGGGTTTGGAAATGTGTAATGACATGTATCTTACCATTATAGTCTCATACAGAGTATTTTCAAAGTACAAAGTATCCTCTGTGTTCTGCTATTCATTCCCCCCGCCACCACCAAACCCTTGGAACGAACCACCAATCCTTTTACTGTCTCCATATATGTGTGTGTGTGTGTGTGTTAGTCACTCAGTTGTGTCCAGCTCTTCGGGAACCCATGGGCTATAGTCCCACCAGGTTCCTCTTTCTATGGAATTTTCTGGGCAGGAATATTGGAGTGGTTTGCCATTCCCTTCTCCATAGCTTTGCCTTTTTCAAAATGTCAGTACACATGGAATCATAGATTGTAATGTGTTGAAGAAAGGTAAATATTTTGTTGTCCTTTGATTATGTCTCAGTCTTAGTGAACCTATACCCCTGGAATGTGGACTTCATAATAGCTTCTCAGAGATTCTTTTCTGCCTTAGGAGGAACAGAATGACTTTAATGAGTTTGAGTGTTTTCTTTCTCCCACAACTGATAATATCCCAGCAGGTTAGACTTTGGATAACTAGTTTTCCCTGAGAGAAGGCCTTGTTAAAAAGAACAGAATACAATGGTATATTTCAAAATTATTTCCCCATCTGTCCTGCCCCTTTGTCAGAAGCAAAAGATATTTTTTTCTCTAATGTTTTACTGAAGAAACCTGATTAAGCTCCTAGGGGTAAATCTCACATTATTTTGGGGGCCCATTATAAATAGGTCTCCTGGAGGGTTTTAATTCTGTGTTTTCTGCACTAAGGCTCTAGTATTTCAACAACTACATTTCAGGGTTTCCCCACCAAACTGTTCCCCATGGTGGTTTCCACTTTAAATCTCTTCTAAAGACATGCCTTCTGGCCACTTGCCTATCTGTCTCTCCAGTCTTAGGGCAGCAATTTTCGCTGTGTTCTCCACTCTCTTATTGGTCTTAAAGGAAGTTGCTGTTTTTTCTCAGTGTGTTCAGCACTTTACTTAAAAAATAAAAAGTTTCTATGAAATTTGGTGTTTGTGATTTTTTTTTTGACATGTAATCTGTGATTTTATTTATTTATTTTTAATTTATTTTTTTACATGAACTCCCAAACATGAACCCCCCTCCTTGAGGAAAAGTTATTAAATAATGGCTTCCATCAATAAATAAGAATTGATCTAAGATACATAAAATGCTAATTTTTTTTTTTAAAATCTGAGGCCAGTTCAGTTCAGTTCATTCACTCAGTTGTGTCCGACTCTTTGCGACCCCATGAATTGCAGCATGCCAGGCCTCCCTGTCCATCACCACCTCCCAGAGTTCACTCAAACTCACTTCCATCGAGTCCGTGATGCCATTCAGCCATCTCATCCTCTGTTGTCCCCTTCTCCTCCTGCCTCCAATCCCTCCCAGCATCAGAGTCTTTTCCAGTGAGTCAACTCTTCGCATGAGGTGGCCAAAGTACTGGAGTTTCAGCATTAGCATCATTCCTTCCAAAGAACACCCAGGGCTGATCTCCTTTAGAATGGACTGGTTGGATCTCCTTGCAGTTCAAGGGACTCTCNAGTACTGGAGTTTCAGCTTCAGCATCATTCCTTCCAAAGAAATCCCAAGGCGGATCTCCTTCAGAATGGACTGGTTGGATCTCCTTGGAGTCCAACGGACTCTCAAGAGTCTTCTCCGACACCACACTTACCCGAATACAAATGGGACTGGGTGAACTGAGGACAGGTACATGAACTCAGTCAGAAACAACTCTAGTTGGTCTTCATGATGCAGCCAGAAAGAGGACAGTTAAGAGAACAGCCAGACAGCAAGTTACCAGGTACACAAATCCAAAAGGACTCTAAGCCAAATATCAGCAAGTTTTTCTGTAAAAGGCCAGATGGTAACTATCTTAGGTTTGCTGGTCACATATTCTTCTTCGTTTTATTTTTACAAACCTAAAAAGGCGAAAACCATACTTGGGCCCCACCCCTCAGGCTGTATGAAGGCAGGCTGCAGTCTCTGGGTTTGGCTGGTAGCCATTCATTTGTTGACTCCTAAACTAACAGCAGATCTGCAGAAAGGCAGAATCTACTTATTTATTTCCATTCTCCTTACAGAAAGTGCTCTTTGCAAGTGGAATGAATACTTTCACCAACTGCTTCAAGTATGGAATACTGAAACACCACCTGCCTCCTCCCTACAGTGTATAACTAAGTGACAATGGCCTGATACCAAATAACTTTCTGAGTAGGGAAGGCCTTTTCAATCACAGAGCTCTCATTTGGCTTAGTGGGATATGCAGCTTGGGGATCAGAGCTGAATTACTCAAGACAATTTAAGCAGCACTGATCATTCACTGTTTTTGCCCTCAGCTTGCATCTCAATATATGCTGGCCAAATCCTTAAAAAGAGCCACACACTTATTTCTCTGCCCAGGTCATACTTTGCAGGAAGAACGTATTGTGTAATACATCCAAGACTCAGATAATGGAGACAGAAATAAGTAGAGGAGACAAGAAACATACTCACCTGCATTTCAGAGCATTTTTATTTCATCCCTTATCATGCCTCCCTATTCCTAGGGTAACTTCTATGCCATAAATGGAGTGACCTTCCTTGAGCACTGGAATTCCTTTTTTCATGAAGTAGAGTAGAAGTGGAAATGTAGACACTGAGCTTTATTGGATCCAGAGCAGGTGAGGATAGAGACAAATAGCCTGGTAAGCAGGTCCCATAAAGGCTGCTTTTCCTTGTCCTACCTGCCGATGAAACTTTCACAAGGATCATGAGTTACCTGTCTTGGGATCTGCTTCCCATAGTATCCGGTGGTGAGGACTCAGCCATGTGATAGGTTTAGATGAGAACAGCTGCTGCTGCTGCTGCTAAGTCACTTCAGTCATGTCTGACTCTGTGCGACCCCATAGATGGCAGCCCACCAGGCTCCCCTGTCCCTGGGATGCTCCAGGCAAGAACACTGGAGTGGGTTGCCACTTCCTTCTCCAATGCATGAAAGTGAAAAGTGAAAGTGAAGTCATTCAGTTGTGTCCGACTCTTAGAGACCCCACAGACTGCAGCCTACCAGGATCCTCCATCCATGGGATTTTCCAGGCAAGACTACTGGAGTGGGGTGCCATTGCCTTCTCCGATGAGAACTGAGGAGGGATATAAACAAGGAAAATAGACAAAGGTAAGCTGCTTGACCCCAGGAAATAGAATAGAGAGAGAATACTGTAGAATATGNCAGCCTACCAGGATCCTCCATCCATGGGATTTTCCAGGCAAGACTACTGGAGTGGGGTGCCATTGCCTTCTCCGATGAGAACTGAGGAGGGATATAAACAAGGAAAATAGACAAAGGTAAGCTGCTTGACCTCAGGAAATAGAATAGAGAGAGAATACTGTAGAATATGATTCCTAAATTGATCTTATTGCAAGATGACAGGATGGGTATGTCAGAGTTACACTGGAAGACCATTTAAAATAGATTTCCGAGCATCACACAGGGAAGGTCTTATCTGGCTGGCCAGAAGTTGGACATGTCAGTCAACGTCTTTTATAAGCTTCAGAAGTAACTGTGGTACCCAGGCTGTTGGAGGAGCTGACTTTGAAAATACTGTACCATACACAGAGAATGGACTTGTGGAAATAGCGGGGGAGCGAGAGGATGGGACAAACAGAGTAGCATGGAAAGATATACCTTACCATATGAAAAATAGACGTCAGTGGGGATTTGCTGGATGACTCAGGGAGTTTAAACTGGTTGGTATTGTTCAGTTGCTCAGCTGTGTCTGACTCTTTGAAACCCCATAGACTGCAGCATGCCAGGCTTCCCTGTCCTTCGCTATCTCTCAGGTCTATTGAATCGGTGATGCCATCCAACCATCTCATCCTCTGTTGTCTATTTCTCCTTTTGTCCTCAATCTTTCCTAGCATCAGGGTCTTTTCTAATGAGTCAGCTCTTTGCATCAAGTGGCCAAAGTATTGGAGCTTCAATTTCAGCATCAGTTATTCCAATAAATATTTAGTGTTGATTGCCTTTAGGACTGACTGGTTTGATGTCCTTGCTGTTCAAGGGACTCTCAAGAGTCTTCTCCAGCACCACAATTTGAAAGCATCAGTTCTTCAGGAAATAGCGGGGGAGCGAGAGGATGGGACAAACAGAGTAGCATGGAAAGATATACCTTACCATATGAAAAATAGACGTCAGTGGGGATTTGCTGGATGACTCAGGGAGTTTAAACTGGTTGGTATTGTTCAGTTGCTCAGCTGTGTCTGACTCTTTGAAACCCCATAGACTGCAGCATGCCAGGCTTCCCTGTCCTTCGCTATCTCTCAGGTCTATTGAATCGGTGATGCCATCCAACCATCTCATCCTCTGTTGTCTATTTCTCCTTTTGTCCTCAATCTTTCCTAGCATCAGGGTCTTTTCTAATGAGTCAGCTCTTTGCATCAAGTGGCCAAAGTATTGGAGCTTCAATTTCAGCATCAGTTATTCCAATAAATATTTAGTGTTGATTGCCTTTAGGACTGACTGGTTTGATGTCCTTGCTGTTCAAGGGACTCTCAAGAGTCTTCTCCAGCACCACAATTTGAAAGCATCAGTTCTTCGGCACTCAGCATTCTTATGGTCCCAACTCTCACATCTGTACATGACTACTGAAAAAAAACCATAGCTATGACAATATAGACCTTTGTTGGCAAAGTGATGTCTATGCTTTTTAATATGTTGTCTAGGTTTGTTATAGCTTTTCTTCCAAGGAGCAAGCATCTTTTAATTGCAAGGCTACAGTCACTGTCTGCAATGATTTTGGAGCCCAAGAAAATAAAATCTGTTACTGTTTTCATTTTTTCTCCATCTATTGGAAGTGAAGTGAAGGGACCAGATGCCATGATCTTAGTTTTTTGAATGTTGAGTTTTAAGCCAGCTTTGTCACTCTTCTCTTTCACTTTCATCAAGAGGCTCTTCAGTTCCTCGTCACTTCCTGCCATTAGGGTGGTATCATCTGCATATCTGAGGTTATTGATATTTGTCCCAGCAATCTTGATTCCAGCTTGAACTTCATCCAGCCTGGCATTTTGCATGATGTACTCTGCATATAAGCGAAATAAGTGGGATGATGATACACAGCCTTGATGTACTCCTTTGGCAGTTTGGAACCAATTCATTATTCCATGTCTGGTTCTAACTGTTGCTTCTTGACCTGCATACAGAAGGTCTGGTATTCTCATCTCTTTAAGAATTTTCCACAGTTTGTTGTGATCCACACAGTCAAAGGCTTTAGCATACTCAATGAAGCAGAAGTAGATGTTTTTTTCTGGAATTCTCTTGCTTTTTCTATCATCCAACAGATGTTGGCAATTTGATCTCTGGTTCCTCGGCCTCTTCTTGCTCCAGCTTGTAAATCTGGAAGTTCTTGGTTTACATACTGTTGAAGCCTAGCTTAAAGGATTTTTGAATATTACCCTCCTAGCATGTGACATGAGTGCAATTGTGCGGTAGTTTGAACATTCTTTGGCATTGCTTGCCTTTGGGATTGGAATGGAAACTGACAGTTTCTAATCCTGTGGCCTGGAAAACAAGTACTCTGTGACAGCCTAGGGGAATGGGATGGAGTTGGAGGTGGGAGGGAGGTTTAGGAGGGAGAGGACATATGTATGCCTATGATCAATTCATGTTGGTGTGTGGCAGAAGCCATCACAATACTGTAAAGAAATCACCCTCCAATGAAAAATTAATTAATTTTTTATTTCTTTTAGAAAAGAAAATACCTTTTAGGAGAAAGCACTAACCTACAATAGTTCATCAAGGAGTCAGGAGGTATTTGGGTAGTTCTCAAAGAAAAACACATAAATATTTTGTACTTATATTTCATAGAGTTGAAATGTATTTCATTGTACCCCTTCTTAGGTTAGTTTGATGTTGATTTCTATCACCTGCTTAAAAAAGTCTCATCTAATATGGAGGACTAAAGCCATCAAAGATTTTATGTAATTGTCAGAGAAAGCACAGTAACCTCTCTGCTAAAGCAACCTACTTTTTTTCAGAGCAGGAACAAAAGATTTCCTTCTAGTACACATTTGATGAGTTCTATCAGTAAAGTCAAAAAAAAGATTAGAATTACTAAGGTATCATTCAGCATTGCACTCCTGATAAAGAAAAAAGGTACATGTCAAACCACAAAGCCAACCACAGGTTAATGACAAATATGGTTACTGCTAAATCAGAAGGAACCGTTGGTAAAATTCCTTTATCAAATGATACTATTGTGCAAACACAACGTCAATAACATAGAATGTGAATTGAAAGGTGTGTGCTAGACTACACTTTGCTTTACAATAGGTTGAAGTGATTGATATGTAGGGTATAAATAAGCTCTTCGCATCTGTGCAGCATTTATAAGAAGCTGAAGCACTTGATTTTTTGCTTCTGGTTGTCACAGAAAACTCATGCTGTAGAGGAAGAATTTTCATATAAGCTACTTTGTGTGCTATGGTGTAGAATGGAAAGGAGCGTTGGGATTACGCTCATTAGGACAGCAGCTATGTGTGCAGCAAGACACACCTGAAGCCAATTCACATGCTGCTTACTAACAGAGAACAGGGTTTTTTTAAAAAAACAACAATATGCCTCCTAATGTTGACTCATTATGAAAGAAAATTAAGAATTCAAGACACAAACAGCTACTGTGCAACTTAGGCTGTTTCATTTTAACATGTTGAGCAAAAAAATGAACTGCTTTGGATTTCAACACTGATGTTTATTTGCCATAATATGGAAAGAACACACATCATGTAAAAAACACATAATATTAAATTTATCACCTTAACTACTTTTAATGCTAATTTCAGTAGCATTAAGTATATTCACATTGCCCTCCAACATGTCTCTAGAACATTTGTCTTGCAACATCAAAACTCTACACCCACTAAATATTGTTGCCCTTCCCCCACATTGATAACCATGTTTGTACTTCTTGTTTCTATGATTTTAACTACTTTAGATACTTCATATTAGTGAAATCATAACACTGTTTGTCCTTTTGTGACTGACCTATTTTGCTTAGCATAATTTCCTTGAAGTTCATCAGGTTACAACATGTGACAGGATTTCCTTTTCTCCCTAAGGCTTTCATTATGTTCCATTACATGTGTATATCACATTTTCTTCATTCATTCATTTTCCAGTGGGCATTTGGGTTGTTTCCGTATCTTGATTATTGTGAATCATGCTGCAATGAACACGGGATTGCACGTAACTCTTTGAGATCCTGATTTTAGTTCTTCTTAAGAAGAGGTGGCAAGAATACACAGAAGAACTGTACAGAAAAGATCTTCATGACCCGGATAATCACGATGGTGTGATCACTCATCTAGAGCCAGACATCCTGGAATGTGAAGTCAGGTGGGCCTTAGAAAGCATCACTACGAACAAAGCTAGTGGAGGTGATGGAATTCCAGTTGAGCTATTTCAAATCCTGAAAGATGATGCTGTGAAAGTGCTGCACTCAACATGCCAGCAAATTTGGAAAACTCAGCAGTGGCCGCAGGACTGGAAAAGGTCACTTTTCATTCCAATTCCAAAGAAAGGCAATGCAAAAGAATGCTCAAACTACCACACAATTGCACTCATCTCACACACTAGTGAAGTAATGCTCAAAATTCTCCAAGCCAGGCTTCAGCAATACGTGAACCGTGAACTCCCAGATGTTCAAGCTGGTTTTAGAAAAGGCAGAGGAACCAGAGATCAACTTGCCAACATNGATGCTTGGGGCTGGTGTATGGGGATGATCTGGAGGGATGATGGGGGGTGGGAGGAGGGAGGGGGGTTCATGTTTGGGAGTTCGTGTACACCCGTGGCGGATTCATGTCAATGTATGCCAAAACCAGTAGAGTACTGTAAAGTAAAATAAAATTAAATTAAAAAAAAAGAAAATATTAAATTCTAATGGGTTGGCTAAGAGCTGAATTTGAAATATCTGCAATATTTGGTAGGAATAGATTCGGTGACAGCTTACTGGGATTGAAAGGCACAGTCATTCCAAAAGTAACAACCTAATGCTTTCTAGCTTCGTAAAGTGAAATCTAAACAGTTGGTGGTGGAAATCACCAAATCCCTGTAACAATATATATAGGGTGGCAGCTGTTAAAGAAAACTCTCCCAAATTGATTCATTTGGCTTTCTGTGCTATCCACTAATCAGGAAAAAAAATCTTGTTATGAAATTGCATATTCTACAATAAATGTATATGATTACTTTATGATATATATAATTCCTTCTTTTGGTAGGGCAGAAATATAGTCATGGACTTTATCATTTTAAAACAGCATTTTGGTAAAATAAATTCGCCACTTGAGTCTCGCGCTATACATTTTTCTGGCAATCTCTCACCATAAGAATAGTGGATATCCTACCTGTTAAAATGAAAAAAAGAAAACAATTCCCTTAAATATAGAAATAATTTTGGTAAACTCAAGATGAATTTGGCAGTACATTTACAGTGGTAGTTAAAGCTCCATCTATGAAAATATGTTATCAAGTACTTTTATGTACTTAAATATATTATGTGAGTTCCTTTCTAATGCCTTTTGTATTTCAATTGTATTTCCATCAGGGAATTTTATGAATTCTCTAAGTTTTTCCTTGTTTTTAAAAAAGGTTGGCAAAGAAATACATCATTGCTGTGTGACTTAAAGTGCTATTTCAATATAAAATGCTCAAATTTCTGATTTATGAGATCTGTGAGATTCAGGCTAGTCTTTCATTTTATTTATCTAGTACTTTTCTTTATAACATATAATATGGAATAAAAAATATCTTCTTAAGCCTCAGGAGAATCTAATCTTAAGCTATGATTTTCCCTAACTCAAAATGCCTAGAATAGTTTCAGTTTAAAACAACTACTCTGCCATGAGAGAGATTCTATTGAAATGTAACTATTTTAATGTTTTACTGTGTTGAATCTTATTTTGCCTAGATTTCCCTGAAGTGAGTGGGCCTCATCTGTGTAAGATTTGTTAGATGTCTTGAATATATACTCTAGCAATGGGAACTCTGCCTGCTTTAACAGGGCACTTAACTACCCTTGCAGAAGTAGTGTACAGAGGTTTGTAACTTTTTTGAATATTCATTTCACATAGTTGCTGATTCTTAAGAATGTGGCATGAATAGAATTTCCTGAAAACTGTGCCTTCAAAACAATCTACTTTAAGGTTGCATCTTTACCATAGGAATTTAAAGGCCCTGTTGTTTTTAGAAAGGGAAAAATAAAGCATGTAAATTAACATTTTGCTTAGTGTTACTATATGGATGAATATATCAGATGAATAAGCAACAATGGAAGCACTATTTTATTATTATATATTTTTATTTAAAGTTATGCAACATAATTTCTGATCTTCTTACACAAAAATGCGGTAGAATATTTGAAATTCAAACTTTGTACTGTACTTTTGTGTTTATTTTTGTTTTCTCTAGAATAAAATTGAAAATTTAAGGCAAGCCTCTAGTATAGTTAATCTCTCCTAGGGGTTCATACCTATAGTTTGTCTTTTGGTAATGGTGTCCTACTGGATACAGTCAATTGTAAGTGGGTTTTTCCTTCAAGTCTGGCCAGTTGAGTTTTCCACACAACTTTACAATAAAAATTAACTCATTATGAAAATGATATTTTTAAAGAAGATATTTGCAAGTGATTATGGAGAAGGAAATGGCAACCCACTCCAGTACTCTTGCCTGGAAAATCTCATGGATGGAGGGACCTGGTAGTCTACAGTCCATGGGATCACTAAGAGTCGAACATGACTGAGTGACTTCACTTTCACTTTTCACTTTCATGCATTGGAGAAGGAAATGGCAATCTGAGAATCCCAGGGACAGGGTGCCTGGTGGGCTGCCATCCAGGGGGTTGCACAGAGTCGGACATGACTGTAGTGACTTAGCAGCAGCAGCAGCATGAGATATAAAAGTATAGTTTGGAAAAAAGTTATCAAAGTTCCTTTATGCACCAACTTTAAACTGTCATTTATTTAATGAAATGTAGAGTCTTGAATTTACAGTGTAATATGTCAGGTTTGAGTCATTCAAAGTTCAATTTTTCTCTCTCTTCAAAAACAACCAAACCAAGCCAAATCAAATCAAACAAAACTAGCTATTTGCTTTATTATATATAAGCACCTACAGTATAGGTGCTACAACCGGCGCCGAGAGGAGCTACCCCGCGTCCGAGGCCAGGGGCAGAAGACGGGAGGACCCCATGCCTGAAGGGTGGCAGCCAAGAGGATTACCCCATGTCCAAGGTCAGAGGCAGCGGCAGAGAGTGCCAGGCTGCGACAGTGCAAGAACGGCCGAGAGGAGCTACCCCGCATCTGAGGCCAGGGGCGGTGGCCAGGAGGAACAACTCGACATCCAAGGAGTGGTGGCTGCACGGGCACAGGAGGGCCTAGAGGAGCTATTCCAAGTTGAAAGTCAGGAAGGGCGATGGTGAGGACATACCCCCCATCCAAGGTAAGGAGCAGCAGCTGTGCTTTGCTAGAGCAGCCGTGAAGAGATACCCCACACCCAAGGTAAGAGAAACCCAAGTAAGATGGTAGGTGCTGCAAGAGGGCATCAGAAGGCAGACACACTGAAACCATACTCACAGAAAACTAGTCAATCTAATTACACTAGGACCACAGCCTTGTCTAACACAATGAAACCAAGCCATGCCCGCGGGGCAACCCAAGATGGGCGGGTCATGGTGGAGAGGTCTGACAGAATGTGGTCCACTGGAAAAGGGAATGGCAAGCCACTTCAGTATTTTTGCCTTGAGAACCCCATGAACAGTAAGAAAAGGCAAAATGATAGGATACTGAAAGAGGAACTCCCCAGGTCATTAGGTGCCCAATATGCTACTGGAGATCAGTGGAGAAATAACTCCAGAAAGAATGAAGGGATGGAGCCAAAGCAAAAACAATACCCAGTTGTGCATGTGACTGGTGATAGAAGCAAGATCCGATGCTGTAAAGAGCAATATTGCATAGGAACCTGGAATGTCAGGTCCATGAATCAAGGCAAATTGGAAGTGGTCAAACAAGAGATGGCAAGGGTGAACGTCGACATTCTAGGAATCAGCGAACTAAAATGGACTGGAATGGGTGAATTTAACTCAGATGACCATTATATCTACTACTGCGGGCAGGAATCCCTCAGAAGAAATGGAGTAGCCATCATGGTCAACAAAAGAGTCCGAAATGCAGTACTTGGATGCAATCTCAAAAACGACAGAATGATCTCTGTTCGTTTCCAAGGCAAACCATTCAATATCACAGTTATCCAAGTCTATGCCCCAACCAGTAATGCTGAAGAAGCTGAAGTTGAACGGTTTTATGAAGACCTACAAGACCTTTTAGAACTAACACCCAAAAAAGATGTCCTTTTCATTATAGGGGACTGGAATGCTAAAGTAGGAAGTCAAGAAACACCTGGAGTAACAGGCAAATTTGGCCTTGGAATGCGGAATGAAGCAGGGCAAAGACTAATAGAGTTTTGCCAAGAAAATGCACTGGTCATAGCAAACACCCTCTTCCAGCAACACAAGAGAAGACTCTACACATGGACATCACCAGATGGTCAACACCGAAATCAGATTGATTATATTCTTTGCAGCCAAAGATGGAGAAGCTCTATACAGTCAACAAAAACAAGACCAGGAGCTGACTGTGGCTCAGATCATGAACTCCTTATTTCCAAATTCAGACTTAAATTGAAGAAAGTAGGGAAAACCGCTAGACCATTCAGGTATGACCTAAATCAAATCCCTTATGATTATACAGTGGAAGTGAGAAATAGATTTAAGGGCCTAGATCTGATAGACAGAGTTCCTGATGAACTATGGAATGAGGTTCGTGACATTGTACAGGAGACAGGGATCAAGACCATCCCCATGGAAAAGAAATGCAAAAAAGCAAAATGGCTGTCTGGAGAAGCCTTACAAATAGCACTGAAAAGAAGAGAGGCGAAAAGCAAAGGAGAAAAGAAAAGATATAAGCATCTGAATGCAGAGTTCCAAAGAATAGCAAGAAGAGATAAGAAAGCCTTCTTCAGCAATCAATGCAAAGAGATAGAGGAAAACAACAGAATGGGAAAGACTAGAGATCTCTTCAAGAGAATTGGAGATACCAAGGGAACATTTCATGCAAAGATGGGCTCGATAAAGGATAGAAATGGTATGGACCTAACAGAAGCAGAAGATATTAAGAAGAGGTGGCAAGAATACACAGAAGAACTGTACAGAAAAGATCTTCACGACCCAGATAATCATGAGGATGTGATCACTAATCTAGAGCCAGACATCTTGGAATGTGAAGTCAAGTGGGCCTTAGAAAGCATCACTAAGAACAAAGCTAGTGGAGGTGATGGAATTCCCGTTGAGCTGTTTCAAATCCTGGAAGATGATGCTGTGAAAGTGCTGCACTCAATATGCCAGCAAATTTGGAAAACTCAGCAGTGGCCACAGGACTGGAAAAGGTCAGTTTTCATTCCAATTCCAAAGAAAGGCAATGCCAAAGAATGCTCAAACTACCGCACAATTGCACTCATCTCACACGCTAGTAAAGTAATGCTCAAAATTCTCCAAGCCAGGCTTCAGCAATATGTGAACCGTGAACTCCCTGATGTTCAAGCTGGTTTTAGAACAGGCAGAGGAACCAGAGATCAAATTGCCAACATCCGCTGGATCATGGAAAAAGCAAGAGAGTTCCAGAAAAACATCTATTTCTGCTTTATTGACTATGCCAAAGCCTTTGACTGTGTGGATCACAATAAACTGTGGAAAATTCTGAAAGAGATGGGAATACCAGACCACCTAACCTGCCTCTTGAGAAATCTGTATGCAGGTCAGGAAGCAACAGTTAGAACTGGACATGGAACAACAGACTGGTTCCAAATAGGAAAAGGAGTACGTCAAGGCTGTATATTGTCTCCCTGCTTATTTAACTTATATGCAGAGTACATCATGAGAAACGCTGGACTGGAAGAAACACAAGCTGGAATCAAGATTGCCGGGAGAAATATCAATAACCTCAGATATGCAGATGACACCACCCTTATGGCAGAAAGTGAAGATGAACTAAGAAGCCTCTTGATGAAAGAGAAACAGGAGAGTGAGAAAGTTGGCTTAAAGCTCAACATTCAGAAAACGAAGATCATGGCATCCAGTCCCATCACTTCACAGGAAACAGATGGGGAAACAGTGTCAGACTTTATTTTTTGGGTGCTCCAAAATCACTGCAGATGGTAATTGCAGCCATGAAATTAAAAGACGCATACTCCTTGGAGGAATAGTTATGACCAACCTAGATAGCATATTCAAAAGCAGAGACATTACTTTGCCGACCAAGTTCCATCTAGTCGATGCTATAGTTTTTCCTGTGGTCATGTGTGGATGTGAGCGTTGGACTGTGAAGAAGGCTGGGCACCGAAGAATTGATGCTTTTGAAGTGTGGTGTTGGAGAAGACTCTTGAGAGTCCCTTGGACTGCAAGCAGATCCAACCAGTCCATTCTGAAGGATATCTGCCCTTGCATTTCTTTGGAAGGAATGATGCTAAAGCTGAAACTCCAATACTTTGGCCACCTCATGCGGAGAGTTGACTCATTGGAAAAGACTCTGATGCTGGGAGGGATTGGGGGCAGGAGGAGAAGGGGACGACAGAGGAAGAGATGGCTGGATGGCATCACTGACTCGATGGAAGCGAGTCTGAGTGAACTCCAGGAGTTGGTGATGGACAGGGAGGCCTGCGTGCTGCGATTCATGGGGTCGCAAAGAGTCCGACACGACTGAGCAACTGAACTGAACTGAACTGAACTGAGATAAGCACCTAAACATCATCATGGCTCTATAAAAATGAATGGAAGAAAATGTCTTCTCTTTATTAAGTGCACCATTCCTTACTAAAGCTTTCTAGGTAATGACCCATATTCCAATACCCTATTTCTCAATCTTTATACTTTGCATCACAACAGATAATAGGAAGAAATATATTTCTCTTTTTGTTCTTGGTTATTTGAGGCACCTACCTCCGGGTAGTGAAGGCATATGAAAAATTGTATAACTAACTTACTGAAATAATTTGTTTTACTAAATTATGCACTTTATAATCTCTAGAGTCATAAGTGCATTTAAACATACTTATTAATTTTTTTACGTTAAAGAGCTCTATATGCTTTTTTGAATCTATTTAACCTGTTTTGCCCAGAAGAGAATAGATTCAAATGGTTTTGAGATTTATTGTTTTTAGTGCCAAGTCTCTTCCCCACTACAAAAATAACTATTACATTAAGAGTGAAAAATAACATATTTATTAGTTTCTAACTATAATAAAACCATGAGGTTAAATGTTTTCTTCCTTATAGATATGATTTTGTTACTAGAATTTTGAGGTCATTGGAATATTGAACAACTGCAGTTTTCCAGCTATTTTTCTGAAAAGTTGCAAACAATCTCTAGAACTAGGACCAATATAGCAAATGATATTTTTAAAGCTTCTTGACATTTAGGTATAAATGCATAGTTTCCTTATTGTCTTAGCTTGGGATTCCCCCAAATGCAGTCATGAGATAAAAATTTGGATTGCAGGTGTGCATTTAGTAGGTGATTCAAAAAAATAAAAATGAGAGAGTAGGGAAAACCATGCTACAAAGAAGAAAACATTTATATAAAGTGTGTTAATGAGTGGGTTATGGGGCTCAGTTCTGCTGGTCACTCTCTGAGGAAGTATGTTGGTTATGCCTCCTAATTGCCTCACTGAGGAACAGGGAAACACAATATTTGTTCTCTACAGTTTCAGATGAAACCAGAGCTGAGCCGAGGGAATATAAAATGCTTTATCCAAATAGAATCTAATATCTGCTTCTTGCATTGCTCAAATAGGCTTGTGTTCAATATTGATTCTTCTCTGTGACTGACAGTCATTTCACAATGATGACTTTTCTCAATGCCTAAAATAAAAGCATGAAATGAGAGGGTTAGTAAAACATGCCTGCTACTACAATTGAAGCCATAATTGATATTCAGCACTTTTCTCTACTTCTCTTTTTAGATACCTATTATCCTTTCTAAGATTTTAGTTCCATTGCATTAGGGTGAAACATATCTTCCCTCCTGAGGTTTCCAAGCCTCCAGTTATGTTGTCATTATCTGCCCATGATCACTATAAAAGTTTGTTTACTCTCATTAGAAGTGTAGAAGCATTGAGATATCCCAGTGAGTCACCTGTGTCCCAGACATATTCCTCCACACCCTCATTTTGTAGTAGTAGCTCTAGCTTCTCATTGTGCCAATTATGAGAATATGCCTCTCAATTCTCTGATTGCTGGGATAATTAATTATCTGAGCTCTGAAATTAAGCCCACGCTTCCTTTGGATTGCACTCAGCTGATAGGGGTATTAAACTAGACCCATTCCTGAGAAGCGCAAGACTCCTCTGACAAGTAACTTCGTCTCATTGACAGCCTTGTCCAATTTGATTAGTAGTGCACTGTGCCTGAGACAGTTCCACCCAGTCCTCCTTCTTTCTCTCTCTCCTTTACCTGGGATTAAATCTTCATCATAGCTGGATAGCTCTCCCTGGCTTCTCTTCCCTCTTCTCTTATTTTCTCTCATGAAAGTTTAGTCACTCAGTTGTGTCTGACTCCTTGTGACCCCATGTGGACTGTAGACTTCCAGGCTCCTCCGTCCATGGGATTTTCCAAGCAAGAGTACTGGAGTGGGTTGCATTTCCTCCTCCAGAGGATCTTCCCGACCCACGGTTCAAACCCAGGTCTCCCACATTGTAGGCAGATGCTTTACCGTCTGAGCCACCAGGGAAGTGGTTTTCTCTCATACATTGCCATATTAAATCTCTTACATAGCTATCCTATCTTGGAGGATCTCATATCACACAAGTGGTATCAAGACAATAAATGTTACAGAAGAAGATTCTTTAGCAGAGAAAGATGACTGTTTAAGACAGGAGTATAGATGTCTTGCTATTTAATTATATAAATCTTCAAAGGGACACTTCTTGTGGTCTTTTTTGCAACCGAATAATCACAATTCAACTTCTTCCTCTCTACAACCCTGCTTTATTCTGCACTTCTGATGTGGTTCCTGATAGCCCTCTCCAATAAAAAGTTTGCACAAAAATCTTCATTTTGGGGAGCTCAACCTATGACTATGCAATGCAAACGTCCTCTTCCATGTCTGCCATGGAGTCTTCTATAAAGTCTAATGCTGTTGCCTAAGACAATTTTTTGTAGAACCTCCCTGGTGGCTCAGACGGTAAAGCATCTGTCTACAATGCGGGAGACTGGGGTTCAATCCCTTGATCGGGAAGATCCCCTGGAGAAGGAAATGACAGTCCACTCCAGTACTGCTGCTGCTGCTAAGTCACTTCAGTTGTGTCCGACTCTGTGTGACCCCACAGACGGCAGCCCACCGGGCTCCCCCATCCCTATTGCCTGGGAAATCCCATGGACAGAGGAGCCTGGTAGGCTACAGTCCATGGGGTCGCAAAGAGTCGAACACAACTGAGCGACTTCACTTTCAAAGAAGAGTTGAGTTAGAGGCTGGGATTGCACAACTAGAGATACAATAAAATTAAAGAGATTTCTGGAGAATGAATCTTTCTTTGCTCAAAAGTTCATGGTGGTTTCCTCAGGCATGGACTTGGGGAGGGAATGAGGTAAGAATATCAAGTTCAAGAGAACCTCCAACTGACTTTAGATTGGTAATTTGCTAATAATAAATCTATATTTAAATTGTTAGATAATCTTGCAAAGACTGTAATATATTTGGAATCAGCATACTAGTGAGAAATTAAGGCTGAAGATTAGACTTGTGTGCTTTCCACAGAGAAAAACATTGATGCCATAAAAAGAAATATGCTTTCAAAGAAAATATTTAGCTCAAAATTCCTGACAACCTTCTCTAAATTTGTAACCCTAATCTCACTTTGACAGTCCTCACTTTTATTTACTGCTTTGCTCTTCTTCTTAGCTCTTTTATTTACATTTAACCTACTGTATATTTTAGTAATTAATCTTCATTGTTTTTTGCCTACTTTATAGTATAACCTCTATGAGGGCAAATTTTCATCTTGCTATCACTATGGAATCCTCAGAACCTAGAATAATGCCCTGCTCATGGTAGAGTCTAAATAAATATTTGAGAATAAATGAATATTTCAAAAATAGCTTGGATAAAGGAGTTACATGACAAGTTATTTTTAAAAAATCAATGACGTGGAAGGCAGTTTATTTTCACAGCCACTCCCTCACAAAAAGTTTACTACATCTGAAATTTAAGTTAGAAAGATAAGATTCACTCTAGCTTATATGTGAAATGTATTGATAGTGCTTTTCAAACTTTACTCCTCTTACAAATCACCTGACAATCTTGCTAAAATATGACTTTTATTTCAATTGTTCTACAGTGTGACCTGAGATTTAACATTTCTTAAAAAAAAAAAAATCCAGATATTGAGAATACTACTCAAAAGTCACACTTTGAGTTGTAAGTTGAGAAAGAAATCAACATGTGGTGTGTATAAGTAGATAGTGTGGCATATGGGGAATAACTTGGGGATTAAATTCAGAAGATTGTATTTGTGATCTACTGATCATATTAACTAGCATGAAATTGTACTTGTTTAATTAGCATACTTTCAATTTAAATTACAGATTTAAATTTTTCCAGGCAAATATAATTGGCAATATATTCAATATCATTATTGTTGTTTCTGAGTCGCTAAGAAGTGTCTGACTCTTTGCGATCCAATGGACTGGTAGCCCTGCAGGCTACTCTGTTTGCCAATGCCTAAAACACAAATGAAAACAGTGTTCTCAGATTCCAGATTGACATGCCTAGCTAAAAAAAATAAGTCAAAAGACTATTAAAAGAGTGTCTGTATTAAATATAAAGTATTAAATATACTTGTTTGGCTAGACATTAATTTCGAGGTTACTTTTGATTGAACATCAAGCTAAAAAATTTAATTGGTTTGGGAGCCAAATCAGGTGAGGCATAGTAAAGGAGTTAGAAAGAGATAGTTATGAAAGTTAAGACAGAATAGAAAGGCAATATGCAGAGCGCACTATGAAAGAGGGCACACTATGTTTTAACACTGCTTCAAAGTAGAAGTGAAGAACTTATTGTTGATATAAGGAGACAAACAAGATTATACTGTGAAAAAAGAAAATGTAACAAACAAAATTTCTTGACACTATTGAGATTAATAACCCTGGGACTGGAATTGTCAATAGAAACAGTCAAATAGAAAAAAAAAAAAAAAACCAAGTAAGACATGGATATAAACTGGGTGTAAAACCTAAAGTCAAAACAGTCTCTCTCTCTTTTTAAGTATAAATTATTCTAATTTCCAGCAAATTATATGGATATTATTCTTAGTAATCAGTATTATTGAGGATGCTTTGTAATAGTTATCAGCAAAAAAATAATGATTGATTATATGTCAAGAAATAAAGTAGTGCTTATTTAAAAAAAAAAAAAAACAGAGACATGACTTTTCTCTTGTGAATTCCATTAAAAGTCTATTCTGGCTTTCCCTCTGGTGTGTCCAAAGCTTACAAGTAAAGATTTGCTCAGGAAACGTGATAAAAAATAAATTACTTGGATTATTATACTGCAAATACAAATTACTTATTTTTCATGATAGTTTTTATGGTTCCTTCTTAGTTCCTGTTAGTATTTATCAAAGTTTGTGTCCCATTTCAATTTTTCTAAGTTGCTTCAGTGATTTTACACACTTTGATTTAAGACAGAATAATTATTTTAATGAATGTTAATGACTGTGATTTTCATTTATAAATTATTTCTTATTATTCTTCCTTAACTTTGTAACTGTATTGCATAACTTGTTGAAGGTTCAAAGTGGGTATACTTCCAGCATAACTAGGCAGATGCTTTACTACTTTTGCTCTATGGCTATCACTTTTGAGATCTCATTAAAACATGAACTTGTTCTTCTGGTTTCATAGTTGAGAATAGAAGAAAGAATAAATATTCCAAGATGGCTTTGTGTTATTTTTCTTTCCTGTTTGAGCTGATTGCCTTTAGGAGAAAGATGTCAAGTAATTGAATTTTGAAAGATCTAGGAAAAAATATACAAATGAAATGACTATGAAATTTTATTTATTAGGTTAAGTTTCAGACTGCATATGCTTTCAATATTATAAAATAATTTTCTACTGAACACTATGAAATGTTAACCATAAAAATACAGATTCTTGGAATTAAAGATCATATAACTTTTCATAGCCTATTTTGACACTTTTGATAGAAAAAAGTTTGTTTCAAAGCTTTGTCTATTAATAGGAAGTAGAAAATTGAGCACCTGATGAAATAACTGAAATGTTTTTATCTTTCAATTAATTTTCTAATAATGTTTAAGATTAAAAGCATATATAAGTAAAAGTAAAGCTAAATTGTTTTTGTATTGTTAAAGGCTTAGGCATTGAGGTAACTTATTCCTTTAGTACACTGAACTGTGTCAGGAGAAAAACTTCTTGTGAGAAATGTAACAGAAATGTACAATGAAATAATCATATATTATTTTGAAAAATTCTTAAAATCTTTTACCCAGCAAAATCCATTTTACTGAAGAAATGACAAGTATTTTAAATTTTCCCTTCAGCAACTTGGTTTTTTTTTTTCTACCTTTGATTTCTGTCTCAGTAGAGCAGGTTAATATCTTGGAGACT
Source organism: Oreotragus oreotragus (assembly GCA_006410675.1). Taxonomy (NCBI): domain Eukaryota; kingdom Metazoa; phylum Chordata; class Mammalia; order Artiodactyla; family Bovidae; genus Oreotragus; species Oreotragus oreotragus. Next base: position 104,343 of record SJYX01024791.1, read on the forward strand.
AATTTTCAATTAAGATATGTTTATTCATGTTATTTCTAAGTTTCCTAAGTTAAAAAAGAAATTCTAAGTTATTATTGGAACTCTTTGACATCAGCTAGAATCCAAATAAGATTCAACCTCTTTCACACATGCATTATAAATATTATTTTTATTCCTGAAAAGAGTAACAGCTTCTTGACTACATTAAGTTGCTTCTTGGATCATGACTCATTTACTACATACTTCAATATCACTACATTTAGTGATTGTGAGAGATTTAAGACGTATGGCAAAGATGAAAGCCATTACCAGTGGTTTTCTTATTTTGCCCTCTGATATCAAAGCATGAAGGTGAAGGTGAAGGTGAAGTCGCCCAGTCGTGTCCGACTCTTTGCGACCCCGTGGACTGTAGCCTACCAGGCTTCTCCGTCCATGGGATTCTCCAGGCAAGAATACTGGAGTGGGTTACCATTTCCTTCTCCAGGGGATCTTCCCAACCCAGGGATCGAACCTGGGTCTACTCACATTGGAGACAGACGCTTTAACCTCTGAGCCACCAGGGAAGCCCAAAGCATATTTAAATTTTAAAACATGACTCATACAAATATAGAATGATCACGTTTCAGAAATTTTATTTAACATATAAATAAGAAAACCAGAAATATGGATGAGCTGTACAAATTAGAATTAGAAGAAGTTTACATAGTACAGAGTTGAAATACGTTTAATGAGACCGCTAACATCCTACAGGGCAATAAAACCATAACCTTTTGAAGAAGAAGTATTTACCAGAAAATTAAAAGTCTATCAGACAAAGTAAACAAGTTAGCACATAACTACAAAGAGTCTGAATCCTCAAATTCATAGTAACTAGCAAGGTGACAAAAAGCATTCTCTTGGAAACTAAATACACTTTGTGTGATCCTGTTAAACAATACACCAGCATGATATTGAAATCATATAATGAAATGTGTTGTGTAAATTTGCAAGTTATAGTTTTCTTAATACTAACTCACAAACCTAAGCCTAAAATGTGATTAAAAATAAATTTTGATTATATGTGTATGGTTTTATGTGTATGAACTTCCCTGGTGGCTCAGCAGTAAAGAATCTGCCTGCCAATGCAGGAGATGCAAGTTCGATCCCTGGGTCAGGAAGATCTCCTGGAGAAGGGAATGGCAACCCACTCCAGTATTCTTGACTGACGAATCCCATAAAGAGAGGGGACTAGTGGGCTACAGTCCATAGGGTCACAAAGAGTTGGACACGACTGAAATGACTTAGCAAGTAGTATGTGTGTATTTAAGTTAAAGTACAAAAAAAGAGAATTTACTTAAATCTCAATATTTTAATTTGAGAGAAACAGTGATTGCAGGTAAATTCATTCACAGAAAATTAAAGACTTGCTTAAAAATGACATAATCCTTCTAATATGCTATTAAATTCAACTTGGTGATATTTTATTAAACATTTGTATATTTCTGTTCATCAAGAATATTGGAGTGTAATTTTCTTTGCTTGTGATGTCTTTGTCTGGCTTTAGTATTGGGATGATGATAGTCCCATAAAATGAGTTTGGAATTGTTTTCTCTTATACTTTTTGGAAGGATTTTTAAAGGATTGATATTAATTCTTCTTGAATGCTTGGTAGAAGTAACTGATGATGCCATCTGGTCCTGGAGAGGGTTTGTTGAGAAGCTCTTGATTACTGATTCAGTCTCCTTATTTGATTATTGTCTGTTCAGGCTTTCTATTTCTTTATTCAATTTTGGTAGGTTGCATGTTTATAGGGATTGATCTATTGCTGCTAGATTTTAAATTTGTTAGTATGTCATTGTTTATAATACTTCCTTGTGTGTGCACGTGTGCTTGCTCAGTTGCTTCAGTTATGTCCAACTCTTGGCAACCTTATGGATACAGACGCTTTAACCTCTGAGCCACCAGGGAAGCCCAAAGCATATTTAAATTTTAAAACATGACTCATACAAATATAGAATGATCACGTTTCAGAAATTTTATTTAACATATAAATAAGAAAACCAGAAATATGGATGAGCTGTACAAATTAGAATTAGAAGAAGTTTACATAGTACAGAGTTGAAATACGTTTAATGAGACCGCTAACATCCTACAGGGCAATAAAACCATAACCTTTTGAAGAAGAAGTATTTACCAGAAAATTAAAAGTCTATCAGACAAAGTAAAGAAGTTAGCACATAACTACAAAGAGTCTGAATCCTCAAATTCATAGTAACTAGCAAGGTGACAAAAAGCATTCTCTTGGAAACTAAATACACTTTGTGTGATCCTGTTAAACAATACACCAGCATGATATTGAAATCATATAATGAAATGTGTTGTGTAAATTTGCAAGTTATAGTTTTCTTAATACTAACTCACAAACCTAAGCCTAAAATGTGATTAAAAATAAATTTTGATTATATGTGTATGGTTTTATGTGTATGAACTTCCCTGGTGGCTCAGCAGTAAAGAATCTGCCTGCCAATGCAGGAGATGCAAGTTCGATCCCTGGGTCAGGAAGATCTCCTGGAGAAGGGAATGGCAACCCACTCCAGTATTCTTGACTGACGAATCCCATAAAGAGAGGGGACTAGTGGGCTACAGTCCATAGGGTCACAAAGAGTTGGACACGACTGAAATGACTTAGCAAGTAGTATGTGTGTATTTAAGTTAAAGTACAAAAAAAGAGAATTTACTTAAATCTCAATATTTTAATTTGAGAGAAACAGTGATTGCAGGTAAATTCATTCACAGAAAATTAAAGACTTGCTTAAAAATGACATAATCCTTCTAATATGCTATTAAATTCAACTTGGTGATATTTTATTAAACATTTGTATATTTCTGTTCATCAAGAATATTGGAGTGTAGTTTTCTTTGCTTGTGATGTCTTTGTCTGGCTTTAGTATTGGGATGATGATAGTCCCATAAAATGAGTTTGGAATTGTTTTCTCTTATACTTTTTGGAAGGATTTTTAAAGGATTGATATTAATTCTTCTTGAATGCTTGGTAGAAGTAACTGATGATGCCATCTGGTCCTGGAGAGGGTTTGTTGAGAAGCTCTTGATTACTGATTCAGTCTCCTTATTTGATTATTGTCTGTTCAGGCTTTCTATTTCTTTATTCAATTTTGGTAGGTTGCATGTTTATAGGGATTGATCTATTGCTGCTAGATTTTAAATTTGTTAGTATGTCATTGTTTATAATACTTCCTTGTGTGTGCACGTGTGCTTGCTCAGTTGCTTCAGTTATGTCCAACTCTTGGCAACCTTATGGATTTTAGACTGTTAGGCTCCTCTGTCCATGGGATTCTTCAGGCAAAAATACTGGAGTGGGTTGCCATGCCCTCCTCCAGGGGATCTTTCCAACCCAGGGAGCAAATCTGGCTCTCCTGCATTGGCAGGAGAATTCTTTACTGCTGAGCCACCAGGGAAGCCCAATAATATTTCTTATGATTGTTTAAAAAATTTTCTGAGGCATCTCTTGTAATGTTTCCTCTTTCATTTCTGTTTTGAGTCCTTTTTTTCTTAGTCTAAGGCTTTATCAACTTTATCTTTCTAAAAAAAACTCTTAGATGTTGGTTTTTTCGATTATTTTTCTATTTGATTTATTTCTACTCTAATTGTTACTGTTTTCTTCTTTCAGCTAATTTTGGGCTTAGTTTGTTCTTTTTCTTTTTTCATGAGATGTAAGGTTAAGTTGCTTCTTGAGATCTTACTTTTTTTAAATGCAGGCATTTATTAATGCCTCTAGAAATTCTTTAATTACAGTTAAGTTTTCCATCCATGCTCAAGGAAATGGCAACCCACTCCAGGGTTCTTGCTTGAAGAATCCCAGGCTTGGGGAAGCCTGGTGGGCTGCCGTCTCTGGGGTAGCACAGAGTCAGACATGACTGAAGCTACTTAGCAGCAGCAGCAGCTGGTAAAGGATCTACCGGCAATGCCAGAGACCTGGGTTTGATACCTGGTTTGGGAAGATCCCCTGGAGAAGGGAAAGGCTACCCACTCCAGTATTCTGGCCTGGAGAATTCCATGGACTGTATAGTCCGTGGGGTCACAAAGAGTCGGACACGACTGAGTGACTTTCACTTCACTTCACTTTTTTTTTTTTTAATTTTTAATTAACTATTTTATTGAAATATAACTGCTTTACAATGTTGTGTTTCAGAATACAGCAAAGTTTTACATATATAGCAATTTTTTCAGATATTTTTCATTATAGGTTATTATAAAATATTGAATATAGTTCCCTGTTCTCTACAGTAGGTCCTCCTTGTTGATTATCTATTTTATATACAGTAACTAACCCACTCCAATACTTTTTTTTTGCATTCACCATTTCTTTATTTCTTTAATTTTTAAAATATAAATTTATTTATTTTAATTGGAGGTTAATTACTTTACAATATTGTATTGGTTTTGCCATACATCACTTCACTTCACTTTTCACCCATGCACGGGTTTCTGAGTAAGTTTCCATTCCTGTCACTGCAGTAAGCGGAGCCTCCTTCTATTTGCTGGTTTCTCTAACGTTGGGGGCAGTGGTTTACTCCATGTCCTCTCCTCATTTATGGATCCAAGAAGTGCTTTTCATTTTTCAGTCTGTTGAGGTTTTTACTTGTTGGAGTGGGGTGGTGACTTCCAAGCTCCTTACTTGAGGATCTGGAAAGCAGCATCTGTCCTATTTTTTTATTTTTTTGTTAAACATGGCTATAATGGATGGGCGATAAGATGTGGGATGAGAGTTATTTGAAAAGTTATTCCCAAATTAAAAGAAAATTTAAAGGGAATGCTGTTTTTGTCTTTTGACATGGCTGCATATATCCTCATGCCTTGAACAAGTAATTCTTTGGCCATGGGCAGAAAACCTTAGGATAAAAGCTAGTTGCTCAGGATGACAGATTAGAAAGATGTAAGAATCTGAGTTATTGATGAAGCTCCTAACTTTTTATTAAGAAATACTGTCTCTTGTCTATGTTAAGTCAGTTTCTGTTACTTGAAAGTATAAATGTTCAACTTAATGTCACAAATTAAAAAATACATATAATGTGAAATAGGCTATAGAAGAAATGATCAATTATTATTTAATAAAAGCAATAATAAATAATAAAAATAGATATAGCATAAAATTAGAAATATAGCATATTATGAATTTTATTAATACATATAACCATATAACACACATAGGTAGACATACTATAAAATTTTTGACTCTACTTCATTTTTTCCCAAATTAATGTGGTTATTTGGCCAGGTGTACTTAGTAAAAGACGTGCAGGTGGAAGAGCCACTCTTTGAAGTTATCATCAATTAATCTGGATAAATCACGTAAACCAATCTCATTAATTAATTAATTGATGGCAGATTCTTATTCTTCAATGATTCAGATAATTGTTCAATGTTTTACTTACTTTTATTGCATTTTCCCCTCTAAGCAATTGGGAAACTTCAGATCTTGGACTGTGTTTGAGTCCTTTGTTTCTCTTTGGAAAGTGGAGACTTGACCTTAACCTCTGTTTCAAAATGCAGCATTATTTTTCCCTTTCTATGACTACTGCCTATGATTTTACTTACTGGTAGTAAATACAACCCTAGCAGAAAAGGGAGGGCCAAAAATGAAACTGAACAAGTTCTAGAGCAATGGCTGTAAGTACCAGAGTTGGCTTGTACTAAGTATAGTTGCTGTGGTTTCTGAATGCTTACTCAGTGTTCTATCCAAATAAGAATTCACTCACGCTTTGCTTTTAAAATGTGATACAGTTGAAACATTTTGTTCTAGAGCAAGAGAAATCTTTATCCTCCGTATACAGTAAATACAATTATAGCCTTTGTTGTTGGTTAACAATAGGTTATCCTCCTCCTCCTCAAATAAACAATTTAAAATATCTTCAACTTCAGTGGAATTTGTACCAAATGAATAATATACAGTCTTAAATATCCACTTTATTATTTTGATTACCAAGTCTATATCAAAATTATACCTTTTAGTTACATTTTTCTCTTAAACAGCCTATCTCATTCTAATTTATATTTAGTGGAAAGTAGCTGCTGGAATGTTATTTTGATTGTTGTATATTGTAAGGTAATATTATATTAGTGTAGACTTACTATTTAAGCTCCAATGGGGATAGATTGGGTGGTTTGTTATTTATAGCTGCTTAATTTCTAGTAGAGGAAAGACATGAAGAGAAATGATGTTGGAATACATTTATCTGCATGCATCTTCTTGTTAGCTATGGTGGAATATTAGAACAAAGGGTCAATGTAATTATTTAAATGTATGATCATAAATCATTCAGAATACAGCAGCATACAGCAGGCTAAGCATCAAGTGAGGAATTATTCTTATTTGGGAGTGATTCATTTTAACAAGAAGGTAAATGGAAGCTACTCCAGGGAACAGCAGGGTCATCTGTTCAGCTTTGGAAGAATCTAATATTCTCTCAGGAGGAGACCTGCAGACATACAGCTCTAACATGAGAACTTCATAAGACCAATATAAACGTATTCCATGGCTTCAATTTATTTTCCTAATTTGATATTTAATAGTTAAATCATTTTATTTTCTTTTAGATTTTTCAAAAATGTGTCTCATGTGATTTTTAATTAACAATGTTAATTGTGTCAATAAAATATAAAGTATGTCTGAAAACTTCAAAGAAAAATCACGTTTTAGTTAAAAAATAATATGTAACACTTGGTCAATGAATCTCTAAGCAGAAATTCTCATGGGTGCAAAGGTTATAATGCTGAGCTGTATTTATTTGGATATTGTGGTGGAAACATTAATAAAATGTTCACAAGGAAGACAGAAAATTCAGTGAATGAGAAGAGGCGAAGTTTCTAAATAGAGAGACAAGCACTAATATTTACACCTATGATAAAGAATCTGTCTGCAATGCAAGAAACCTGGGTTCAGTCCCAAGGTCGGGATGATCCCCTGGCAAAGAGAATGGCTACCCACTTCAGTATTTCTGTCTGGAGAATTCCATGGACAGAGTAAGAAGTTATTTTATGTTAAGGGTTGGGCACATGAAATGATTATCTATCTTAGGTCAGATAGAGGGGGGTTGGGTCATCCACTCTGAAACTTTCTATTCTTTAAGATTATTTACAACAGAATTTATAGGGAAGTGTCACATCTTATAAGACTTCCTCTTTATACATCAATGAATTTTCCATTGTTCTTGTACTACTGTTACTGAAATTCTAGTCCAAATAACATTTTCTTGTTAAGTGTGATTTACATTTGGAAAAAATCAGTGTTTTGAATCAGTGTACAAGATATTTTATGTAGAAGATTACATTGTATAAGATACTTAACTTACACTATAAAATTACAATACATATAAGTGAGTGAAAGTCAGTCATGTCTGACTCTTTGCAACCCCATGGACTATACAGTCCATGAAGTTCTCCAGATCAGAATATTGGAGTGAGTAGCCTTTCTCTTCTCCAGGGGATCTTCCTGACCCAGGAATCCAACCGAGGTCTCCTGCATTGCAGATGGATTCTTTACCATCTGAGCTATCAGGGAAGCTCATATACATATACCATAGTATTTACCTGTGCTAAGTTGCTTCAATCATGTTGGACTTTTTGTGATGCTGTGGACTCTAGCTCACCAGGCTCCTCTGTCCTTGGGATTCTCTAGGCAAGAATACTGGAGTGGGTTGCAATGCCCTTCTCCAGGGGATCATCCAAACCCAGGGGTTGAACCCATGTTTCTTATGTCTCCTGCATTGGCAGGCAGATTCTTTACCACTAGTGCCACCTGGGATGCTATTGTTCAACTCGATGGGTGCAAGAAAAATCATCCTCACAAAATAAAAAGCACAAGTAAAAGTGGGGCCATGGAATCAAGGCCTTACTTTCTTGTGGTACCACAAGATTTTTCCTTTAATCTTCATATATTTTTTCTTTAACTGTTTTACATATTATTTTTCAATATGAAATTCCTATTTTATATCTTTCTTCAGAGTGGGATATATTCCATCTTCTTTGGTTATTGTGTGGAAGAACGGCCACAGAACAATTTATGAGAACCCATTCACTGTAACAGACATATTTGTAGAGGAGTGGTGAAATGGTGAAACATGTCCAATCATTGATTGGAGATTGAGAAACTGCTCTGTTACTTTATCTGCAGATGTTTCATTATGTGTGTGCATGTATACATAAAGGTATGCAAATGTGTATGGTTCTTTGCAACAATAGCGGAATTAGGAGAATCATACTAGATGACTGGACATAGGTGATTACAGTTAGAGAGAGGTGATTGAAGTGAACTTTAGTAATATTAAACAGTAGCTTAAATAACTTCAGCAACAATATTAGGGTATCCAGTATGAATTTTTCATACTTTTTTTTTTGCTGACTAACTTTGTGGACCATTGATTTAATCTTTTTATAATTAATTTATAAATCATTAATTAATATGGGTATAAAACTACCTTTCATATAGTGCTTTTGGTTGTCTTTATATATAAATAATTCCTTGTAGTGTTAGGACTTGTTCTGCAATTGGATCAGTATGTAGTGTTTGATAAACAGAGATGGAAAAATGATAATTGAGATAGAAAATGATTAATGCAAAGGCCCAGAGAAAGAAAATACAAGTTGGTTACAGTATAGAGCTTATTAAAGGAATATAAATATAAAAATGAGCTTTGGGGCAGATTGTGAAGTGCTTCATAGCAATTAGTGTTTCTACAGGTGTCTAACTGGTTGCTAGCCTTGTTGAGACACAGAGTGACTGATTTAACTGGAAGCAATATGCCTGGTAGAAAGGAGGAGAAAATTCTAAAGGTGGAAGAAGTCCAAATAGAAAGCTGCTGCATCAGTGCATATAGTACTGAACTTCATGCTTTTGCTCTCAGTGTCTTTTGGACAGAGCATAGTCAATCAAGATCTCAGTTTCTTCATCTATAAAGTAAAATATTTAGAAAAGATGAATCTTAATTCCTTATGATTTCTAAAATATTGAGGATATGACTTCTGTAAGATATGGAATTGAATTTGAGTAGTGGCCAAAGAGAGTATAAGCTAAGAATGCAAAACCAACAAACAAAAACAAAAGCAAGCAAGTAAATAAACAACACCAACCCCCCCACCCCCCGCCAAAACCCACATTGCAACAAAAGATAAACTTGAATACTTACTTGGTATATGTTTTTGTTATTACACAAGATATTTCACAAAAAGGAAATAGCTATAAATTATTTTAATTACTAGGTATATTTCTGATGTTCATCTTTTTTTCCCCTCTTTTCTTCTTTTTAAATATCACTTTTCTTCTCTAACATTTGTTTTAAACTAAAAACCAATTTTGAAGAAATCTAAAATTTGTCTTTGGGCTGTGACTAGTAATACAGGAGAATTTCTCAGAAATTTATGAGAGAGTAAGAGGGCAAAAAGGAAAGAGAAAAAAACACAACTTACATCCTTACCTAGTAACCTTGGGGATTTCAAACAATATGAAATAACACTATAAAGGAGAAGCACAAGCAGCACAAAAGTTGCAGAATATCATCTTTGAGGGAGGATGATTCATAATCTTACTACAGTTTCTTTTTTCAAATGATTCTTTTTTCTTATTCCAAATTAGCATAATGTAAAGATGAGTATAGACTTCTGTATATCTGCTTAAATATAAATTCAGCCTAGGATAACATATACCCTTCATATATAAGTATAGTATTTCTTATACTAAAATATTTCCTGTAAGGAATATGAGATCAAAAAGAGAATTTATTTTCTGGAATAAAACATGCAGGCACTGAATGATGTGTGGAATGCATAAGTGAATAAAGGATGAAAAGCCACTTAAACATAGAAAAGTTGTACCCTCTACTTGTGCTTATAAAGGGAGGTGCCTGAGTAGAAGAATGGTAGCTTCTTTTGTCATTACCAGTACTTGTGAGGACAAGCCATGGTTTATAGAATTGCCCTTTCCAGACTCTATCCTTAGAAACAAATAGTTTCTTAATATGCAGAGTTGCCTCATTTCTCTGCTTCTAACTTACAACAGGCTAGACCTTAAAAAAATAACCATGGCTGATTAAAAATCTATTCTGGTGCACAGCTCTATACCTCTGACTTTTTATCTAATTTTGAGAAAGTATTGTCTTTCTTATTTTTTTCTTTTTCTTTCTCTCTCCTTAATGAGTTCACTCTGGTAATACTGACCTTAAATATGTCTTTTTTTCTATAGCTAGGCTGTTTTCCAAAATTATGAAATTCAGTGTTATTACTTTTTTTTTTTTCACTAGTAGATACTTACTCAGTTCCTGCTATTTACCAACCACTGTCTAGATGTTAGAAACACAGAGGGGAAAAAAAGTCTCTGCTCTCAGCAGGTCTAACAGTCTTTCTAAAGGGTGACATTGAATCCAAGGAGGAATTTTCTGAATAAAAGTACAAAATCAAATCCCAAATTAGCTGATACAGTGATATTATTTTAAAAATAAGTTAAAGCAAACTAGAAAAAAAAATACTTTAAACCAAAGGGGCTCTGGTTAATGACAGAAACAAAGTGTTTAACTGCTATGTAGCTGATGCCCAAAATGTGTTTATATATATAAAATAAAAAATAGAAAAAAGTATAAAAGAATGTAATTTAGAAAAGTATAGCAAAATAAAACTCATAGGTAAACTTCTTTCCTCCTCTCCTTCTTTCCCCTTTATTCCTTGTGTCCCTCCTTTACTTTTTTCACTTTTACTACCCTGACCTTTTCTTTCCCCTTTATTTCTCACTACTTACTTCTTTCAAAAAGTTTTTGAAAAGATTCCACAAACCTGTAGATTTCTATAGAGTTAAATAAGTGAAGCTATTTTAATTTTTTTTTTTTTAGAGCTTCCATTTTACTTTATTTTACTTTACAGTACTCTATTGCTTTTGGCATACATTGACATGAATCTGCCACAGGTGTATTATTAATATATTGGATAGTCATTCTTAAATTCAATCATGTAGCCTTGCATAATCCTATCTCCTGGTGAGAGGCAAAGAATTATTATTAATTAGCCTCTCATCCTTACAGGATGCATTACAAATATACTGTCATGTTTTGTATGGCTAAATCTTTTATCATTCTTCAATCAGGACCAATGACAGTTTGACAAAATATCTTCCTCTTATTACTTTATTTTACTTTACAGTACTCTATTGCTTTTGGCATACATTGACATGAATCTGCCACAGGTGTATTATTAATATATTGGATAGTCATTCTTAAATTCAATCATGTAGCCTTGCATAATCCTATCTCCTGGTGAGAGGCAAAGAATTATTATTAATTAGCCTCTCATCCTTACAGGATGCATTACAAATATACTGTCATGTTTTGTATGGCTAAATCTTTTATCATTCTTCAATCAGGACCAATGACAGTTTGACAAAATATCTTCCTCTTAGCCCCACCTACCTTTAAATTTGGAATTATGATTAGATGCAATCATGTATTTGGAATAAGAGAATGGACTTATGACCTCTGCCCACAATGAGGATAAAACTGGTATAACAGTATTTTTTAAAATGGTGACAACCTTAAATGGCTGAGGTGATCTTTTTTATTTTTCACTACTTTTCTTCCAAAGACAATTTTTTTTCCTTTCCCCTCCTACTTTACTGAGTAATAATCAAGAAATATAATTTTATATATTTAAAGTATACAATGTGATGATTTGGTATATATACATTGTGAAATGATTAGCAAGATCAAGATAATTAGCACATCCATCACGTCACATAGTTAATTAACTCTTTTGGCAAGTATAATATGATGTTTAAGATGTACATTTGGCAACTTTCAAGTGTGCAGTACTGTATTATTAACAGTAGTCACTATCCTTACAAATTATTCTTCCTATAATTGAAAGGTTGTAGCCTTTGATCTACACCTGCCCATTTCTCCCTCCCACTATCTCCTGTCAACCACCATTCCATTCTGTTTCTGTGAAATCAACTTTTATTTTTTTAAGATTCTACATATAAATTTTACCATACAATATCTGTGTTTCTCTGTCTGGCTTATTCCACTTAGCCATAATGCCTTGAAGTTTTATCCATATTGCTAGAAATAGATGGATTTTCTTATTTTGTGTGACAATAATATTCCATTGTATTTATGTCTATATATCACATACTTTTTCAATTCATCTATCAAAAAACTTTTAAGTTGTTTCCATATCTTGGCTATTTTGAATAATGTTACCGTGAAAATAATTGTGAAGATATCTCTTTGATCTGGTCTATAAATCAATAGAAAATACATAGATATATTTCTGCAGAGTAGAAAGAAAATATTAAAAAATTCAGGTATGTTTGTATTTATGGAATGATATAATAAAAACATATTAGTAATATAAACCTAAAGAAAGTAGAAGAAAGGAAATAAAAATAAAAGCAGAAATCAGTAGAAAATGAATGGAAAACTGAGAAACTCAGCTAAGCCATAAACTGATTCTTTGAGAAGATGCATTAAATTTACAGACCACCTTTAGCAAGACTGGAGTGTGTGTGTTTGAGGGTAGTGGTGCAGGGAAGTAACATAGTACCAGTATCAGGAATGAAATAGAGAAAATCTCTATTGATTGTACATATAATAAAAATGGTATTTCTAGGATACTATAAAACGATGAAAATATATTTGAAATTTAAGTGAACAAATTCACAGAAAAACACAGTGTAGCAAAATAACATGAAAAATATAAATTTTCTACAGCTCATCTGTTAATGGAGAAGGCAATGGCACCCCACTCCAGTACTCTTGCCTGGAAAATCCCATGGACGGAGGAGCCTGGTAGGCTGCAGTCCATGGGGTCGCTGAGGGTCGGACACAGCTGAGTGACTTTACTTTCACTTTTCACTTTGATGCATTGGAGAAGGCAATGGCAACCCACTCCAGTGTTCTTGCCTGGAGAATCCCAGGGACGGGGGAGCCTAGTGGGCTGCCGTCTATGGGGTCGCACAGAGTCAGACACGACTGAAGTGGCTTAGCAGAAGCAGCAGCAGCATCTGTTAAAGAAATCAAATGTGGAATTAAATCTTCCCACAACAAACATTTTAAGTCAAATTACTTTAGTATAGAAATGTTATATATCTCTAGGGAAGGATCACATATTGTAATATATATGATATTATATATATGTAATTGTTTATATATATATAGACATATATGTATTGTATATATGTATGTGCAATACATATATGTCTATACATACATATATGTATATAAAAGCTAATAGAGTTCTACCAAGAGAACACACTGGTCATAACAAACACCCTCTTCCAACAACACAAGAGAAGACTCTACACATGGACATCACCAGATGGTCAACACCGAAATCAGATTGATTATATTCTTTGCAGCCAAAGATGGAGAAGCTCTATACAGTCAACAAAAACAAGACCAGGAGCTGACTGTGGCTCAGATCATGAACTCCTTATTGCCAAATTCAGACTTAAATTGAAGAAAGTAGGGAAAACCACTAGACCATTCAGGTATGACCTAAATCAAATCCCTTATGATTATACAGTGGAAGTGAGAAATAGATTTAAGGGCCTAGATCTGATAGATAGAGTGCCTGATGAACTATGGAATGAGGTTCGTGACATTGTACAGGAGACAGGGATCAAGACCATCCCCATGGAAAAGAAATGCAAAAAAGCAAAATGGCTGTCTGGGGAGGCCTTACAAATAGCTGTGAAAAGAAGAGAGGCAAAAAGCAAAGGAGAAAAGGAAAGATATAAGCATCTGAATGCAGAGTTCCAAAGAATAGCAAGGAGAGATAAGAAAGCCATTCTCAGTGATCAATACAAAGAAATAGAGGAAAACAATAGAATGGGAAGAACTAGAGATGTATTCAAGAAAATTAGAGATACCAAGATTTCATGCAAAGATGGGCTCAATAAGGACAGAAATGGTATGGACCTAACAGAAGCAGAAGATATTAAAAAGAAGTGGCAAGAATACACAGAAGAACTGTGCAAAAAAGATCTTCATGACCCAGATAATCATGATGGTGTGACCACTCACCTAGGGCCAGACATCCTGGAATGCAAAGTCAAGTGGGCCTTAGGAAGCATCACTACGAACAAAGCTAGTGGAGGTGATGGAATACCAGTTGGGCTATTTCAAATCCTGAAAGATGATGCTATGAAAGTGCTGCACTCAACATGCCAGCAAATTTGGAAAACTCAGCAGTGGCCACAGGACTGGAAAAGGTCAGTTTTCATTCCAATCCCAAAGAAAGGCAATACCAAAGAATGCTCAAACTACTGCACAATTGCACTCATCTCACACACTAGTAAAGTAATGCTTAAAATTCTCGAAGCCAGTGGCCGGTCCTAAGATGGCAGAGGAATAGGACGGGGAAACCACTTTCTCCCCCACAAATCCATCAAAACATTTTAACGCTGAGTAAATTCCACCAAACAACTTCTGAATGCTGGCAGAGGACATCAGGCACCCAGAAAAGCAGCCCATTGTCTTCAAAAGGAGGTAGGAAAAAATATAAAAGAGACAAAAGAGGTAGGGATGGAGATCCATCCTGGGGAGGGAGTCTTGAAAAGGAGAAGTTTCCAAACACCAGGAAACACTCTCACTGGTGAGTCTGTGGCGGGCCTTGGAATCTCAGAGGGCAACATAACCAGGAGGAAAAATAAATACATAATTAAAACCCACAGATTATGTGCCCCCTGTCCCAGCAGGGCAGACACCCACATCCACCACTAGCAAGTGGGGGCTAGGCAGGGAGGTGTGGCTGCAATGTTTAGATAAGGACCAGGCCTGAATGCCCCGAGGGCACTCTGAGGGAAGAAACTTGAGATAGCAAACCAGACTGTGGGATAGCTACCCAGGGAAAAGTCCTAACCTAAAACACTGCAGGCCTGCTCAAAGAACAAAAGACCGACTAGAGCTAGCTGGCTGTGGACAGGCCCACCCCCCACCAGAGACAAGCAGGCAAGGTCAGCCAGAGCCAAAAGGGGGCAGTCACAGCCCCAGAGAGGCAAAATCTACCAAACTGCAAGCACGCTTGGTTGCTAACCAAGACTTCTTGCGATTCTGGACAGTCGACATCCACCTGAGAAGGTGTGCCAGAGAACCGAGCAGCAGGGACAGGGGAAGTGATACGTCACAGCGACCGCACTCGCCAAACACCTGGTCACCTGAGCTGCTCGGACCTGGGAAGGGCACAAATGCAGGCCCAACCGAGTCTGCGCCTTTGTGGAGTACCTGAGTACCTGAACCTGAGCGGCTTAGATCTGGGAAGTGCATACAACCCAAAGCCGGCCTCAGACAGTTCCTGGCAGAGAAACCTACAGCCTAAGCAGTGTAGACAGGGAAAGCACACACGCTGTGAGTGGGGACAAATTCAGTGTGGCCGAGACACTGCGAGCACTCCCTAAACATGTCAGTGATATTTGTTTGCAGTGTTCCTCCCTCCCCACAGCATGGCTGAACAAGTGGGCCTAAAAAAGTGTCCACCACCGCCCACTTGTGTCAGGGCGGAAGTCAAACACTGAAGAGACCAGCAAACAGAAGAAGCTAAAACAGAGGGAACCGCCTTGGAAGTGACAGGTGCAATAGATTAAAACCCTGTCGTTAGCACCGACTACATAGGAAGGGGCCTATAGATCTTGAGAAGTATAAGCCAGATCAAGGAACCATCTGAAAATGAACTGACCCCACACTATCCACAATAACACCAGAGAAAGTCCTAGATATACTTTTACTATTATCATTCTTTTAAAAAATATATTGTTATTTTAAGTCCTCTATTACTCCTTTAATTTTCATTTTTATAACCTACTATTACTTTGCAAAAAAAGACCCTATTTTTTAAACCAAATTTCATATATATATATTATAATTTTTGTGTCTTTTTTTTCTTTTTCTTTTCTTTTTTTTTTTAGAGCTTCCATTTTGCTTTATTTTACTTTACAGTACTCTATTGGTTTTGGCATACATTGACATGAATCTGCCATGGGTGTACATAAACTCCCAAACATGAACCCCCCTCCCACCTCCCACCCCACATCATCCCTCCGGATCATCCCCATACACCAGCCCCAAGCATCCTGCATCCTGCATTGAACATAGACTGGCGATTCGTTTCTTACAAGATAGTATACATATTTCAATGCTATTCTCCCAAATCATCCCACCCTCTCCNAAAGATGTTGAAGTTTATTTTTACATAATAGACTACTGTTCAGTCATAAAGATGAGGAAATCCTACCATTCGCACCAGCATGGATGGACCTGAAGACATATTAGTCATGTCTGACTCTTTGTGACCCCATGAGCTGTAGTCCACTAGGTTCCTCTATCTGTGGGATTCTCCAGGCAAGAATACTGGAGTGGGTTGCTATTTCTTCCTTCAGGGGATCGTCCCAACCCAGGGACAGAACCCAGGTCTTTTGGGTTGTAGGCAGATTCTTTACTGTCTGAGACACCATATGTCAGACAGAAAAATACTGTGTGAGTTTACTTATTTGTGGAATCCAAAGTAATACTCCCAAACTCAGAGAGATCAGAGCCGTGGTACTAGAGGCAGAGGGCGGCAGCCGAAGGAATTGGAGGAAGAAGGTCAAAAGATACAAACTTCCAGTTATAATATCAACAAATAATGTACTAGGGATATAATGTACAAAATTACAACATAACTGCTGTATGATATATGTAAATGCTATTAGGAGAGTTAATCCTAGAGTTCTCATCACAAGAGAGATTTTTATTTTTTACTTTTTCCTTTATTTTTTATAAAAAATTTATTTTTATTTTTGGCAGTTACCAAAAGCAGTTGCCATTATTTGCAGAAAATGTATTTATGTATATGGAAAATCTAAAAGAATGAATCCACAGATAGAAATTTGGAATTAATAAATTTATCAAGGTCATCTGATAAAAGGTCAATAAACAATGATTAATTGTGTATCAGTAATCATCAGAAAATTAATTTAAAATTTTTCATTAGTATCATAAATCATCAACTTTCTAGGAGTAAGTTTAACAGTAGATTTTCAAGCCCTTTACACAAAACACATTAATGAGAGAAATTAATGAACCAAATAAATGGGGGAGGGCTATATCTATGTTTTATGTAGAAGATTCAGTATGGTTAATGTTTTGATTCTTTGTATATAATTTATATATTAAATTTATTCCCAATGAAAACCTTAGCAGGCTTCTTTTTGAAATTTGAAAAATTGATTTTAAAATTTACATGGAAATACAAGTCATCCAAAAGAACAGAGCTGAGGAAATTTTGCTATCATATTTCAAGGAAGAATAATCAAGACAGTGTCCCCTCGGTAAAAGAATTAAAATAAGTTAGTAGAACAAAATGAAGAGTTCAATAATGATAAAGGAAGTGTAGTACTTTAAGGAAAAGCTGTTCCTTTCCTTATGATGGTAGCTCATTTATATGGTGTAAAATGTATTTTGACTCCTGTTTCATACCATTTACAAAAATTAGTTATGAGTAGGCTATCAAAATGTGAAATGTAAAACCACACAGAAAGCAATATTTAATAGACATACAAAATGAACCACATATGTAACTGATGTTATCATATATTTTAATGCCATCTATCCATATTATCATTTCAATGTACACTCAATTTAAAAAAAATGAGATATGTTATATAATTCATGTTTTCAAACAAATTATTCAAATTCTGATGTATATTTTATGTTTACAAGACACTCAATTTTTACTGAGCATATTTCAAGTTGTCAATAGCCACATGTGCTTAGTTGCTACTGTACTGGACAGAGTAGGTCTAAAAAATAACAAAGAATAATATCTTCATTTTCTTTGGGTAGGCAAAGATCTTTTCATAATCATCAAGTATATTAACTGTAAACAAAAATAAAATGTAAAATATAAGAACTTCTATTCATCACATACTATTAAAAGTAAAATGCAAATTTCAGTGTGAAACTTTTATATAATATAATAGACTATATTTCAATTTTACATACACACATTTCAGAGTTCCTTAACCTTGCTACTATCAACATTTTGGACCAGATATTCTTTTAGTTGGTGGGCAATCTTGTTTATTATAGGATGTTCAGCAGCATCCCAGGCCCCTGCCCAGTGGATGACCCTAGAACTCCTTCAGTTGTGACAAACAAAAGGTCTCTAGACATTGCCAAATGTCCTCAGGAGGATAAAATCACCACCAATTATATAAAGTACATACAGGTCAATATATAATAACAGATACAACTCAATATAAAGTATAAGGAAAATCTGAATAAGCACTTCTCAAAATGTTTTCAAATATCCCTAAAGATATAACGAATATAAAAATATTATTAACCTCATTATTCCATCAGGAAATGCAAAGTATATGCATATGTGCACTATAACTGGTTTACCAGGTAGCTCAGTGGTAAAGAATCCACCTGTCAATTCAAGAGATGCAGGAAATGTGGGTTCAGTTCCTGGGTTTGGGAAGTTCTCTTGGAGTGGGAAATGGCAACCCACTCCAGTAACTTTGCCTGGATAATATCATGGACAGAAGAATCTGGTGGGCTACAGTCCATCGGGTCACAAAGAGCTGGACACAACTGAGCAGACATGTGCACTATAACATGACTACAAAGATGTTTAGAGCATCATTATTTATCATAGTCACCATGTGAAACCAATTCAAGTGGGTGAAAATAATTATTGAACAGATACTCTGTAAAGCAATGGAAATAAATGAACTTCTACTGCTTTCAATAACACAAATCAATTTCACAATCATAATGTAAAATAAATAAGACAAAATATGTACTATATACTCTACTAATAGCGATTCAGATGCAGGTAAAACCAATCTAAGGTGATAGAAAGATACTACCNGTATTTTTCACAGAACTAGAACAAATAATTTCAAGATTTGTATGGAAATACAAAAAACCTCGAATAGCCAAAGCAATTTTGAGAAAGAAGAATGGAACTGGAGGAATCAACTTACCTGACTTCAGGCTCTACTACAAAGCCACAGGCATCAAGACAGTATGGTACTGGCACAAAGACAGAAATATAGATCAATGGAACAAAATAGAAAGCCCAGAGATAAATCCATGCACCTATGGACACCTCATCTTTGACAAAGGAAGTAAGAAGATACAATGGAGAAAAGACAATCTCTTTAACAAGTGGTGCTGGGAAAACTGGTCAACCACTTGTAAAAGAATGAAACTAGATCACTTCCTAACACCATACACAAAAATAAAGTCAAAATGGATTAAAGATCTAAATGTAAGACCAGAAACTATAAAACTCCTAGAGGAGAACATAAGCAAAACACTCTCCAACATACATCACAGAAAGATCCTCTATGACTCACCTCCCAGAATACTGTAAATAAAAGCAAAAATAAACAAATGGGGCCTAATTAAAATTAAAAGCTTCTGCACAACAAAGGAAACTATAAGCAAAGTGAAAAGACAGCCTTCAGAATGGGAGAAAATAATAACAAATGAAGCAACTGACAAAGGATTAATCTCAAAAATATACAAGCAACTCCTTCAGCTCAGTTCCAGAAAAAACAAAAAACAAAAAACAAAAACGACCAATCAAAAAATGGGCCAGAAAACTAAACATCTATATGTCTTCAGAAGACATATAGATGGCTAACACATGAAAAGATGCTCAACATCACTCATTGTCAGAGAAATGCAAATCAAACCACAATGAGGTACCATTTCACATCAGTCAGAATGGCTGTGATCCAAAAGTCTACAAGCAGTTATGCTGGAGAGGGTGTGGAAAAAAGGGAACCCTCTTACCCTGTTGGTGGGAATGCAAACTAGTACAGCCACTATGGAGAACAGTGTGGAGATTCCTTAAAAAAATCTAAATAGAATTGCCATATGACCCAGAAATCCCATTGCTGGGTATACACATCAAGGAAGCCAGAATTGGAAGAGACACATGTACCCCAATGTTCATCGCAGCACTGTTTATAATAGCCAGGACATGGAAGCAACCTAGATGTCCATCAGCAGATGAATGGGTAAGAAATCTGTGGTACATATACACAATGAAGTATTACTCAGCCATTAAAAAGAATACATATGAATCAGTTCTAGTGAAGTGGATGAAACTGGAGCCAATTATACAGAGTGAAGTAAGCCAGAAAGAAAAACACCAATACAGTATACTAACGCATATATATGGAATTTAGAAAGATGGTAACGTAAATCTGTATGCAAGACAACAAAAGAGACACAGATGTATAGAATAGTCTTTTGGACTCTGGGAGAGGACGAGGGTGGGATGATTTGGGGGAATGGCATTGAAACATGTATATTATCATATGTGAAATGAATCGCCAGTCCAGGTTCAATGCATGATACAGGATGCTCGGGGCTGGTGCACTGGGATTACCCAGACAGATGATATGGGGAAGGAGGTGGGAGGATGGGTTCAGGATGGGGAATGCATGTACACCCATGGCAGCTTCATGTCAATATATGACAAAATCAATCCAATATTGTAAAGTAATTAGCCTCCAATTAAAATAAATGAATTTATTAAAAAAGAAAGAAACTCTTTACTTAAAAAAGAAAGAAACTCCTCTAACTGATAACTTGAAAAAAAAAAAAAAATCCTCCAAGCCAGGCTTCAGCAATACATGAACCGTGAACTTCCAGATGTTCAAGGTGCATTTAGAAAAGTTAGAGGAACCAGAGATCAAATTGCCAACATCCACTGGAAAATTGAAAAAGCAAGAGAGTTCCAGAAAAACATCTATTTCTCTTTATTGAATATGCCAAAGCCTTTGACTGTGTGGATCACAATAAACTGTGGAAAATTCTGAAAGAGATGGGAATACCAGGCCACCTGACCTGCCTCTTGAGAAACCTATATGCAGATTAGGAAGCAACAGTTAGAACTGGATATGGAATGACAGACTGGTTCCAAATAAGAAAAGGAGTACACCAAGACTGTATACTGTCACCCTGCTTATTTAACTTATATGCAGAGTCATCATGAAAAATGCTGGGCTGGAGGAAGCACAGGCTGGAATCAAGACTGCCAGGAGAAATAACAATAACCTCAGATATGCAGAGGACACCACCTTTATGGCAGAAAGTGAAGAACTAAAGAACCTTTTGACGAAAGTGAAAGAGGAGAGTGAAAGAGTTGGCTTAAAGCTCAATATTCAGAAAACTAAGATGATGGCATCCGTCCCATCACTTCATGGCAAATAGAAGGGGAAACAGTGGCTGACTTTATTTTTCTGGGCTCCAAAATCACTGCAGATGGTGATTTCAGCCATGAAATTAAAAGATACTTACTCCTTGGAAGGAAAGTTATGACCAACGTAGACAGCATACTGAAAAGCAGAGACATTACTTTGCCAATAAAGTTCCGTCTAGTCAAGGCTATGGTTTTTTCCCATGGTCATGTGTGGATGTGAGAGTTGGACTATAAAGAAAGCTGAGTGCCAAAAAATTGATGATTTTGCACTGTGGTGTTGGAGAAGAATCTTGG
The DNA here is from genome assembly GCA_006410675.1 of Oreotragus oreotragus. NCBI lineage: Eukaryota > Metazoa > Chordata > Mammalia > Artiodactyla > Bovidae > Oreotragus > Oreotragus oreotragus. The sequence goes on from SJYX01024791.1 coordinate 125,853, forward strand.
GAGTCCTTTGGACAGCAAGGTGATTCAACCAGTCCATCCTAAAGGGAATCAGTCCTGAATATTCACTGGAAGGACTGATGCTGAGTCTGAAACTCCAATACTTTGGCCACCTGATGGGAAGAGTTGACTCATCTGAAAAGACTCTGATGCTGGGAAAGGTTGAGGGCAGGAGGTGAGGGGGACGGCAGGGGATGAGATGGTTTGACGGCATCACCGACTCAATGGACATGGGTTTGGGTGAACTCTGGGAGTTGGTGATGGACAGGGAAGCCTGGCATGCTATGGTTTATGGGGTAGCAAAGAGCCAGATACGACTGACGACTGAGTGAGTGAACTGAACTGAAGGATTTTACATCTCTAATCGTAATAAACTTCCAGAAAATAAACTTCCATGATCCAAACTGTAAAATGAGACTCACCCAACTTTACTAATAAAGCCTAATGAGGATATTGAAGGAAGAGAAGCTACAAATAAGTTAGCTTCCTCATGAATATTAGATATAAGAATTCCTAAAAAGATAAATTTAATTTAAGGGAATACATTGTCATTGATTTGAGTTTATACAAGAAACCCCAGGTTATACAGATACTCAAAAACCAATTTATTTCATAATATTAACATGAAAAAGAACAATATTATGTCATTTCAACAGATTCAGATAAAGTTTTTGATCAAATTCACCTCTTTGTTGATAAAAATTCTTAGTAATTTTCCTACAAATAGTAGGAAAAGTTTTAATTTGACAAAGGGTATCTAAATCAAAATCAATGACAACATTATAGTTACTTATAAAATATTGAAAGCCTGTACACGGAGGTTGAAAATGAAAAACTGCTTTTACTACTCTTCATATGTCATTGTATTGAGTTTCCCAGTGTGAGCAGTATTTCAAGAAGATAATTCTCCAAAGATGATATGCAAAAGCCCAAAGCAATGAAAAAAAGGTTCAGTATCTAGCCATTGGGAAAATTCAAATTAAAAACCACTGTGAGATATTCCATGTTAGAGTGGCTATCACTAAAAGACAAGTGATAACAAATGCTGGCCTGCATGTGGAGTAAAGCAAACCCTTGCACACTGTTGTAAATTGGCACAATCACTATGGAAAACAGTAGAGAGGATACTCAAAAAATTAAAAATAGAACTACCATATGATTTAGCAATTCTACTTCTGGGAATAAATCCAAATGAAATGAAAACGCTAACTTGAGAAGATATCTACTTTCCCATTTTCATAGCAGCATTATTTATAATGCAGTCAAGGCATGGAAACAACCTAAGTGTCAATTGATGGATGAATGGATAAAGATGTTGAAGTTTATTTTTACATAATAGACTACTGTTCAGTCATAAAGATGAGGAAATCCTACCATTCGCACCAGCATGGATGGACCTGAAGACATATGTTACATGAAATATGAAATAGTGTTAGTTGCTTAGTCATGTCTGACTCTTTGTGACCCCATGAGCTGTAGTCCACTAGGTTCCTCTATCTGTGGGATTCTCCAGGCAAGAATACTGGAGTGGGTTGCTATTTCTTCCTTCAGGGGATCGTCCCAACCCAGGGACAGAACCCAGGTCTTTTGGGTTGTAGGCAGATTCTTTACTGTCTGAGACACCATATGTCAGACAGAAAAATACTGTATGAGTTTACTTATTTGTGGAATCCAAAGTAATACTCCCAAACTCAGAGAGATCAGAGCCGTGGTACTAGAGGCAGAGGGCGGCAGCCGAAGGAATTAGAGGAAGAAGGTCAAAAGATACAAACTTCCAGTTATAATATCAACAAATAATGTACTAGGGATATAATGTACAAAATTACAACATAACTGCTGTATGATATATGTAAATGCTATTAGGAGAGTTAATCCTAGAGTTCTCATCACAAGAGAGATTTTTATTTTTTACTTTTTCCTTTATTTTTTATAAAAAATTTATTTTTATTTTTGGCAGTTACCAAAAGCAGTTGCCATTATTTGCAGAAAATGTATTTATGTATATAGAAAATCTAAAAGAATGAATCCACAGATAGAAATTTGGAATTAATAAATTTATCAAGGTCATCTGATAAAAGGTCAATAAACAATGATTAATTGTGTATCAGTAATCATCAGAAAATTAATTTAAAATTTTTCATTAGTATCATAAATCATCAACTTTCTAGGAGTAAGTTTAACAGTAGATTTTCAAGCCCTTTACACAAAACACATTAATGAGAGAAATTAATGAACCAAATAAATGGGGGAGGGCTATATCTATGTTTTATGTAGAAGATTCAGTATGGTTAATGTTTTGATTCTTTGTATATAATTTATATATTAAATTTATTCCCAATGAAAACCTTAGCAGGCTTCTTTTTGAAATTTGAAAAATTGATTTTAAAATTTACATGGAAATACAAGTCATCCAAAAGAACAGAGCTGAGGAAATTTTGCTATCATATTTCAAGGAAGAATAATCAAGACAGTGTCCCCTCGGTAAAAGAATTAAAATAAGTTAGTAGAACAAAATGAAGAGTTCAATAATGATAAAGGAAGTGTAGTACTTTAAGGAAAAGCTGTTCCTTTCCTTATGATGGTAGCTCATTTATATGGTGTAAAATGTATTTTGACTCCTGTTTCATACCATTTACAAAAATTAGTTATGAGTAGGCTATCAAAATGTGAAATGTAAAACCACACAGAAAGCAATATTTAATAGACATACAAAATGAACCACATATGTAACTGATGTTATCATATATTTTAATGCCATCTATCCATATTATCATTTCAATGTACACTCAATTTAAAAAAAATGAGATATGTTATATAATTCATGTTTTCAAACAAATTATTCAAATTCTGATGTATATTTTATGTTTACAAGACACTCAATTTTTACTGAGCATATTTCAAGTTGTCAATAGCCACATGTGCTTAGTTGCTACTGTACTGGACAGAGTAGGTCTAAAAAATAACAAAGAATAATATCTTCATTTTCTTTGGGTAGGCAAAGATCTTTTCATAATCATCAAGTATATTAACTGTAAACAAAAATAAAATGTAAAATATAAGAACTTCTATTCATCACATACTATTAAAAGTAAAATGCAAATTTCAGTGTGAAACTTTTATATAATATAATAGACTATATTTCAATTTTACATACACACATTTCAGAGTTCCTTAACCTTGCTACTATCAACATTTTGGACCAGATATTCTTTTAGTTGGTGGGCAATCTTGTTTATTATAGGATGTTCAGCAGCATCCCAGGCCCCTGCCCAGTGGATGACCCTAGAACTCCTTCAGTTGTGACAAACAAAAGGTCTCTAGACATTGCCAAATGTCCTCAGGAGGATAAAATCACCACCAATTATATAAAGTACATACAGGTCAATATATAATATCATGTAAGGAATCCTTTGTCATAAGTCATAACTATGTAGTACTTGATCACTCTAAATATTTATAAAAACAGTTTTTAAAAGATGCAGAGTCAACTAAGTACCTAGAAAATGAATAAATATCTTCTTTTTTGAAAGAGTAGACAGACAGAAACCTATAAGAATATTGCAGAGATAATATTTCAGAAATGATAAATGAATGTATGCCTGGCCTTTTTATACCTACAGTCTTTGGAGACATTGGGTTTACCCAGAGCAGCACAGCGCTTTGTGAGTGGGAGTGGCACAAGGCTTAGGTTACCTACTAACTTTCTTCCATACTGGGCTGAGATGCTCTTTTCCTCGGAGCATGTTTGAAATCCTTCTGTGCCTATGGGGCATCCATAAAAGAAATATGGTCTTAATCATGAGCATACAAATCTGTAGCATCTTTTTTTAAAAGAAAATGGAAAAAAGAAAACTGAATAATCTTAGTACTTTAATAAGCTCATAAAAGCTATTTGAACAAAGTAGGTATTCCTACAAAAAACATACTTTTTTTAATAAATGACAAATGTAAGACATTTTAATGAAAATATTTAAAATTTTTAAGATTACTTTTGTCTTCAGAAACCCAGAATTTTGCAGAAAAGAGTTTAATGCAAACTCAAGTGGAAAATTAAACACACTGCTGACTTTGAAATGTAACATAAAAAAATGTTGATCATAAATTTCTTTAATGGTGTATACGAAGGACTAATAGTATATATAGTATTCAGTAGTTTCACAATAAATATATATTGAATGGGTAATTGAATGGAATGGTGCATGACTGCCAAAATGTAACTCTGACCTTGGGAAGGCTCCAGGGTAATAGTTCACCATTCTTGTAAGAAATAGTCCAGTTTTCTGAAAAGTAGCTTCTCTTGGTTACAGATGTTTAGATGATATCAATTATTTCTTTTCATCTGTAGCTTATTGCATAATGGATTAAAAATGAAAGCAAAGCATAATGAAGCTCTTTGTTATGCTCAGGTGGGAAAAGGAGGGTAGAGAACGAGTATTTGAACACAACTGAAAATTAATCCTTTGTCAGTTGTTTCATTTGCTATTATTTCCTCCCATTCTGAGGGTTGTCTTTTCACCTTGCTTATAGTTTCCTTTGCTGTGCAAAAGCTTTTAAGTTTAATCAGGTCCTACTTGTTTACTTTGGTTTTTATTTCCATTATTCTAGGAGGTGGGCCATAGAGAATCTTGCTTTGATTTACATCACTGAGTGTTCTGCCTATGTTTTCCTCTAGAGTTTTATAGTTGTTTTTTTTTTTTTTTTTTACTTTTTTTTACTTTACAATACTGTATTGGTATAGTTTCTGGTCTTACATTTAGGTCTTTAATCCATTTTGAGTCTATCTTTGTGTATGGTGTCAGGAACAAAACTGGATTATATTTTAATGTTGTAATCACCAAAATAATCCTCAAAAATAAAGTCCATAACTTTGAAATTAAAATGAGCACTGGAAATCCCCAACTTTATGTACTTTCTAGAGGCAATGAGGAGGTATGGGAAAAGGACAGATTTTGATTAGGACTAGAAACCCTTTAAAGACATCTTAGTAGCTGTAATCATAAGGGCCACTTCACTGGTCTGTGATGGTTATCTTGAGTTGATGGAGATTTCATTTATTGACTTAATTTTTTGAGTAAGTTCTATGAGCTAAGGGAGCTAGCTCCCTGCCCAGTGCTGGGGACATAAAGTATAAGGTACAGTGTGATCCTTAATTAGCTCAACTCTCCAGTTTGAAACAAATATGTAAAGTCCAATATTTACAGTTCAATATTACAAGTGTTCTAATAGAGGCTTATAAAAATGCCATAGGAACCCAGGGGATAAAAAATAGTAGAGATGTACAAATCTTAACAAGTAGGTAGCATTAGTGTAAATCCTGTAGAATGAATATATCTCCAGGCTTAGGGACAAAAAAGCCTATTCTAAAAAGGAAAAATTGGTTTCATATTGGTACAACTTGAGGTGATATTGGAAAGAATGGAAAACCATGCTTAATTTATGCTCTAGAGACATCCATAGTAAACTATGAATTTGGATATATAAGCTATTGTAAAGATTCATATATGTAGGGGTAAAGAGTGAGGACTGTAGGTGAAAGAAAACATTAGGAGATTTGCTAGATAAGAATTATGCTTTTGGAAAACAACTAGAGGCAAAATTCACGATACAATATAGAATAAGATAAAATCTTATTGTTGAGGTATGTCAGATTCAATGGTATGAAGATACAGTATCTTCAATGCTTTTAACATTTAAATCAGATTAAAAATACTGCACCTTCATCTCAAGATCGCCAAATGCTTTAAGGTTTAATGAAAATGATGACTGCTTATAAACTGTGGAAAATTCTGAAAGAGATGGGAATACCAGACCACCTGACCTGCCTCTTGAGAAATCTGTATGCAGGTCAGGAAGCAACAGTTAGAACTGGACATGGAACAACAGACTGGTTCCAAATAGGAAAAGGAGTAAGTCAAGGCTGTATATTGTCTCCCAGCTTATTTAACTTATATGCAGAGTACATCATGAGAAACGCTGGAATGGAAGAATCACAAGCTGGAATCAAGATTGCTGGGAGAAATATCAATAACCTCAGATATGGTGATGACACCATCCTTATGGCAGAAAGTGAGGAGGAGCTAAAAAGCCTCTTGATGAAAGTGAAGGAGGAGAGCGAAAAAGTTGGCTTAAAGTTCAATATTCAGAAAATGAAGATCATGGCATCCGGTCCGATCACTTCATGGGAAATAGATGGGGAAACAGTGTCAGACTTTATTTTTTGGGGCTCCAAAATCACTGCAGATGGTGACTGCAGCCATGAAATTAAAAGACGCTTACTCCTTGGAAGAAAAGTTATGACCAA
>SJYX01024791.1:132479-158776 GCA_006410675.1 Oreotragus oreotragus
GAGAGTCCCTTGGATTGCAAGGAGATCCAACCAGTCCATTCTGAAGGAGATCAACCCTGAGATTTCTTTGGAAGGAATGATGCTAAAGCTGAAACTCCAGTACTTTGGCCACCTCATGCGAAGAGTTGACTCATTGGAAAAGACTCTGATGCTGGGAGGGATTGGGGGCAGGAGGAGAAGGGGTCGACTGAGGATGAGATGGCTGGATGGCATCGTGGACTCGATGGACTTGAGTCTGAGTGAACTCCGGGAGATGGTGATGAACAGGGAGGCCTGGCGTTCTGCGATTCGTGGGGTCGCAAAGAGTCGGACAGGACTGAGCGACTGAACTGAACTGAACTGAATGACTGCTTATACAACATTATTGAGCTAATAAGCATAGAAATTGAAAGTGAAGTCACTCAGTAGTGTCCGACTCTTTGCAACCTGTGGACTGTAGCGCACCAGGCTCCTCTGTCCATGGGATTCTCCAGGCAAGAATATTGGAGTGGGTTGCCATTTTCTTCTCCAGAGGAACATTATTGAGCTAATAAGCATAGAAATTGAAAGTGAAGTCACTCAGTAGTGTCCGACTCTTTGCAACCTGTGGACTGTAGCGCACCAGGCTCCTCTGTCCATGGGATTCTCCAGGCAAGAATATTGGAGTGGGTTGCCATTTTCTTCTCCAGAGGGAATCTTCCTGACCCAGGGATCAAACCCAGGTCTCCTACCTTGCAGACAGATGCTTTAACCTCTGAGCCACTGGGGAAGCCTGGTGAGGATAGAGTGCAGTGAATTGGAGCATTACTCTAGGTCAGCTATATACCTGGATCAACTTCATTTCATGTGAATTCTGCAAGTGAGGCAAACTCCCTCAAGTTTAGAAAATAGTAATAATAACTATAAAATGTGTAAAATAATAATATTTTCCCCATAGAGCTGCTTTAAAAACTAAATGCATTATTACATGTGAAGTGCTTTAGCTGTGATTATCCCACAGTGGTTTTCAAAGGGAATGGGGGGTTGTGGATGAGGGGTGATGAGATTTTGGCTCCCAGGGGACACTTAACAAATGTCTGGACACTTTTGTTTTGAATTATCACAACTGGGAGGAGATATGACTGTAACTAGTGAATAGAAGCTAGACTAGGCTTCTAACCAACCCACCATATACAAGAGAGCCAGCTACAATAAAGAGTTATTTGTTTTAAAATACCATTAGTGCCAAAATTGAGAAACCCTGCCTGCACTAGAAAAATGCCAATTTTTCTGCCTGAGTTACTCAAGGAAAATTTTAATCAGTCAGCTAGGAAATAAAAGCTTGATATACTGAATTGTTAGATCCAGATATGAAACTGAATAAAAATATGTAAAAGTTCCCAATACATTCTATAAATCATAGTAATTCACTGGAAGTGACAGCTTTTTTTTTTTTTTCTTTTCAATCAGAATGTAGGAAGCTCACAGAATATCCAGGAAAGCCAGCAACGTGGGTTGATTGCTTCAGAGCCAAGAACAAAGCAAGTTATGATAGATACATCCAGGAAAATAAAACTCAAAAAGTCCTCACCCACAACACATAGAACTGCTGTTTCTGTCTGCTGCCTAGCAAGTATGACACCACATACTTCCAGGAAGACATCACCAAAGAACCAATGCCTCTGTTCAGTGTTTGGAAGATGATCTGTTTTCTCCCAGATGCTAACTTCCTAAACATACTTTCTGAAATGCATCTGGTCAACAGAACAGAGGTAACGTGAGAACTTAGCAGCAAGGGAAGCTTAGAAACTAGGTTTTAATCTAATCAGATTGACCACTAATCTAGTCCATTTACCCTCTATTATAGAAGGAAGAAATCTCAAGTTCCTTTAGTGTTTGAAAGATCTGTTCTTTGTCTTAAAGATTTTGACCCAAAATTTTGACCCAAAAAATTTTGACCCAAATTTTAATCCTTATGTAAATGAGCCCCTAATGTACTGCCTATACCCTTCCTTTAACTTTTATTAATGGGCCAGACAGTTTTAAGATAACCCTCAGACAAGAAACCTCTTTGCTTTAGTAACCAGTATTAACCATGTCAGTCATCAGACTAAATATCTGAAAATACTATTCATCCAGAGGCAGCAGGGTTCATTTTTGAATAAAGCAAATTTTACAGGTTGAATTGTACCCACAAAATAGATATGTTCGATATACTAAACTCCAGTACCTCACAATGTGACCCAATTCAGAAATAGGGCCTTTATAGGGATTATTGGAGAAGGAAATGGCAACCCACTCCAGTATTCTTGCCTGGAGAATCCCAGGGACAGGGGAGCCTGGTAGGCTGCCGTCTATGGGGTCGCACAGGATTGGACACGACTGAAGCGACTTAGCAGCAGCAGCAGCAGCAGCAGCAGCAGGGATTATTAGGAGCAGGCAATGGCAACCCACTCCAGTACTCTTGCCTGGAAAATCCCATGGACGGAGGAGCCTGGTAGGCTGCAGTCCAGGGGTCAAGAAGAGTCAGACACGACTGAGCGACTTCACTTTCCCTTTTCACTTTCATGCATTGGAGAAGGAAATGGCAACCCACTCCAGTGTTCTTGCCTGGAGAATCCCAGGGACAGGGGAGCCTGGTGGGCTGCCGTCTATGGGGTCGCACAGAGTCGGACACGACTGAAGCGACTTAGCAGCAGCAGCAGCAGCAGCNACTGAGCGACTTCACTTTCCCTTTTCACTTTCATGCATTGGAGAAGGAAATGGCAACCCACTCCAGTGTTCTTGCCTGGAGAATCCCAGGGATGGTGGAGCCCAGTGGACTGCCGTCTGTGGGGTCTCACAGAGTTGGACACAACTGAAGCAACTTAGCAGATGTTATCAGGTTAAAATGAGGTTATTGAGGTGGAGCCTAATCCAATAAAAATTGGCATCATTATAAAAATGGGAGATTTGGACACAGAGACAGACATAGTTCTAAAATTACGTGAAGTAACAGAAGAAGATGGCTGTAAAATTATAAGGGTGTTTCTACAAGCCAAAGAAAAAGGGTGTTTCTACAAGCCAGAGATTGTTAACAAATACTGGAAAGCTAGACAAGACAAGGAAAAGTTATCTATTAAACTGTTAGAGAGAACATAGTACTGCTGACACCTTGATTTCAGATTTCTAGCCTCCTGAACTATAAGACAGTAAATTTCCCTTTAAGCCACCCAATCTTTGGCACTTTGTTATGACTGGCCTAGTATCACTCAGGTTCCAAGGCTACTGAACCAACAAAGCCTATCATCATGAAAATGCAAAGAGTTTGTCTCAGACTTATAAATAAAAGCAGTGTCCTCCCATAGAATGTTATGGTAGGTCACCAATTATAGTATTTAGGAAGTGAAAGGAAGGTAAATAGAGACTCCTTTTGAAGAATCTATAAGCTACATGAGGGCTGGGACCTATTCTTGTTGCTGTTCTGTCTCTAAGTCATGTCTTACTCTTTGTCACCCCATGGGCTGCAGCATGCCAGGCTCCCCTGTTCTGCACTATCTCCCAGAGTTTGATCAAATTCATCTTCATGAAGTTGGTGATGCTATCTAACCATCTCATCCTCGGCTGCCATCTTCTCTTTTTTGTCTTCAGTCATTCCAAGCATCAGAGGTGTTTCCAATGAGTTGGCTCTTCTCATCAGGTGGACACAGAATTGGAGCTTCACCTTCAATGACAACCCTTCCAATGAATATTCAGGGTTGATTTCCTTTAGGGTTGACTGGTTTGATCTCCTTGCAGTTTAAGGGACTCTCAAGTGTAATCTCTAGCACCACAATTCGAAAGCATCAATTCTTGGGTGCTCAGACTCCTTTATGGTCCAACTCTCACATCCATACATAACAAATGGAAAAACTATTGTTTTGACTATACAGACTTTTGTTGCCAAAGATGTCTCTGTTTTTAATATGGTGGGATCCTGGTCTACTATCAGTAAATCTTCAGGGGTTATAACATGTCATGTATGAATGTGAGAGTTGGACTGTGAAGAAAGCTGAGCACTGAAGAATTGATGCTTTTGAAGTGTGGTGTTGGAGAAGACTCTTGAGAGTCCCTTGGACTGCAAGCAGATCCAACCAGTCTATTCTAAAGGAGATCAGCCCTGTGTGTCCTTTGGAAGGAATGATGCTAAAGCTGAAACTCCAGTACTCTGGCCACCTCATGTGAAGAGTTGACTCATTGGAAAAGACTCAGATGCTGGGAGGGATTGGGGACAGGAAGAGAAGGGGACGACAGAGGATGAGGTGGCTGGATGGCATCACTGACTCAATGGATGTGAGTTTGAGTGAACTCCAGGAGATGGTGATGGACAGGGAGGCCTGGCGTGCTGCGATTCATGGGGTCGCAAAGAGTCAGACATGACTGAGTGACTGAAATGACTGACTGACTGACCGACCCATGTGAGATGCTCAGTACTTTTTGCTTAAATTAAAAATTGGAAAAGAGAAGGTGTTAAGTTGCAAGTTTTATTTTAATTATAAGAATAGTTGGAAGTTGGACATGCTTATTCATGAAACAAAGGACCTAGTTTATAAGAAGGAATTACAGATGCAAACAACAAAATATAATTGACAAACAAAAGGATTTCTGAAGACAAAAGTAGCTAGAAACAAAAACCAAGCAGAAGAGTTAGTTTTACAAATGTGTCAAGATATTTCTTTGACAAACAAGGGAAAGAAGCATGAGCAGATGAGATACAGATAAACTCTAGAGGTGAAAATGTGGAAATAGTGAGAGTTCATACAAGTTGCCTTCTAATTTCCTCGTAAAGTAGGGAGCTGGCGACCTGCCAAGAATAGGTGGGCAGGGTCGGGGCAGAGGGTTTTAGAAATATGGGCAAGATTTGGAATAGCCACTAAGGGAAACGAGAAAAGTTGTTGATTAGGATTAAGTAAAAGGATTGCTGAACTGATCTGAGGGGCCAGCTGAGGGTGAAAATTAAATTTGTAATGGAGAAAATCAGCTCAATTATGTGATTTTCCCTAACAGCATTTGGCAACCTGAGAGCAAAAGCAAGGAAAATGGATGTTAAGGTTGGAGACTGGTGAGACAGGTGAGGCAGATGGTCAAGGGAGTGATGGATGAGAAGGTGCTACCAAGAATGCATTTGAAATGATGGATTGTGGGGTCCAGTGTGGGTGAGGAACGGAGGGCTGCCAGGAGGGGCTAATGGAGTTAGAAAAAAAAGAACAAGTGACCAAGCATGACGTTCCTCGAGGTAAAATAGTAGGCTTATTGGGACAAAGAGACTGAAAGAGGTGAAAGAGTCGAAAGAGTCATAAGCTGTGGTCAGATGGAGAATTTTGGTGTTCCAGTTTCTGAGGTGTACCGTTCATCATTATCAACAAACCTTTACTAAACGGGAAATGAGCACACAGTTCCTTTGTTCTAGGTCAGAGATTCTATTCCTATTGCTCATTTTCTTGAAGGAAAACAGAATTAGTGACAAAGATTTGGGTTAGGAAGCAGAACCATTTCGTAAATAAAGTTTAAAAATTAGTGGAAAAGTAAGGGGAAAATATTTCAAACTTTCTCCATGTGATTAGAAGCTGAGAACTTTGTACATATATCCAAATTTTCCTCTTTTGCTCTAATTTCATCCTTTCAAGATACCAGAGGTTTTTTTTTTGGAACTGCTAACTCATAATGCATTTTATTTCTACAGAATGTTGATATACTGTCTGAAAGAGAATTTTTTTTCCCCCAACACTACACAAAAACTACTTTCTTCCTGTGAATCTTTCTAAACTACACACAAATATATCTTCAGACCAATTTCATGATTTCAGTTCCTAATGTATATTTCTTCATTCCTATAGTCTGAAATATGTTGTATCTTACTTAATGTTCTTGAGTAAATTGTATCTCTGTAAAAGAACATATTTCTAAAATCTAATAGCAATCAGTGTAGTTGAATAAGATAAATATATAGTTTGTTAGGAAATCTTATCAAGAAAAAATTAAACTAAAACTGGATTTACTTATCCTAATAAGTAGCACTGTGCATAGAAAATATTTCAGAAAACCAAAAATTTTCATTATATTTCTAACCAAACTTAAAGCTTTAGTACTTATTGCTTATAAGGGTAAAAGGTAAGAATTACATCTAGTAGAAACTACACTTCAAAGTTTTCAAATGGTCCTCTAGTGATCAAATGCATTTGCAAAATAAATTCATTTACCCTGTGATGGCTAATGCCAGAGACCTAAAGTCAATCTACATAGCTCAGTCAAAGGTGCAACACTGGAGAAAGAAAGGCAATTTTATGCCCAGTTGAATTAGTCTGAAACTGCTTCTAAAGTTTTCTGAATATGTCTGCTCTGAAAATTTTAGGAAGTGTTTAAGATAATTGGAGAAAGCTCAAAAGAAAACAGAAAAGATCCCCCCAAATGAGTAAAAGACATGTGAAACAACTGAAAAAATTAACTTATGTAGTCTTGAAAAAAGAAAACTGAGGTGAGCCACGTTCACAGTCTATAAATAATGCCTCTTGGGTAACAATATGATGAATGAGGGAATTATTCATAGCCTCAGAAGACATGAGGACAAATTGCAATGATTGGAAGATAAAGAAGGCAAAATAAAGGTTAGATATTAGGAACACAATAAGCTAGGTGGTGTTTTCTTGTTAGGCCAACATGAATACAACTCTTTTTGTCCAAAGACATGATAAATACCTGAGAGATTAAAGTTTCCCAGAAAATTTGCTTTCTTTTTTAATTGGTAAATTTCTTCATATCAGTGTTAAAAGCTTTCAAACCACTTTAACCTGAAAAATTAACCAGTAGAACAATTCCTACTTGCAAATGAAACAATTAAAAAAATCACTCAAATAAGTGAAAAAAATGCAAAAGTAATTTTGAGAGATATGTTTAAATCTGTTTTTTGAGAGATATGTTTAAATTTATATTAAGAGATATAAATTTTTAACTTATGTTAATGTCATCAATGTTGCAGATTCACTACCACATGGAAGCTAAAAGCACCTCCTTTGGGAGATGTTCAGAGAAAGCCATTGAACTTTGCCATGTACCACAGAAGCTAGATAAGGTATGAAAAAAGTAGTTCATGAACAGGGAATAATTTTTGGTACAAATCAGAGAAATGTCTAGCAAATGGAGAGGATGGTACTGAAGCTAAGGGAGTAGATTTGTAATCAGAAAAATCTCGACTCGAATATTACTCTAGCACTGACTGTTGTCCTTGGACTTAAGCTCTCCCTACCCTGATATCTTAGCTGTAAAATGTAAACCAGAGGGTTATTGTGACAATTAAATTCCGTAAGATAATGTGTGCAAATGCTCTACCTCGTAGCTGTTATTTTCCAATGAATTGTCATCCTTGGAATGAGTGTTCTGGGAAATGCTTAGGAGGATAAGCAGTGGATTAGTCATGAGAAGTGAACACACATGGTAATATGATTAGCTACCTGACAAAACTCCCTTTTCTCCTTTGATTCTTTCCATTTTCTCTTCCCTTAGCCATTCATTTGTATTCTGTAGGCAAATCTAATTGTTAAGTTGGAACCATCTGTTTGGCAGAAAATTTCTATGAATGGCAAATCCATCAGAATCTCTATCAAATTTTTTTCTCCTAATTAAAGTAAAATCAAAGTAAAATTTTGCATAAGAGAATGTACTTTTGTTAATAATATTTAATTTTTATAATATATGACTTGATATTCTTTTTAACGAATTTTAGAGTTATTAATTAATGAATTAACTACAGCTTGGAAGTAAATAAAGTTTTGTGATAAGCAGTAAAATAATGCAGGTCTATTTAGAGTATATGGGATATTTTATTCAGATAGAGATAACTACAGACATTGTTCCACAAAAATAGGATAATATTGTGGGAAGCATCACTTATAGGAACTGTTTTTTGAAATGGGTGCCTTTTAGACCAGGATTTCTCATTCTTGATCTGTGATAATTCCTTAATTTCACCTTTGTTTGAATTACTTTCTGTTGTCACTATATCATCCTTTTTACTTACCATAAGCAAGCCTCATAGCCAGGTAGACAAGAAACAAATTGTTCCAGCACTCCATTAAAATTCATTATTCTTACCAAAAAAAAATAGAAAAGTAGAATTTCAGGTCTAAAAAATCTGTTTAGTAACCCACTTCAAAAATATGTTTAAATTTATTCTTGTATTAAATATTCATTAAAAATTTTCTAATTTCTTTGGGATTAATCCTAGATAGTGTTTTTAGAAATATGCCAGAAAGTTTAAAATAGCCAAGAAAAAGTTAAATCAAGAAAGTATTGGAAAAAATTTTGATTGTATCTCCATGATTAAACCAATACAATATTGCAAAGTAATTAGCCTCCAATTAAAATAAATGAATAAAAGAAATAAAAAAATAAAAAATAAATGCCATTTATTGGTCAATAATGGAATAAATGGTAAAAGCTGGTATTATCAGAAATGTGAAAACTCTAGTGTGTGAGACTCTAGACTAAAGTAGGTAGTGAAGAGCTATCTGGCAGCTCTATGTTACATTAAGTGTATGAAGTCCCTATGTCTACAAAATTTCACTTCTTGGAAAGTATCGCAGAAATTTCCTCAGATACTATCACAAGAAGATACATGAGACTTCATTGCAGCTTTGCTTGTGGTACTGAGCAACTGTATATAATCTAATTGTTCATTTCAGTGGGAATACTGTGTAAGGAAGACAAGTAAATGACTGGTAAAACATCCAGAAAAATGAATAAATCATAAACACAAAGAATAAGAAAAGGAGAGAAAGAAATAGGCAAAATCTAAAGTACAACAAAATGTATTCAAACTAAAATGCATATATATATATATATAAAACAATTCTATATACCTTACATCTACATACATTTGCAATAATACAATTCAAAGAATTTATGATCAGTACATTAGAGTTGTGCTTGTGGGGAATGGAAGGAGAAGAAGGATAGGAAAGAGGAGTGGGGAAAGGAATAAATAGGTATTCAATAAATAAGAGAGGACTTTGCATGACCAAATGACAGTTGTATTTTAGAAATGAAGGAAATTATTAACTCAACATTCAGCAGCTGAGACTAAAAAAAAAAAAATAAGAAAAATGAGGAAAATCATGAACTCATATACAATATTCATTAAAATTTATATTTCTACCTGATAATTATCCTACACAGAGTTTTGTTACAATAGCCTTTAGGTATAGCAGAATATGCCAAAATTGACAATAAAATAAAACAATGTAAATTTTAGAAAATAAAAATTCCTGAAGCTAGTTTGAGACTTTAAAAACTATATTGGATACTTTTTGGATATCTGCCCAAATTTCAATGACACCATCTCTCTGTCAACTGTTACTTCCCACTGCCCCTCCCCTCCACCCCATTTGTCTCATTAACTGGAGTGAGATTCTGGCAGCCAAACCATACCCAGGTGGGTCAAAAGGAATCTATCTCCCATGAATCAGGAATTGGGATCCAGAGGCAAGGACAACATCTACTTATTCAGGAACTCAGGAGATGCAATCTGAGGAACTTTTCAAGGTTTATATTCTTCTTGTTTGTGCAAAGAGAGGCGATGGAAAGACAGTCTCTGCCCAGCAAGGGAAGATGTGCAGAGGTGGAGAGAGAGAAAGTAGGAAAAAGATTCCTTGATTCTTTGCCCTACGTGGTGCTGTGACTAATTTCTCCCAAATATTGCAGGCTTCTTCCAATAAATTTCTGATTAAAAATATTTCTTGAGCTAGCTTGATTTCTATAATTCTCAAACTAATAAGACTTGAGCAAGTATGGCATAGACTTCCAGTACTCACTCACATCCTATGTTATTTTCTCACATTTTGAACTTTTTCATCTCTCACCCTCAAGATTAAAATGTATAGCTCTGTAATCTTTCTTAGGTTCTGGGTCTTATATTTTCATCCATTTCTATCCAGTTTTTTTAAGCACAAAACCATTTAGTCGACAGAAGGCAAATCAAAATTCCTTTTTTTGAGGGGAAAAATTAAAAGCAAGAGGACTTACTGGCTCATACAACAGAAAGTCCAAAGATAGATTTGGGTTTCAGTTCAGTTCAGTTCAGTCGCTCAATCGTGTCCAACTCTTTGGGACCCCATGAATCGCAGCACGCCAGGCCTCCCTGTCCATTACCAACTCCCGGAGTTCACTCAGACTCACGTCCATCGAGTCCGTGATGCCATCCAGCCATCTCATCCTCGGTGGTCCCCTTCTCCTTCTGCCTTCAATCCCTCCCAGCATCAGAGTCTTTTCCAATGAGTCAACTCTTCGCATGAGGTGGCCAAAGTACTGGAGTCTCAGCTTTAGCATTATTCCTTCCAAAGAATACCCAGGGCTGATCTCCTTTAGAATGGACTGGTTGGATCTGCTTGTAGTCCAAGGGACTCTCAAGAGTCTTCTCCAACATCACACTTCAAAAGCATCAATTCTTCAGTGCTCAGCTTTCTTCACAGTCCAATTCTCACATCCATACATAACCACTGGAAAAACCATAGCCTTGACTAAATGGACCTTTGTTGGCAAAGTAATGTCTCTGCTTTTGAATATGCTGTCTAGGTTGGTCATAACTTTTCTTCCAAGGAGTAAACGTCTTTTAATTTCATGGCTACAGTCATCATCTGCAGTGACTTTGGAGCCCAAAAAGATAAAGTCTGGCACTGTTTCCACTGTTTCCCCATCTATTTCCCATGAAGTGGTGGGACCAGATGCCATGATCTTCGTTTTCTGAATGTTCAGCTTTAAGCCAGCTTTTTCACTCTTCTCTTTCACTTTCATCATGTGGATCACAATAAACTATGGAAAATTCTGAAAGAGATGGGAATACCAGACCACCCGACCTGCCTCTTGAGAAGCCTGTATGCAGGTCAGGAAGCAACAGTTAGAATTGGACATGGAACAACAGACTGGTTCCAGATAGAAAAAGGAGTACGTCAAGGCTGTATATTGTCACCCTACTTATATAATTTATATGCAGAGTACATCATGAGAAATGCTGGGCTGGAAGAAGCACAAGCTGGAATCAAGATTGCCGGGATAAATATCAATAAACTCACATATGCAGATGACACCATCCTTATGGCAGAAACTGAAGAGGAACTTAAAAAAAAAAAGATTTGGGTTTAAGAACAGTTAAATCCAAGTGCTGAATCAGCAAGGTGACACTTCTCTGTGAATTCTGCTTTCTTGTGTATTGGTTTCTCTCTTTGCAGACTATAACGGCAAAGATAATCAGAACTGCTTCATTATATTGTACAAATATAATACTGAGCAAGCATCAGTGAAAAGCAATTGCTTCTTCACAATTATTCCAGTGATTCCGAGTAGCTTGATTTGTGTTAAGTGGCTGTTCCTGAATCAGTTATAGTAACTCAGATTGACTTGTCTGGACATCAGACTCACTTCTGAATCAAGGGTGTGGTTGAAGAAAGCTACATGCAAAACAGATCAACTCAAAAGACTGAAGAAGTAGCTTCTTTAAGAAAAATCTATGTGTAATACCAAACATGGGGGACAAAAGATGCTGGATAGATAAAAAATATGCTAATTTATCATTTTAATCTCTCATTTAATGTAGGATTACAATTTCACAATAAGGGAAACTTCACAGTTACCAAAGGAAGAAAACTATATTCTTATATTTGAAATGGACTGTATAAATGTACCACATAAAATATTCACAGACTTATCAAATGCATAGCTTATCAAGGAAAAGAAAATGGAAGAAACGTAAAGAGTAATAGTGGCCATTTTTGCTACTTCCAAGAATTATGGGGAAAAAAATCTTAAAATATTTAAAATGTTGTTTTGGACTCCTCAATAGCTACTCTTTCACAATAACACTGAACATTTAAACACTTCCGTGGGGAAAAATGGACTAGCACATTTTCTAAAAACAGAATACAATATGATTCAGCTATGATGTGGTCTTTAATTCTAAGTATGTACCAGAATCTACAAAATGTATACTTTGGGGCACCATCCTCACCAGTCTTATAGGGGTTTTTTGTTACATTTACACTTCACTGTGTCAAAAATTTTACCCAAAACTTGAGAGCATGAAAAAAGAACTGAATTTTTAAAAATTTGGTGCTTAGCTTGATTTTCTATTGTCTTGGAAGTTCTGTAGGGGTAGAAGTTAATTTGTAGACTTTTTTTAAAACATAAAAATGCAAATTCTGTTCAATAGAAAAGATAGCTCCTCAATTGCAAAGATTTATGTTACTGTTGGATTTGAATCATGTTTGTTTTTCTATCACTGCCTGTAAATATCTAACCTTTCAAATACTCTTTAGTTTCTACAACTTAGTGGTTCTCTCTAGTAAATTAAACTTTTAACATATGCTCATTTTATATTTGTACGAGACTCATGATAATGTTATCTTTTTGAAAATTATAGTTAAAAATAGTTCTTTGCAATTTACCTATCACTATTTATTTTATAGATGCTCACTGACAAATAATTTTACAAGTTTATCAATAATTTTACATTTTAATTTATTTTTAATTTATTCTTTCTTCATAATTTTAAAAACAAAAAAGTAATATTTAAACATTGTTTTCTTTGTTCCCCTTTAATATAAGAACATACTGGATACGATTTGGGTCAGTTAGGCCAGGCACTTAGAAATCCTCCTCATACAAATGAAAACATAAGAATTAAGTATCTTGTCTTCAAGGTGTTGCAATAACAAAGCAATTAAACTACTCATTCAAAATTTCTTCTGAAATATTTGAAGAAGTAGATGTAGAAGCCTGTGTAAACACATTTATATACTGTTTATCTATGTTTATTTCCATATGGGTGAGAAAGTTGAATAGAAGAGCAAATATAATATGCCACCTGCACTTCTAGATAAAAGAAATTTTCATTTCAAAAAGAAATACACTTACATTTGAGTGTGTATAAACAAAGGTTATTTTTAGAGTCACATTATATAGAGGTTTGCTATCTTCTCAAAATATCACAATATTATTGACCTACTGGCTCCACCTGAGGGGCTCTGTCCTTCCTACAAGTAGTTTATTTACCATAATGTCCATTGTTAAAAAATGTGGTCATGCAAAAATTTTTGCTGGAAGATTTTGTTTTAATTTTTTAAAATTTCTTTCTCCTATTAGCTCCTTATTCTTACATTTTTTATCCTATACTCCCTATAGTTTTATTCTCTATTAGATTGTCTTCATTGGAATTCTTTGGATTTTTTTTTGTTTGCATTATGTAGTATATTTGGTTGAATTATATAACTGTGTATATTATATATAAATATATATAACACTCTTCATATGGTAGTGACTTAACTGAAGCATATAAAGTTAAACCATTTCATATATAAATGTACAAAAATCTCAGATAAAAGTTTTGAGGACATAGATATCAACTGGTGAATTGAATGTCTTACTTATCATGTCTAGTACAGTTCTCTGAATGGGCCTCAGGGCTCGGTTGGTAAAGAATCTGCCTGCAAAGCAGGAGACCCCAATTCAATTCCTGGGTCTGGAAGATCCGCTGGAGAAGGGATAGGCTACCCATTCCAGTATAGAATCTGCCCGCAATGCGAGAGACCTGGGTTCGATCCCTGGGTTGAGAAGATCCCGTGGAGAAGGGAAAGACTACCCATTCAAGTATTCTGGCCTGGAAAGAGTCGGACACGACCGAATGACTTTCACTTTCACAGTTCTCTGAAGGATACTTAAAAGACCTTTGTTGAACTGAATCTACTAGAAACACAATATGGTATTAGGAAAAAATATTTTTTCAAATTATTTTTTCTGAAGAATAGCATATGTAGACTATATTGCTCTCTTTGTTTTTATCTGTAACTATTACATGAGAAGGCAATGGCACCCCACTCCAGTACTCTTGCCTGGAAAATCCCATGGATGGAGGAGCCTGGGTGGCTGTAGTCCATGGGGTCACTAAGAGTCAGATTCGACTGGGTGACTTCACTTTCACTTTTCAGTTTCATGCACTGGAGAAGGAAATGGCAACCCACTCCAGTATTCTTGCCTGGAGAATCCCAGGGACGGGGGAGCCTGCTGGGCTGCCCTCTATGGGATCACACAGAGTCGGACACGACTGAAGCAACTTAACAGCAGCAGCACATTACATGATAAGGATACTTTTTTTTTTTTTTCCCCAAACACACAACTTTAAACTTGAATTTTTATTTTTATATATAAAATGTGTATGTACAATAGGCATTCTATCTGAATCATCACAAACTATTTTTAAGAGCTATGAGGTTCATTTACTTACTGAAGAACATTTGCTGAGTTTGCATGAAGTGTCAAATAACATTTTCAGGATCTGGGTACTCAGTGATGAATAAAAAAATGTTTCTCTTTTATTTTGGGATTTGCATTCTAATGTAGGACATCAATATCTAGAAATAAATTCATGGAGTGTTAATTGGCTGTCATAAAATTGTAGTGGAGTGGTGCATGTATGCCTGAATAATTATTAGGTGGACAATGGGGCCTCTCTGAGAGGCTACTTCTTTTTTCTTTTTAAATTTTTATTGGAGTATAGTTGATTTACAATGTTGTCTCAGTTTCTGCTGTACACCATAGTGAATCTGTTATGCATAAACATATATCCACTGTTTTCTAGACTCTTTTCCCATATAGACCATTATGGAGTATTGAGTAGAGTTCCTTGTGCTATAGAGCAGGTCCTTATTAGTTATCTATTCTACATACTGCTAAGTTGCTTCAGTCGTGTCTGACTCTGTATGACCCCATAGTCTGCAGCCCACTAGGCTCCGCCGTCCCTGGGATTCTCCAAGCAAGAACACTGGAGTGGGTCGCCATTTCCTTCTCCAACGCATGAAACTGAAAAGTGAAAGTGAAGTCACCGAGTTGCGTCTAACTTTCAGCGACCCCATGGACTGCAGCCTACCAGGCTCCTCCGTCCATGGGATTTTCCAGGCAAGAGTAATATCTTCTTCTTGGATTGATCCTTTGATCATTATGTAGTGGCCTTCTTTGTCTCTATTCACAGCCTTTCTGGATTTATATCAATGTATGGCAAAACCAATACAGTATTGTAAAGTAAAAAAAAAAAAAAAAAACAATAATAAAAAATAAAGAGCACACACACACATAAAGGTAATTTTGACTCTCTTCATAGACTTTTAAGAATAAAAAAAAAAGGACTAAATATGCTACCATTCAGGCTTATACTCTGAAAATTTTATAAGTTTGCTTTATTTTAATCAGCTTCTCATAAATCCAAATAAATGTTTATTAAATTGATATTAGATGCTATTTCTTATTAACTGGATATTTGAATAAAAATTCATAGGTGAATTTTATAATTGAATTCTGCCTTTATTTCATTTTTTTCACAATTTCTTCACTTTCTCTTCATTATTCTTTGTCCACCCTCATTTTATTCTTCAGAATGACACTGTCTTAATGCTGCTTAACATTCAGCATATAGAGACTGGTTACTATACATTTTAAAGTATCTTTAAATTTTAAAAAGGTAACTCATTATTGAGATTATGTATAAACAGGGCATTAAGGCTCTTTTTTTTTTGCCTTTTTTCTTTTTATCAGTCTTGATTCAGAACAATTCAACCTAGTAAGATGTGGATGGGTTAAATTAATGTGATTAATTACATAGATTAATTATCTCTAGAATAGATTACCCTTAGAATAGAGACATAAAGCATATACTTAATTATTGCTGAGTTATAGAGATGGATAAAGCTGTTAGTATATTAGTACTTTGCTGTGTCATAACTCAAGAACAAATGTAATTTAAAGATCTCCTTACACAAATACACAAGGAAGGACACATTTACTGAGCAGAATTTGGTCTAGCTGATAATAGTGTGGCTAAGCAATCACTTGCATGGCAAAACTTGAATTTCTACCCGTAATTACAATTTCGTTCACTTCCATCCCACAGTTTTTACTACATTTTCTTGATTTAGGAAGGCATTTTCTATCTTCAAAATTTCCCTATTTAACATTTTTACTAGAAGCTAAGCTTCACAAGGGATCATATTTGTACATATATTGTTCTAATGATTACTAACACCTAGCACACTTCACATAAAGGCATTTGCTACTTTTATGAGTGTTTTCTTTTTAAATAATTGAATACATAAACAATATATAGAGAAATAAATATATTTTAGTCCAATCGTTACAACTATGCTCTCATCTTTGTATAAATAATACCTCTAAAAGGATTAAAGACACCCTAGATACATTTGTTCTTCTTCATAAACTTTGTCAGAAGTTCTGAATATATGTATAAAGAAAATATTGATAAAAGAAAAACAAGCAAGAGCTGTAGGATTGAGTAGGCCTATATATTTTTCTATCTGACATACAAATTTATCATATATTTAGTCCAAAATGAATTATACATTTTAAGAAAAATTCATGCAAAGGTTTAGCAAAGGTTTTTTAAAACCTTATAGCAGTGACGTCTGCTTTATATACTTGCTTACCTTGTCCCCACTACAAGAAATATCAGGTATTTGTAAAATAGCTAAATCATTTTGATTTTGATCATAAATGATTCATTCAATGCAATAATAATTTTATAGATTTAAGGAAGCATGTCGGAGAAGGCAATGGCACCCCACTCCAGTACTCTTGCCTGGAAAATCCCATGGACGGAGGAGCTTGGTGGGCTGCATTCCATGGGGTCGCTAAGAGTCGGACATGACTGAGCGACTTCACGTTCACGCATTTGAGAAAGAAGTGGCAACACACTCCAGTGTTCTTGCCTAGAGAATCCCAGGGACGGGGGAGCCTGGTGGGCTGCCGTCTATGGGGTCGCACAGAGTCGGACACAATTGAAGCGACTTAGCAGTAGCAGCAAGGAAGCATGTGGTTTTCCAGAGGTTTTAATTTTTTAAATCAACTTTTTGAAGTTTTGGTTATCAGTATCGAGTATGTGCTATTGATGAAATGAAATGTCCTTTAGAAAGGGGAAAATCTTGTTTCTATAATTTACATTTTGTTGTGCTTCTGAGAATAATTTGGTATCAGATTTTAAAATTATCAATGTTTTTAAAGCTTCAAGGCTAATCTTGCTTTGTATTTATTATTCCAAATTCCCTATGTGATATACCCTCAGGCAGGCATATCATTTATTTGTACAACATATGCATGACAAATAAAGGACACTGGTTGTATAATATTTAGACTTTACCAATTTTCAAAATATAAAAATTATTTTAGTGATCATTTCATAGAAATGAATGTATATATATATATAAGACATAGATATAAAACCTGCATTAATGTATTTTTATATTATATAATGAGGTATACATTGAAATGTATTATGTTGTAAGTCCAAGTACATTACTTATCTATATTACTGATGCCAAAAAGGCTTTATATGAACAAAAAGGGAGTGCTACATCTCTAGTTGAACTCTAAAGCTTATTTTTTTTAATTTTATAACACGTATTTTGCTTAATTAGTTAGTCACATTTATTGTAGGTAGATTTAAAGTAAAATAATAATATGACATTGAACATTAGATTTTTGGGGCATTTTACATGTGAACTTTAAGAGGAGATCAAATAAGCCATAAAATAAAATACTACATATTTTATTACTTGTAATTACTTAAAAAATTAACCAAGAAGAATGCAAATTGCTCATTGGTATTAACTGCTGAGGTAACAAAAATAATAAAGTCTTAGTTAGAGGACAATTTAAAACTATCTAAATATAAAATTTAAGCTGGAAATAGACTGAAGTTTTCAAATACATGATGTATCTACACAACACATTCTGGCAAGTAATGAATTAATGCATAAGTCCACAGGCAGCAGTTACTTGACATCTAGTTTCCCACATTTATCATATGAAAAAACTGCTGATCAGATTTCAGTTTTTCACCCATACACACAAATGCAGGTATTGATTGTCATCCAAAGCAGCATCTTGGAAAAGATAGGTCACTGGTTTTCCCCAAGGAAAGATTTCATTAAAACATTTATTTTAGATTCTTACTTTTGGATTCTGTTATGACATAGCTGTCCTATACAGTTTGAATCAAAAGCTATATTTTTATATTGTTAGACTGCCAGCTTTGGTTTGACATAGTGATGTAGTTCAATCCTTTCCATGATTGAATAGAAGAAGAAAGCATTCTGAAATTCAACAGTATTGATAAAAGCACTATAGAAGTGTAAATGGTTGACATATGATATACTGCTCTTGAAATTTCATCAATATTATTCCTTCAACATATATCAGTAATAAGAATTTAAAATCAAATGTATTAGTGAATAGTGGAACAAATATGAACCAATGGTAATTATCTTTTGAAGACTAAATGCTTGGGGAGTCTAAAATCGGGCTTTCCCAAGGAACTTATAATATACATGTGAATTCAAGACACACAAAAAGCTAAATAGCAGTATGGCTAATTCATAAAATTCATTGAATATGAAGAAATGTGAAACATACCATGCCTATACATCATTAATCAGCAAAAGAAAGGGCCAGAACTTTAGCATTAAGGGTTTATATTTGTCTAGAAGATGTGGCCTAAAGTTTTTAAATAGTGGATACATTGAGCACAATCTGGAGGAAAGGATGGCTTGGTTGGGTAGAAAATAGTAGGGTGTCATCTCAGGAGATTAAAAAAATCTGTCAGCAAATGATTGATGAGCACTTTGGCATGTGTGCTTGTATCCACACTTAGGAAAGCAGGATGAACTGTAGGGATGAGGCAAGACCTCCCTTTTCCCAGTGTGCTGCAAATAATGGACAAAACCCAGGTGTCAATAAGAAGTTGATGAACATATTGCCTGTAACTCTAAGTAAATAGAAGATGCTTTATGTTTTAACTCCAGGTTGTAAAGGAAACATATGTTTCAAACATTTTGAATATTGAGGGAATATAGTCAGTTTCTTAGGAAATTTTTTTTTGTACAATCTATATGATTCTTAAACATATATCCAGTAGTAAGAAACAGAAAAACACCTAAGATACAATAGTAAGCTACTATCCAGAGTACAAGACTACCCTCGTGTTCCTTCCTCCTCTCTTCATTTCTGGTCGGTAGCTGAGGATAGGCAGTGAAGAGAGTAACTAACTACAAAAGAGACTGTGACCAGAGAATGAGTAAGTCTGATTCACCAGATTCTGTCTCCATTCTCTAAAAGTGATGCATTCATTCTCTTGACGGAAGACAAGGATCTTAGTATGTGAACTGCATTCATAAACATTTGAAAATGCCTACATACACATTTCTGCCATAAATTAAACTTTCAATAATCTAGGATGTCACCTGATGGTAATAATTGGTGTATCTATGTTGACATTAGCATATAGGATTTTTCTGGATATTTTTAGGCTTCCTTGGTGTTTCAGACAATAAAGAATCTGCTTGCAATGCCAGAAACCCAAGTTTGATCCCTGTGTTGGAAAGATCTCCTGCAGAAGGGAATTGCTAACTACTCCAATATTCTTGCCTGAAGAATTTTGAGGCTAAAGGTCATTAAATGGGAAACTTTAATCTCTCAGCCAAAATAGACTGATCCACAAAGTATGGAATAATTGCATTCAAAGCCAAAGGGCATGAAGTTACAGATAGATAGATGGAACAAGAAAGCAAAAGGAGTAATAGTGGGGATTAGAACTTGGATAGGACAGCTACTTATAGGTAAGGAATTTTGTCCATCACTCAGACAAGCCTCAGATGTGTATAAGAGACAGCATATATTGTTCTAATGATTACTAACACCTAGCACACTTCACATAAAGGCATTTGCTACTTTTATGAGTGTTTTCTTTTTAAATAATTGAATACATAAACAATATATAGAGAAATAAATATATTTTAGTCCAATCGTTACAACTATGCTCTCATCTTTGTATAAATAATACCTCTAAAAGGATTAAAGACACCCTAGATACATTTGTTCTTCTTCATAAACTTTGTCAGAAGTTCTGAATATATGTATAAAGAAAATATTGATAAAAGAAAAACAAGCAAGAGCTGTAGGATTGAGTAGGCCTATATATTTTTCTATCTGACATACAAATTTATCATATATTTAGTCCAAAATGAATTATACATTTTAAGAAAAATTCATGCAAAGGTTTAGCAAAGGTTTTTTAAAACCTTATAGCAGTGACGTCTGCTTTATATACTTGCTTACCTTGTCCCCACTACAAGAAATATCAGGTATTTGTAAAATAGCTAAATCATTTTGATTTTGATCATAAATGATTCATTCAATGCAATAATAATTTTATAGATTTAAGGAAGCATGTCGGAGAAGGCAATGGCACCCCACTCCAGTACTCTTGCCTGGAAAATCCCATGGACGGAGGAGCTTGGTGGGCTGCATTCCATGGGGTCGCTAAGAGTCGGACATGACTGAGCGACTTCACGTTCACGCATTTGAGAAAGAAGTGGCAACACACTCCAGTGTTCTTGCCTAGAGAATCCCAGGGACGGGGGAGCCTGGTGGGCTGCCGTCTATGGGGTCGCACAGAGTCGGACACAACTGAAGCGACTTAGCAGTAGCAGCAAGGAAGCATGTGGTTTTCCAGAGGTTTTAATTTTTTAAATCAACTTTTTGAAGTTTTGGTTATCAGTATCGAGTATGTGCTATTGATGAAATGAAATGTCCTTTAGAAAGGGGAAAATCTTGTTTCTATAATTTACATTTTGTTGTGCTTCTGAGAATAATTTGGTATCAGATTTTAAAATTATCAATGTTTTTAAAGCTTCAAGGCT
Source organism: Oreotragus oreotragus (assembly GCA_006410675.1). Lineage (NCBI taxonomy): Eukaryota > Metazoa > Chordata > Mammalia > Artiodactyla > Bovidae > Oreotragus > Oreotragus oreotragus. The sequence goes on from SJYX01024791.1 coordinate 153,200, forward strand.
AATCTTGCTTTGTATTTATTATTCCAAATTCCCTATGTGATATACCCTCAGGCAGGCATATCATTTATTTGTACAACATATGCATGACAAATAAAGGACACTGGTTGTATAATATTTAGACTTTACCAATTTTCAAAATATAAAAATTATTTTAGTGATCATTTCATAGAAATGAATGTATATATATATATAAGACATAGATATAAAACCTGCATTAATGTATTTTTATATTATATAATGAGGTATACATTGAAATGTATTATGTTGTAAGTCCAAGTACATTACTTATCTATATTACTGATGCCAAAAAGGCTTTATATGAACAAAAAGGGAGTGCTACATCTCTAGTTGAACTCTAAAGCTTATTTTTTTTAATTTTATAACACGTATTTTGCTTAATNGCATTAATGTATTTTTATATTATATAATGAGGTATACATTGAAATGTATTATGTTGTAAGTCCAAGTACATTACTTATCTATATTACTGATGCCAAAAAGGCTTTATATGAACAAAAAGGGAGTGCTACATCTCTAGTTGAACTCTAAAGCTTATTTTTTTTAATTTTATAACACGTATTTTGCTTAATTAGTTAGTCACATTTATTGTAGGTAGATTTAAAGTAAAATAATAATATGACATTGAACATTAGATTTTTGGGGCATTTTACATGTGAACTTTAAGAGGAGATCAAATAAGCCATAAAATAAAATACTACATATTTTATTACTTGTAATTACTTAAAAAATTAACCAAGAAGAATGCAAATTGCTCATTGGTATTAACTGCTGAGGTAACAAAAATAATAAAGTCTTAGTTAGAGGACAATTTAAAACTATCTAAATATAAAATTTAAGCTGGAAATAGACTGAAGTTTTCAAATACATGATGTATCTACACAACACATTCTGGCAAGTAATGAATTAATGCATAAGTCCACAGGCAGCAGTTACTTGACATCTAGTTTCCCACATTTATCATATGAAAAAACTGCTGATCAGATTTCAGTTTTTCACCCATACACACAAATGCAGGTATTGATTGTCATCCAAAGCAGCATCTTGGAAAAGATAGGTCACTGGTTTTCCCCAAGGAAAGATTTCATTAAAACATTTATTTTAGATTCTTACTTTTGGATTCTGTTATGACATAGCTGTCCTATACAGTTTGAATCAAAAGCTATATTTTTATATTGTTAGACTGCCAGCTTTGGTTTGACATACTGATGTAGTTCAATCCTTTCCATGATTGAATAGAAGAAGAAAGCATTCTGAAATTCAACAGTATTGATAAAAGCACTATAGAAGTGTAAATGGTTGACATATGATATACTGCTCTTGAAATTTCATCAATATTATTCCTTCAACATATATCAGTAATAAGAATTTAAAATCAAATGTATTAGTGAATAGTGGAACAAATATGAACCAATGGTAATTATCTTTTGAAGACTAAATGCTTGGGGAGTCTAAAATCGGGCTTTCCCAAGGAACTTATAATATACATGTGAATTCAAGACACACAAAAAGCTAAATAGCAGTATGGCTAATTCATAAAATTCATTGAATATGAAGAAATGTGAAACATACCATGCCTATACATCATTAATCAGCAAAAGAAAGGGCCAGAACTTTAGCATTAAGGGTTTATATTTGTCTAGAAGATGTGGCCTAAAATTTTTAAATAGTGGATACATTGAGCACAATCTGGAGGAAAGGATGGCTTGGTTGGGTAGAAAATAGTAGGGTGTCATCTCAGGAGATTAAAAAAATCTGTCAGCAAATGATTGATGAGCACTTTGGCATGTGTGCTTGTATCCACACTTAGGAAAGCAGGATGAACTGTAGGGATGAGGCAAGACCTCCCTTTTCCCAGTGTGCTGCAAATAATGGACAAAACCCAGGTGTCAATAAGAAGTTGATGAACATATTGCCTGTAACTCTAAGTAAATAGAAGATGCTTTATGTTTTAACTCCAGGTTGTAAAGGAAACATATGTTTCAAACATTTTGAATATTGAGGGAATATAGTCAGTTTCTTAGGAAATTTTTTTTTGTACAATCTATATGATTCTTAAACATATATCCAGTAGTAAGAAACAGAAAAACACCTAAGATACAATAGTAAGCTACTATCCAGAGTACAAGACTACCCTCGTGTTCCTTCCTCCTCTCTTCATTTCTGGTCGGTAGCTGAGGATAGGCAGTGAAGAGAGTAACTAACTACAAAAGAGACTGTGACCAGAGAATGAGTAAGTCTGATTCACCAGATTCTGTCTCCATTCTCTAAAAGTGATGCATTCATTCTCTTGACGGAAGACAAGGATCTTAGTATGTGAACTGCATTCATAAACATTTGAAAATGCCTACATACACATTTCTGCCATAAATTAAACTTTCAATAATCTAGGATGTCACCTGATGGTAATAATTGGTGTATCTATGTTGACATTAGCATATAGGATTTTTCTGGATATTTTTAGGCTTCCTTGGTGTTTCAGACAATAAAGAATCTGCTTGCAATGCCAGAAACCCAAATTTGATCCCTGTGTTGGAAAGATCTCCTGCAGAAGGGAATTGCTAACTACTCCAATATTCTTGCCTGAAGAATTTTGAGGCTAAAGGTCATTAAATGGGAAACTTTAATCTCTCAGCCAAAATAGACTGATCCACAAAGTATGGAATAATTGCATTCAAAGCCAAAGGGCATGAAGTTACAGATAGATAGATGGAACAAGAAAGCAAAAGGAGTAATAGTGGGGATTAGAACTTGGATAGGACAGCTACTTATAGGTAAGGAATTTTGTCCATCACTCAGACAAGCCTCCTTGAATGGCTTGTGACTTGTGCTTAATTACCCCAATAACATGATAAGCACTGAGAGAGGGCATCCAAGGGTAGACTAAAACCACAATCACAGAAAACTAACCAATCTAATCACATGGACCACAACCTTGTCTAACTCAATGAAACTAAGCCATGCTGTGTAGGGCCACCCAAGATGCACAGGTCATGGTGGAGGGTTCTGACAAAGTGTGGTCCACTAGATAAGGGAATGGCAAACCACTTCAGTGATCTTGCCTTGAAAACCCCATGAACAGTATGAAAGACAAAAAGATGGGACATTGAAAGATGAACTCCCCAGTTGGGTAGGTGCCCAATATGCTACTGGGGCACCAGTAGATCAGTAGATCACAGATGTCCACTGGAGATCAGTGCAGAAATAACTCCAGAAAGAATGAAGAGACAGAGCCAAAGCAAAAACAAAACAAAACAAAAACACTCAGTTGTGGATGTGACTGGTGATAGAAGCAGGGTCTGATTCTTTAAGAGCAGTACTGCACAGGGGCCTGGAATGTTAGGTCCATGAATCAAGGCAAATTGGCAGTGGACAAAAAGGAGATGGCAAGAGTAAACATCAACATTTTAGGAATCAGTGAACTAAAATGGACTAGAATGGGGGAATTTAACTCAATTAACCATTATATCTATTACTCTGGGCAAGAATCCCTTAGAAGAAATGGAGTAGCCATCATAGTCAACAAAAGAGTCTCAAATGCAGTACTTGGATGCAATCTCAAAAACAACAGAATGATCTCTATTTGTTTCCAAGGCAAATCATTCAATATCACAGTAATCCAAGTCTATGCCCCAACCAGTAATGCTGAAGAAGCTGAAGGTGAACGGTTTTATGAAGACCTACAAGACCTTTTAGAACCAACACCCCAAAAATATGTCCTTTTCATTATAGGGAACTGGAATGCAAAAGTAGGAAGTCAAAAAATACCTGAACTAACAGGCAAATTTGGCCTTGGAGTACAGAATGAAGCAGGGTAAAGGCTAATAAAGTTTTGCCAAGAGAACACACTGGTCATAGCAAACACTCTCTTCCAACAACACAAGAGAAGACTCTACACATGGACATCACCAGATGGTCAACACCGAAATCAGATTGATTATATTCTTTGGAGCCAAATATGGAGAAGCTCTATATAGTCAGCAAACACAAGACCAGGAGCTGACTGTTGCTCAGATCATGAGTTCCTTATTACCAAATTCAGACTTGAATTGAAGAAGTAAGGAAAACCACTAGATCATTCAGGTATGACCTAAATCAAATCCCTTACAACTATACAGTGGAAGTGAGAAATAGATTTAAGGGACTAGATCTGATAGACAGAGTGCCTGAATAACTATGGATGGAGGTTCATGACATTATACAGGAGATAAGGATTAAGATCATCCCCAAGAAGAAGAAATGCAAAAAATAAAAATGGCTGTCTGAGGATGCCTTACAAATAGCTGTGAAAAGAAGAGAAGCAAAAAGCAAAGGAAAAAAGGAAAGTTATACCCATCTGAATGCAGAGTTCCAAAGAATAGCAAGGAAAGATAAGAAAGCCTTCCTCAGTAATCAATGCAAAGACATAGAGAAAAACGATGGAATGGAAAGACTTGGGATTTCTTCAAGAAAATTAGAGATACCTAGGGAACATTTCATGCAAAGATGGGCTCAATATAGAACAGAAACTATGAAACTCACAGAAGCAGAAGATATTAAGAGATGGTAAGAATATACATAAAAAAACTGTGTAAAAAAGATCTTCAGAACACAGATAATCATGATGGTGTGGTGACTCACCTCGAGCCAGACATCCTGGAATGTAAAGTCAAGTGGGCCTAAGGAAGTAAAGCTAGTGGAAGAAAAGCTAGTGAAAGTGATGGAATTCCAGCTGAGCTGTTTCATATCCTAAAAGATGATGCTGTGAAAGTGCTGCACCCAATATACTGTGTAAAAAAGATCTTCAGAACACAGATAATCATGATGGTGTGGTGACTCACCTCGAGCCAGACATCCTGGAATGTAAAGTCAAGTGGGCCTAAGGAAGTAAAGCTAGTGGAAGAAAAGCTAGTGAAAGTGATGGAATTCCAGTTGAGCTGTTTCATATCCTAAAAGATGATGCTGTGAAAGTGCTGCACCCAATATGCCAGTAAATGTGGAAAACTCAGCAGTGGCCACAGGACTGGAAGCAGTCAGTTTTCATTCCAATCCCAAAGGAAGGCAATGCCAAAGAATACTCAAACTACCACACAATTGCACTCATCTCACACGCTAGCAAAGGAATGCTCAAATTTCTCCAAGTCAGGCTTCAACAACACGTGTACCATGAACTTGCAGATGTTCAAGCTGGTTTTAGAAAAGTCAGAGGAACCAGAGATCAAATTGCCAACATCCGCTGGATCATCAAAAAAGCAAGAAAGTTCCAGAGAAGCATCTATTTCTGCTATATTGACTGTGGTAAAGCCTTTGACTGTGTGGACCATGATAAAATGGAAGTTCTGAAAGAGATGGGAATACCAGACCACCTGACCTGCCTCTTGAGAAATCTGTATGCCGGGCAGGACACAACAGTTTGAAATGGACATGGAACTACAGACTGGTTCCAAATAGGAAAAGGAGTACATCAAGGCTGTATATTGTCAGCCTGCTTATTTAACTTCTATGCAGAGTACATTATGAGAAACGCTGGGCTGGAAGAAGCAAAAGCTGGAATCAAGATTGCCGGGAGAAATATCAGTA
>SJYX01024791.1:195508-216239 GCA_006410675.1 Oreotragus oreotragus
TATGTGTATATATGTCAATGCTACTTTCTCATGGTGGGGAAAGGAGAGAGTGGTATGAATGGAGAATGCAACTTCTCTTTAAAACATTTGTGAATTCTTAACTGCATAATCCCAAGGCAAGTTACTGAGAATCTGAGCAGAACATAATTAAAGGATAAAAAGTTAAGCAAAGAATATAAGAGATTTGGAGAGACAAAAGTTGGACCTTAGTATTTACCAATTACTAGGATCCCTAGTAAGTGACCTTGACTTTCAGTTGAGATACCTTCACTGGTAATGCCCTAACTAAAATAGAAATCTAGAAATATGCCAGTCCTCACAAAACAAGAGATCTAGCCAGAAGTCATGGTTATATACCCATACCCTATGCACTATCCAGAAGTAAACTGATTAAAAAAAAAAGCCAAAGGACAAATTATAAAATAAATCATAAATAAAAACATATTAACTTCAAGGAAAAAATAGTAAAATTAATGGTCAATTTTTAATCAGAAACCCTGGAAGTTAGACAGCACAATGAGATCTTAAGGTGCTAAAATAATCAGCAAATTGAAATTCTTTTTTCTTGGGGAGGGGGACCATGCTGCTTGGCTTGTAGGGTACTACTTCCCTGACCAGGGATTGAACTCAGGCCCCAGAGCAGTTAAAGTGCCAAGTCCTCAGAGAATGAATTTATGGTTGCTGAGGGGAAGGAGGTGAGGGAGGGATTCATGGAAGGGATAGTTAGGAAGTTTAGGACGGACATGTTCAGTTCAGTTCAGCTCAGTCACTCAGTCGTGTCTGACTCTTTGGGACCCCATGGACTGCAGCATGCTATGCCTCCCTGTCCATCACCAACTCCCAGAGTTTACTCAAACTCATNGGATTCATGGAAGGGATAGTTAGGAAGTTTAGGACGGACATGTTCAGTTCAGTTCAGCTCAGTCACTCAGTCGTGTCTGACTCTTTGGGACCCCATGGACTGCAGCATGCTATGCCTCCCTGTCCATCACCAACTCCCAGAGTTTACTCAAACTCATGTTCATTGAGTCGGTGATGCCATCCAACCATCTCATCCTCTGTTGTCCCCTTCTTCTTCCCCTTCAGTCTTTCCCAGCAACAGGGTCTTTTCCAGTGAGTCAGTTCTTTTCATTAAATGGCCAAAGTATTGGAGTTTCAGCTTCAGCATCAATCCTTCCAATGAAGATTCAGAACTGATTTCCCTTAGGATGGACTGGTTGGATCTCCTTACAGTCCAAGGGACTCTCAAGAGTCTTCTCCAACACCACAGTTCAAAAGCATCAATTCTTCAGTGCTCAGCTTTCTTTATAGTCCAAATCTCACATCCATACCTGACTGGAAAAACCATAGCCTTGACTAGACGGACCTTTGTTGGCAAAGTAATATCTCTGCTTTTTAATATGCTGTCTATATTGGTCATAACTTTTCTTCCAAGGAGCAAGCAGCTTTTAATTTCATGGCTGCAGTCACCATCTGCAGTGATTTTGGAGCCCCCTAAAATAGTCTGACACTGTTTCTACTGTTTCCCCATCTGTTTCCCATGAAGTGATGGGACCAGATGCCATGATCTTAGTTTTCTGAATTTTGACATGTACATTTGCTGTATTTAAAGTTAATAACCAATAATCAGCAAAGATCTACTGTATAGCACATGGAACTCTGCTCAAGGTTATGTGGCAGGCTGAATGGGATGAGAGTTTGGAGGAGAATGGGTATATGTATATGCGTGCCTGAGTTTCTTCACTCTTCACTTGAAACTGTCATCAGCATTAATAGGTTATACCCCAATACAAATTTTTAAAGTTTTTTTAAAGTTTTTAAAAAAGATATTGTCAAGTCCTAACCACTGGATTGCCAGGGAATTCCCTGGCAAATTGGAATCCTATACTCACTGAAAATCAATTTCAAGGATGAAGTGAAATAAAGGCATTCCTACAAAAACAAAAAATGAAGGGAAAATAGCAATAATAGTCTTTCACTAAAATAAATACTGGAAGCGTTTTCCAGGAAGATGATATGATGATTTGAGATTGTTGTAGACTGTAAAATTGGCCAAAATTGGCACCCCTTGCCACATCCACCTCCTGCCACTTGTTGTTTGAGATCCTCCCATTAAGACTTGAGTCAATTTACTACCAGTTGAATTTGTTTGCCAGGTTTTATGGATTGAATTATGTAATTCCTCCAAACTCATATACTGAAGTCTTAACCACCAGTATCTCAGAATGTGACCTTATTTTGTGATAAGATTTTCATGTCAGTAGTCAAGTTACCTTAAATAATTAGACTAATTTCCTTAAATAAAGGGGAATTTTTACACAAAGACATGTAGAGAGGGAAGAAAATGTGAAGAGACACAGGAAGAAGATCCATGCTTCACTCAAAGCCGACAGAAAAAAGCAAAACCTACCAACATGTCGATTTTGGACTTCTAGCCTTAGAACTGTGAGAAATATATTTCTGTTGTTTAAGCTAGCCAGTCTGTGGTAGTTTGTTATAGCAGCACTAGCAAACTAACACACAGACATACTGCCTCAGCCATTGGAAATTGGCAAACATGATAAAGAGGCTTAAAAAAGCTATAAATTGCTCTAGGCACTCTTTGGAACTCTGAAACCAGCATTTGAAAAATGATGAGCCAATCTAGTGGAGCAGGAACTACCATGTGGAATAAAGTTCCTGCTGGAATAAATGATAGACCATTGAGCCTATCAGCTACCTGACATATGAAGCAGGCTATTCTAGATCCTGCAATCAGTTGGCCTGCAACTGGCCACAGAAACATGAGAGAACCTAGCTGTCAGCTGAGCCAGGCCACAATCAGGCTGATACATGGAAACTTAGGCCCAATAGAGTAATTGTTTTAAGCCAACCACTATAATTTGAGGTTGTCTGTTTTAAAGCAAAATCTAAGAGGTACACAGATAGAAGTAAGAAAATTCAGGAAAGGAATAAGATTCCTGGGAAAGGTAAATATATGAGTAAATGCAACTTAATTTTGATTCTCTAAAGATAATAATACTTTGCGTGGTTGTCAAATAGAGTAAAATATGAAAATAGCCTCAAAATGTCATGATTATAAATAAAAGTTAAGTATTATCAGGCACTTGCTTTTATCAATTTCGTATTTATTATGTATTCAGGAAGATTTTTTTTGCAATAACATAAATATTTGTTTTCTTGCTTTGCTACTTATTTATGTAATTATGGAGAAAATATGTACATTTCTTGCTAGTATTTCTATTTGAATACTTTTTTTCAAATTCAATATTCTTTTCAATTAACTAAAACTTATTTTGGGGAATGATATACAAATTGATGCTGATTTTTTTTCCTAAATAGCTAACCAATTGCCCTGATAGATTTTAATTTGTATACACCCGTGGCAGATTCATGTCAATGTATGCTAAATCCAATAGAGTACTGTAAAGTAAAATAAAAAATAAATAAATAAATAAGATAAGATAAAAAATAAAATAAAATATCCTTCTTTTTAAATGTACTTAAGATTTCCATTTCTCATATACTAAATTTTATATGTGTCAGTGGGAGTTCATTTAAAAATATTCCATTTCGTTTATTTCCCACAATAAGTTATTATGTCTTAATAGTAATACTGCACAATTTTCATCAAATTCTCCCATGAACTTTAAAATTCTCACTGATATCATTTAGGGACAGACCCTCATTATTTCAGTCTTCCCTTGTGACTCAGCTGGTAAAGAATCTATCTGCAATGTGGGAGACCTGGGTTTGATTCCTGGGTTGGGAAGATCCCCTGGAGAAGGGAGTGGCTACCCACTCCAGTATTCTGTCATGGAGAATTCCATGGACTATTTATAGTCCATGGGGTCACAAAGAGTCGGACACTACTGAGCGACTTTCACTTTTCATATTTTCTAATTGATCCTCCTATTAACATAATACTAAAATAAAATATTCTTTTCCTTTTTATGCTGACTCTCAGCTTGTTCTAGATCATTAATTAGGCATACCCTTCAAACTCTTGTAGTGCTTTCATAAATTTTTTCTTAGTTTACCTTTTAGAGACAATTTGTCTGGATCACTCATATGTCTATATGTCTTCTGAACAGAGGTGTTGACAGCTTTTGTTCTAGGCTGTCTTTTTAAGAATATTTGTATAACAGACAGCCTTGAAAGATACAGCCTTGTATCTCCTTATAGGGCAAAGGTAGATTTGTTTGTAGTCCAGTATAATAAAGATGATGTCTCCCTCTGAGGCAAAGATAGGGCAGAATTTCTTAAGGTTGGGATTTCCTAGGTTCAAGTTTCTGCAGTGTTCCCCATTGACATAAACTACCTACATCCACGGAGCTGTTCCATTCAATATTCATGGGACTTGAGGACAAGCAGAGCCACAGCAAACATTACATTTAAAATAACTGCTATGTCATGAGTAAAAGGGTTCTTTGTTTCTGACTCAGCAGCCATAAAACTGTAGCAGGCTAACTTGTTAGCTTGAAAGTAGGATATTAATTCCAGGCTATCCTAATTCTTACTTCAGTGCTTCAGCCAAGCTGGTTTCCTTAGGTGACCTACCCAAGTAAGACTAATCTTAATTGTGGAATTGGTTTCACAGTTTTCTATTGGACTTCTACAATGTGCTAAAAATCATAAGGATCCCTGGTTATATAACACTGTAACTATTAATTTTTTTTCTTTTACAAAAATTGAGNTCTTTATCCCAAAGAGGGCTGTCTGCTGGAAACACTTTAGGAAGAGCTCAAGTGTAGGTTCTTTCCTGAGGGCATGGCACCCCAGCATTCATTCAATAGAAATATTGTTCAAAATTCTTCGTACGTTCTAGTAAGTAGCTCTCCAAAACTGGTGTTCAAATGCAGTTAGCACTGCTGTATTAGTTAACAGATAAAAGTTGCTTTAAAATAGTTCATGTAACAAATTTTTAGTGTATTTAGTTTGTCTATGGAGTCTTACATAACATAAACATTAAAAAATATTGATTAATCCTCTTTATATATTTACTTTTCCTTGGGTTTTATGAAATGTTTAAATGTGCTTATATGTTTAAATATAAGAATATCTTATAATTAAAAAATTCTACTGTATCTTTAGTACTTTATAGTTTATTTCCATGTATAACCTCACAAATGTGTGTAATATAATACAGAAAACATACCTTCCTTTGTCTTCAAATAGGTAGTAATTTCATGAATAATCAATCAAAGCTTTCCTCATTGATTTGAAGTGCTACCTTTATTGCACAGTAAATTCACATATTCACATATTCTCTGAGCTTTCCATTGATCTATTTGCCTATGCCTCCGTCAGTACCATACTTTTTATTAGTAAAGATTTATAGTGCAAGTCCCTCTCCATTGTTATTCTTTTTCTTCTCATTATTTTCTTGGCTATTTCACACATTTTTCTGAAATGACATTTAGGATCAGTATGTCAAGTTGTGAAATAACCACACTACAAAAAAGCAAACAAATCAAAAAGAGATTTTGGCTGGATTTTTATTGAATTCATATATTAATTTGGAAAGAATTGGCATCTTTACAGTACTGAGTCTTTTCCTCCAAAGACATGATGTCCATTTCATTTAATCAGGTCTTTTTGTATGTTGTTATGGAATTTTCCAGCTGATTTGGTATTCACCTCACACAAAATGAGAGATACAATGAAATATCTGTATAAACTGATTCTGGGAAGGATTTGTGTCAGGATGACCTAGAACGCTTACAGTCTGTTTCTAACTATCCAAATTATAACATCTATACCTTGAATGTTTGTATAAACTCCTAAAATATAATGCTTATTTTGTTGCATCTTTTTGTTTTTTCTTGTATTTTGTATAATAGTTCTTGAATACAGCAATATTTTGAAATCTTAAGTAGTGAGCATTCACTATTTTAAATAAACACAGAACAAATAATAGTCTATCTGAGTCCAGGGTTTATTTTATGTTACAGTGTTCTTAGATTTTTCTTATTTATAGAGGTAATTTTTTTTGTATAAACTCCTAAAATATAATGCTTATTTTGTTGCATCTTTTTGTTTTTTCTTGTATTTTGTATAATAGTTCTTGAATACAGCAATATTTTGAAATCTTAAGTAGTGAGCATTCACTATTTTAAATAAACACAGAACAAATAATAGTCTATCTGAGTCCAGGGTTTATTTTATGTTACAGTGTTCTTAGATTTTTCTTATTTATAGAGGTAATTTTTTAAAAATTTTACCTCCCTCTACATCCCTTGCTTTTTCATATTAGTATAGATATCTTTTTCAATGTAAAGTTTAATGATCATTTATATTTTCTTCTAATGATTTATATTTTGATTCTTATGTCAAATTATTTAATATACTTTATTATTGCAGAGTCAACATGTTGTACAAATTTTAGAAAGTATAAAAAAGCCCTTGTTCCAAACTAAATTTTGCTAATAATAGCAAAATTGAGAAATTACCCTTTATATAATTGAATAATTTATCTCTATTATTTTATGTACATATTAGTAAGCTGGTATTTTTATACTTTTAATATGTTTTCCCCCTAAAAGTATATTTCAAACATTTTTATGACATTATTCTTTAGCTTGGCATTTTTAGTTGATGTGTAGTATTTTACCATATATTGTCATAATTTATTGACATTGTCCACTAGATGTGGCTGTTAGGTTGTTTTCAATTTTTGTTCTTATAAAAATGCTGAATATAATCAAATGCTTATTCCTGTATTATCAACTCCCAACATTGAAATTAGCAAAAAAAGAATATGTTTGTTTTGTGCTTTGGATGTATGTTGCCAAACTGTCCTCTGGAAATACAGTGGCAGTTTACAGTTGCATATGTTTGAATTCATTAAGTTCTACACTTAATGGGAATTTTTTTAGCAATGGAATATAGCAGTGAATGAAACAGACATACATCCAGGACATCATGACACTTACATTTTAGCAAAGAGAAGACAAAACACTTGTGATAAATAAGATTTACTTATATATAAAGTATATAATTGCTATAGACTGAAATGTGGGTGATGGTGGTTTAGTAGCTAAGTGGTATCTGACTCTTTTGTAACCATGGACTGTAGCCTGCCAGGCTCCTCTGTCTATAGGACTTCCCAGGCAAGAATACTAGAGTGGATGGCCATTTCCTTCTCCAGGGGATCTTCCCAACCCAGGGATTAAGCCCATATCTACTGCATTGGCAAGTGGATTTTTTTTTTTTTTAAACCACTGAGTGACCAAGGAAGTCATTCTCTCCCTATGAAGGCACTAATTCCGTCATGTGAATCCTCATGACCTCATATGAACTTAAGTTACCTTAGAAAACAGAATTTTGGACTTGTTATATTTGATAGGGGACAGCAGAGGATGAGATGTTCAGTTCATGTTATATTTGATAGGGGACGGCAGAGGATGAGATGTTCAGTTCATTCGCTCAGTCATGTCCAACTCTTTGCAACTCCATGGACTGCAGCATGCCAAGCTTTTCTGTCCATCACTAACTCCCAGAGATTACTCAAACTCATGTTCGTTGAGTCAGTGATGCCATCCAACCATCTCATCCTCTGTCATCCCCTTCTCCCATTTTCAGTCTTTCCCAGCATCAGGGTCTTTTCCAGTGAGTCAGTTCTTCACATCAGGTGGCCAAAGTATTGAAATTTCAGCTTTAGCATTAGTCCTTCCAATGAATATTCAGAACTGATTTACATTAGGATGGACTGGTTGGATCTCCTTGAAGTCCAAGGGACTCTCAAGAGTCTTCTCAAACACCACACTTCAAAAGCATCAATTCTTCAGCGCTCAACTTTCCTCATAGTCCAACTCTCACATCCATACATGACTACTGGAAAAAGCATAGCCTTGACTAGATGGACCTTTGCTGGCAAAGTAATGTCTCTGCTTTTTAATATGCTGTCTAAGATGGTCATAGGTTTTCTTCCAAGGAGCAAGAGTCTTTTAATTTCATGGCTGCAATCACCATCTGCAGTGATTTTGGAGGCCCCCAAAATAATCTGTCACTGTTTCCATTGTTTCCCCATCTATTTGCCATGAAGTGATAGGTCTGGATGCCAGGATCTTCTGAATGTCGAGTTTTAAGCCAACTGTTTCACTCTCCTCTTTCACATTCATCAAGAGACTCTTTAGTTGTTTGCTTTCTGTCATAAGGGTGGTGTCATCTGCATATCTGAGGTTATTGATATTTCTCTCAGCAATCTTGATTCCTGCTTGTGCCTCATCCAACCCAGCATTTTGCACGATGTACTCTGCATATAAGTTAAATATGCAGGGTGACAATATACAGGCCTGATGTATTCCTTTTCTGATTTGGAACCAGTCTGTTGTTACATAGTTTTAACTGTTGCTTCTTGACCTGCATACAGATTTCTCAGAAGTCAGGTCAGGTGGTCTGTTATTCCCATCTCCTTAAGAGGAGCCTGGTAGGCTACAGTCCATGGAGTCACAAAGAGTCAGACGTGACTGAGTGACTTTACTTGCTTACTTACTTACTTAACAGTTTTCCACAGTTTGTTGTGATCCACACAGTCAAAGGGTTTGGCATGGTCAATAAAGCAAAAATATATGTTTGTTGGAACTCTCTTGCTTTTTTGACGATCTAGCTTATGTTGGCAATTTGGTCTCTCATTCTTCTGTTTTTTTCAAATCTTGAACATCTGAAAGTTCACAGTTCATGTAGTGTTGAGGCTTGGCTTGGAGAATTTTGAGAATTACTTTGCTAGTATTTGAGATGAATGCAATTGTGTGGTAGTTTGAACATTCTTTGGCATCGCACTTTTTTGAGATTGAAATGAAAACTGACCTTTTCCAGTTAGATAGCATCAATGACTCAATGGACATAAATTTGAACCAATTCTGAGAGATAGTGGAGGACAGATGAGCATGGCATGCTGTAATCCATGAGGGTGCAAAGAGCTGGACACGACTTGTGACTGGACAACAACAACATTTGAAATGCTTATTGAACACATAAGTAGAAAGGCTGGTTGGCAGTCGATATGTGAGTCTGGGAAATGATGAAATGCATAAGCTGGAAATCTCAGAATATAAATTTGGAAGCTAGGATACTTAGAAACATATATAGAGAGAATGAAGATAAAAGAAAAGTATTCCAGTGATTGACCTCTGGTCTACCCTGATATTTCTAGGTTAGAACGCTGAGGAAGAGACAGCAAAACAAAAAAAGGCTAAAAAGAGAAAGTCTAGGATAATGGTTGCTGCTAAGTCACTTCAGTCGTGTCCGACTTTGTGTGACCCCATTGACGGCAGCCCACCGGGCTCCCCCGTCCCTGGGATTCTCCAGGCAAGAACACTGGAGTGGGTTGCCGTTTCCTTCTCCGATGCATGAAAGTGAAAAGTGAAAGTGAAGTCGCTCAGTCATGTCCGACTCTTCGTGACCCCATGGACTGCAGCCTACAAGGCTCCTCCTGTCTCTTATACACATCTAGATGTGTATAAGAGACAGGAAATGGTATGAACCTAACAGAAGCAGAAGATATTAAGAAGAGGTGGCAAGAATACACAGAAGAACTGTACAGAAAAGATCTTCCCAACACAGATAATCATGAGGATGTGATCACTAATCTAGAGCCAGACATCTTGGAATGTGAAGTCAAGTGGGCCTTAGAAAGCATCACTACGAACAAAGCTAGTGGAGGTGATGGAATTCCAGTTGAGCTGTTTCAAATCCTGGAAGATGATGCTGTGAAAGTGCTGCACTCAATATGCCAGCAAATTTGGAAAACTCAGCAGTGGCCACAGGACTGGAAAAGGTCAGTTTTCATTCCAATTCCAAAGAAAGGCAATGCCAAAGAATGCTCAAACTACCGCACAATTGCACTCATCTCACACGCTAGTAAAGTAATGCTCAAAATTCTCCAAGCCAGGCTTCAGCAATATGTGAACCGTGAACTCCCTGATGTTCAAGCTGGTTTTAGAACAGGCAGAGGAACCAGAGATCAAATTGCCAACATCCGCTGGATCATGGAAAAAGCAAGAGAGTTCCAGAAAAACATCTATTTCTGCTTTATTGACTATGCCAAAGCCTTTGACTGTGTGGATCACAATAAACTGTGGAAAATTCTGAAAGAGATGGGAATACCAGACCACCTAACCTGCCTCTTGAGAAATCTGTATGCAGGTCAGGAAGCAACAGTTAGAACTGGACATGGAACAACAGACTGGTTCCAAATAGGAAAAGGAGTACGTCAAGGCTGTATATTGTCTCCCTGCTTATTTAACTTATATGCAGAGTACATCATGAGAAACGCTGGACTGGAAGAAACACAAGCTGGAATCAAGATTGCCGGGAGAAATATCAATAACCTCAGATATGCTGATGACACCACCCTTATGGCAGAAAGTGAGGAGGAGCTAAAAAGCCTCTTGATGAAAGTGAAGGAGGAGAGCGAAAAAGTTGGCTTAAAGCTCAACATTCAGAAAACGAAGATCATGGCATCCGGTCCCATCACTTCATGGGAAATAGATGGGGAAACAGTGGAAACAGTGTCAGACTTTATTTTTTTGGGCTCCAAAATCACTGCAGATGGTGACTGCAGCCATGAAATTAAAAGACGCTTACTCCTTGGAAGAAAAGTTATGACCAACCTGGATAGTATATTCAAAAGCAGAGACATTACTTTGCCGACTAAGGTCCGCCTAGTCAAGGCTATGGTTTTTCCTGTGGTCATGTATGGATGTGAAAGTTGGACTGTGAAGAAAGCTGAGCGCCGAAGAATCGATGCTTTTGAACTGTGGTGTTGGAGAAGACTCTTGAGAGTCCCTTGGACTGCAAGGAGATCCAACCAGTCCATTCTGAAGGAGATCAACCCTGGGATTTCTTTGGAAGGAATGATGCTAAAGCTGAAACTCCAGTACTTTGGCCACCTCATGGGAAGAGTTGACTCATTGGAAAAGACTCTGATGCTGGGAGGAATTGGGGGCGGGAGGAGAAGGGGACGACCGAGGATGAGATGGCTGGATGGCATCATGGACTCGATGGACGTGAGTCTGAGTGAACTCCGGGAGATGGTGATGGATAGGGAGGCCTGGCGTGCTGCAATTCATGGGGTCGCAAAGAGTCGGACACGACAGAGCAACTGAACTGAACTGCACTGATGTTATTTTTGCAATGGACTCCGAAAAAAGGATATTTCAGATACTCATAAGTAGAAATCCAGGAAAAGCAAATTGTGTTAAAATTGTGCACAGGGATGAAATATAAATCAAAGAAGCATTAACTATACTTTAGCTATTTTGATAATGATGCAATATTTAACCCTATGCTTAAATATTGCTTTTAAAATTCCCAAATTAATGTTTTTTAATTTTGCAGTTGGAGACCACAGTCCATGTGGTAATTAAAGCCAGGATGATGTATCCAAGAAAGCAGGTGTACAGAATTCATTAGAACTACAGTGTATCACTTGGGGGTTATTAACATATGTTGTGATGGAAGAAATTAGGATATGCATTGTCATTGCAGCAGAAGATTAGCAAGATGATTTACCCATCAGGAGGACTGCATTCTACTAAATGACAGCTCTGGAGAATTAAAATAAATTATTCATTCACATAGTCGTCCATTCTTTCATGCATTTATTGACTCACCGGAATTAGTGCCACCCCTATGAATTTCCTGAGCTCACCTCTACTGGAGCACTTCACAGACTGTATGTTGTTTGTCAACTTATCTATCACATCTATATCTTATCGCCAAACTCTTGAGTCTGGCACACGGTAGACACAAATTAAGTGCTTGGGCAATAAACTTTGACCACCAAGCGAATATATCCAGAATTTACATCCTATGCACTCTTGATTACAAGCAGAATGGAAAGCAATTGTAGGCTCTGTAGGAAATATGCATGAGTTCAGATTTGTTTGATCCTTGTTTATTTTTCATTCCAGAAGGTTGGGAATGTGTTCAATAAAAAGTAAGACAAGTGCATAAAGGAGTAGATGGGATGAAAGAAGGTAAACATGGTTATCAACCCCCGCAATGCAGGTTTTGAGGGATGGACAGAATCCAGAAGGCAGAGGGCAACTGAGAGCATGTCTGCTTGGGTGACGAGCCTGAGTAAACTCACTGTGGGAGAAAAGTGCAGGCAAAGCTCAGAGAGAAGTGAGCAGGGAGTGAATGCCTCTCTTTCTACCGAGGGAGACGGAAAGGCAAGTTGTAATCAGATGTAGTTAGGGAGGCCAGTGGGAGGCACTGAGGCTTTGGAATGCTCAGGAGCTCACTGCTGCATAATCAGACAGGCTGAACTGGCAGGAAAGCAGGATGAGCAGGAAGAGGGACGCTGCATAATGAGTGGACACTTCCACTGGCATCTTCTATGTGTCTTCATCTGATTTGATCAAGTTAGTTGCTCAGTTGTATCCGACTCTTTGCTACCCCATGGACTATAGCTTGCCAGGTTCCCCTGTCCATGGAATTTTCCAGGCAAGAGTACCAGAATGGATTGCCATTTCCTCCTCCAAGGGATCTTCCCGATCTAGGGACTGAACCCAGGTCTTCAGCATTGCAGGCAGACTCTTTTCTGTCTGAGCCACCAGGGAAGCCCAATCCCAGTGCAGTGGACTGAATGTTTAAGCCCCTCCAAAACATATGTTAGAATCCTAATCCCCATGTGATAGCATTTGGAGGTGGGGCCTTTAGGAGGTGATTAGGTCATAAGGGTTCTGACTGACTCAAGGATTAGTGCCCTTATTAAAGGGACACCAGAGAGATCCCTTGCCACTTCTAAATGTGAGGTTACAGTGAAAAAACAGTGATCTAAGAAGCAGCCCTCACTAAATACAAAGTCTGCTGGTGCCTTGACCTTAGACTTTTAGTTCTTCAGAACTGTGACAAATAAACTTCTGTTGTTTGTAAGCCACCAGTCTATGGTATTTTGTTGTAGAAGCCTGAATGGCTAAGATAGCCTGTATCTATTTGGAATACAGTATGTTTCCATTTCTTGCTCATACTGTAATTTCACAGCACCTTTCTTAGAACCTGGCACTTATGGCCTAAATAAATATTTCCTGAATGAACAATAGTTCAATAAAATATCTACAGCTACCCGTACTTCAATATCTTTGTACTACATACCTTCTAAATAGGAACACATTCTAAAAAACATTCTGTGTAGGGAAGTATTTATTACTCCATCAGTCTCCAACATAAAAATACCAACTGGGGAAAACTCGAGTTTAAAATAAAGAAGGGTGAGTAAAATACCAATGCAGATTTTAATATCTGAAAAGTGAGAAAATGATGAAAATGAAAATCAAAGGAAACTGCACAATTCTTGAGTCTAACCTTCCAGTATCAGAAAAATGAATAAAATAATTAAAATATAGTATAAAGCATTCAGCAAAGATCCACTGAAATTCATATAAGCATGATTCAAAATCCCAATGTTTATTTCTTTTCAAGGTTACCATAAATTACTGATATTGAAGAAGATTTGAATAACAGAAGACTTGGAACTGATTCTTTAAAAATCAAGATATTGTTAAGAAAAATATATACTGCTTTTAATCTTAATGGACTTCTTATCTAGTCCAGGTTTTGATGTAAGAAAACATTTGTGTCTGTACATATTTATATAAAATATTATTAAGAGGCAAATATAAATGTAATATTAGAATGTAGACTACAGTAATGATTGTAGCACTAATGCAAGTAACTGCTTTGAATAAACTCCTCTCAAGATTCTATATGCCATAAATCAAAGCTTTATAAAGTACACTGGACTTGCTTCATAGGTACTACAAAATACACCAAAAGCTAAATGTATAATAGCACAAAGCTATCAGCAGGGAGATGTCATGGATTCAAATTTCAGTTTATTTAAATACAGAAATGTAAATCAGTGTTACTTTCAATAAAAGTATAGCATATAACTGTACTCCAGAAAAATGGAAAAATATATTTAGGTATTTAAACACTTTTCAGATGACATAATCAGCTGCTTTAGAAAGTGGGTTTCCTCAAAGATATGAAAATAAACTCCCAAAGTACTGAGTAACAGTCATTGAGTGATTTCATGTCACACCAGTAAATGTCTTCCCAAAACTTGAAAACAAAGGAAGAAAGATGTCCGAGGTAAGTTTCCACATTGAGAACAAGAATGAGGGTGTATTTTTATAAGCACAAATCGGCATGCCAGCTTATGGTTTTGGTTAAAGGGAGACTTTCCAGAGCTAGAGAGATCAAAGCAGTTGGCAAATGTAAATTATGGTTACTATTAAAAATGTGCTGAAACCAGATAAAATACAAACAATTTCAGCATGACATGTTGTTTAGTCAAGACGGCATTTTCCATGATTATCTGCTCTAATGGGATGCTGACATTAGGGCGGCAGAGGAGCGTGGCAAGCCTGGCAGAAACATCCACCTGACAGAGGGTTACAAATGTCACGGAAGGTAGTTATCAATTTATACAGGAAAAGGCTAGCACGAGATTTCCTTAAGGACTATGATATCGAAGAAGATTATTAGCTAAAGTTCAATATAAATAAATGGAGGGAGTGATTAGAAATTTACTTCCAAGTTACAGTCTAAAATTTTATGACTTTTTCTTCTCTAGAAGAGAAGGGAAAAGCAAAGGAAAACAGGAAAGATATACCCGTTTGGATGCAGAGTTCCAAAGAATAGCAAGGAGGGATAAGAAAGCCTTCCTCAACGATCAGTGCAAAGAAATAGAGGAAAACAACAGAATGGGAAAGACTAGAGATCTCTTCAAGAAAATTAGACACCAAGGGAACATTTCATGTGGAAAAGCAAAGGAAAACAGGAAAGATATACCCGTTTGGATGCAGAGTTCCAAAGAATAGCAAGGAGGGATAAGAAAGCCTTCCTCAACGATCAGTGCAAAGAAATAGAGGAAAACAACAGAATGGGAAAGACTAGAGATCTCTTCAAGAAAATTAGACACCAAGGGAACATTTCATGCAAAGATGGGCTCGATAAAGGACAAAAATGGTATGGACCTAACAGAAGCAGAAGATATTAAGAGGTGGCAAGAATATGGCAAGAATACACAGAAGAACTGTACAAAAAAGATCTTCACAACCCAGATAATCATTACGGTATGATCACTCACCTAGAGCCAGACATCCTGGAATGCAAAGTCAAGTGGGCTTAGGAAGCATCACTACGAACAAAGCAAGTGGACGTGATGGAATTCCAGTTGAGTTATTTCAAGTCCTAAAACACGATGCTGTGAAAGTGCTGCACTGAATATGTCAGCAAATTTGGAAATCTCAGCAGTGGTCACAGGACTGGAAAAGGTCAGTTTTCATTCCAATCCCAAAGAATGACAATGCCAAAGGATGTTCAAACTACCACACAATTGCACTCATCTCACACACTAGTAAAGTAATGATCAAAATTCTCCAAGCCAGGCTTCAGCAATACGTGAACCATGAACTTCTAGATGTTCAAGCTGGTTTTAGAAAAGGCAGAGAAACTAGAGATCAAATTGCCAACANCTTATACACATCTAGATGTGTATAAGAGACAGCTACCACACAATTGCACTCATCTCACACACTAGTAAAGTAATGATCAAAATTCTCCAAGCCAGGCTTCAGCAATACGTGAACCATGAACTTCTAGATGTTCAAGCTGGTTTTAGAAAAGGCAGAGAAACTAGAGATCAAATTGCCAACACCTGCTGGATCACTGAAAAAGCAAGAGAGTTCCAAAGAAACATCAATTTCTGCTTTACTGACTATGCCAAAGCCTTTGACTATGCAGATCACAGCAAACTGTGGAAAATTCTGAGAGATGGGAATACCAGACCACTTGACCTGCCTCTTGAGAAACCTGTATGCAGGTCAGGAAGCAACAGTTAGAACTGGACATGGAACAACAGACTGGTTCCAAATAGGAAAAAGAGTACATCAAGGCTGTATATTGTCACCCTGTTTAAGTTAACTTATATGTAGAGGACATCTTGAGAAATGCTGGGCTGGAAGAAGCACAAGCTGGAATCAAGATTACCAGGAAACATATCAATAACCTCAGATATGCAGATGACACCACCTTTTATGGCAGAAAGTGAAGAGGAACTAAAGAGCCTCTTAATGAAAGTGAAAAAGAGTGAAAAAGTTGGCCTAAAGCTCAACATGCCAAAAACGAAGATCATGGCATCTGGTCCCATCACTTCATGGGAAATAGATGGGGAAACAGGGGAAACAGTGGAAACAGTGTCAGACTTTATTTTGGGGGGCTCCAAAATCACTGCAGATGGTGACTGCAGCCATGAAATTAAAAGACACTTACTCCTTCGAAAGAAAGTTATGACTAAACTAGACAGCCTATTAAAAAAGCAGAGACATTACTTTGCCAACACACGTCCGTCTAGTCAAGGTTATAGTTTTTCCAGTAGTCATGTATGGATATGAAAGTTGGACTATAAAGAAAGCTGAGCACCGAAAAACTGATTCTTTTGAACTGTGGTGTTAGAGAAGACTTGAGATTCCCTGGGACTGCACGGAGACCCAACCAGTCCATCCTAAAGGAGATCAGTCCGGAGTGTTCATTGAGAAGACTGATGTTGAACCTGAAACTCCAATATTTTGGCCATTTGATGCAAAGAACTGACTCATTGGAAAAGACCCTGATGGTGGGAAAGATAGAAGATGGGAGGAGAAGGGGACGACAGAGGATAAGGTGGTTAGATGTCATCACCAACTCAATGGACATGAGTTTGGGTAAACTCTGGGAGTTGGTGATGGACAGGGAGGCCTNCATTGGAAAAGACCCTGATGGTGGGAAAGATAGAAGATGGGAGGAGAAGGGGACGACAGAGGATAAGGTGGTTAGATGTCATCACCAACTCAATGGACATGAGTTTGGGTAAACTCTGGGAGTTGGTGATGGACAGGGAGGCCTGACTTGCTGCAGTCCATGGGGTCGCAAAGAGTTGGACACAACTGAGAGACTGAACTGAACTGAACTGAATAGCCAAATAACAATGCTGTGATAATTTCAGTTGAATGGTGAAGGGATTCAGTCATATGTAAATATGTATCCATTCTCCCCCAGACCCCCCTCCTATCCAGGCTGTCACGTAATATTGAGCAGAGTTCCCTGTGCTATTTAGTAGGACCTTGTTGGTTATCCATTTTAAATATAGCAGTGTATACCTGTCAACACTACCAACTTGGAAAAATCCTAGATACATAAACAAAAACCTGAGATAATAATAACAATAAAAATTACTGCTCTAAAATGTAATAATGGCTCAGTGGTAAAGAATCTACCTGCAGTGCAGGAGACAAAGGAATTGCAGGTTCAATCCCTTGGTCAGGAAGACCCCCTGGAGGAGGAGACGGCAACCCACCCCGGTATTCTTGCCTGGAAAATCCCATGGACAGAGGAGTCTGGCGGGTACAGTCCATAGGGTTGCAATGAGTAGGACATGACTGAGCACACACACATGCACAGTGTAATAAACAACTTAAGTTTTTCCAGACGACAGAAAAAAAAATAAAAACACAAGGTGAAGAACATCGGAGGACAATGACACAGTAGAATATTATTACTCTGAAGATAAGTAATCACAACCTGATAATATGTGGTGGGCACAAATGGAATCAATGCACAGAACAAGTAGAATGGCATTCACAGTGAGTCACAATTAACCGGTGCTTTAATCTGAAAATGAAATGAAGTCTATAGAGAAAGGAAGAACTGAATTAAGGCAGGAAATCGTGTTGGGTACAAACCAACACAATGGAATTGAAGACTAAAGGAGGATGCCGTTTCAAGGATTCGGGAACGTTTAAATGATTTCTATCTGAAAGCGAGAAAGAACTGAAAGTGCAAGTGTTAGTTGCTCAGTTGTTCTGACTTTGCAACCCCACAGACTATAGCCTGCCAGGCTCCTCTGTCCGTGGAATTCTTCAGGCTCTGAAGAATACTGGAGGGGGTAGCCATTCCCTTCTCCAGGGGATCTTTGTGACCCAGGGACCAAACGCAGGTCTCCTGAGCCACCTCCATCTGAGCCACCGGGGAAATGAAAAAGGGAGAGAGGCAAAGGATGACTCCCGAGATCCTGACTGGAGCACACCTGGGTATATCATGGGGCCTGTGGCACTGATAGAACGGATGGAAAGAAAGACTCTGCACCTGGATTTGGATCTGCAGACTGAGATTTCCATGGAAGTTGGTTAGGCAATCAAAACTATGAGTCTGAGAGCCAATAAGAAGTCTGGCCTACAGACAGGTACTGGGGAACACAGCATGAGGGGACAATTTAAAACCATGAACATGGATGAAATACTTCAAGCAAGAAGGTTAATGATAAGACATGAAGAGTATTAACATTTAGGGAGTCCAAGGCAAGGAGGAAGTACCAAAGAAATTGAGAATAAGTGGCCTGAAGGAGAACTGCAAATTTAGAAGAAAACCTTATCCTGAAAGTCACAGAAGGATGGTTGCAGCAATGAGAGATCATCTCAAAGTAAATATCATACACATTACAAAGCACACAGGGTCATGACTGAAGAACAACTATGGGAGTGGGTTATTTCTTAACTGCAAATCCTGTATTCCTAGAATGAAACTATTTAAATGAAATGGTGGATCTGAAATTTAGACTACAGTAGGCAGAAGATTAAATTAGAGATGACAGAGTAGCGTCAAAAAAGAGCTTTTTAAAGCTTATTATGAAGTAAGAACAGGGGAGCATACAAAGACTGATGCAAGCAGGAGGAACGCTTTTTTTTAAAAGACAGAAATTTAAGCATGCATATATAGAGGCCAAAGAGTTATTACAAGGAGTTTGAATAATGTGAGGTCCATGATTGAGGCCTCCCTAAGGGAGGAAGGTAAACTATGGATGGAGGATTATAGCCTGTGAGAGGGAAAGAAACATTTAAACAAATCAAGGAAATACGGATTTGCAAACATCTAGAGATGGAGGAGTAAGAAATCTGATGGTTCAAACCACAGAGCTTCAGGTATAGAGTAGAATCTCATCCCACGGAAGGAAAAGAAGTTGGTAGTTGAGCCGACTACGGTTCAATCCCAGGGCCGTCATTTACAGGCACCATTCACTTGAGCCTCAGTTACCTTCTCTGTCACAGGAACAATAATCTCTGTCTCTCACACTGTGCAAATTAAATGAGACAATACATGTAAATATGCTGGCAGACAGCATGAATTTCCTTAACCCCTCTCTTTATTTTCTCAGTAAAACTGGAAGCAAGATACACTGGCTGTGGGAGAGATGCAAGGAAGAGAACGGGCTTGAGGAAACTGGTGGAAAATGAAATTGTGGACATTCAAGGCTGATGGAAACACTGCGGGCTCCACTGGTGTGGGCAACCATGAGCTTGTCGAGGCAGCACTGTAAAGTGTGTCCATGTGGGCTTTTGTTTTTGGAAATTTAGTATTCCTGGTGGACAAGTGTAGCCGGTAGAGAGTTGCAGTTCCACTGTGGAGATCAGTAGGCTGTGTGTGATGGAATAACAGAAGGTCAGGGAACTGGAGACTCTGGACAAAGAGTACTGAAGCTCCCTCCCAGCCCCCAGTCTCAAATCTGGTGGAGGAAAAGAAACAATTTTTTTAAAAGGCCATTAAACAGCTACAACCACAGAGTCATCTGTCATCCTTCGTTTTGTTATAAAATGAACTGTTATAAAACAGTGAAGCCCAGTATTGCAGTGTTTCCATTGCTATAGCCTGGTATCAAATACTTAATCAAAATCAGAAAAATACCAAAGAAATTCAGCAATCCCCAGATTATTAAAATAACTTGCTTTAAAAATAATTGTCAAGGGACTATCTAGCTTTATATACATTCATGGCTTATTTCAGCATTATCAACTTCTGATCTTTCTGTTATACTAGTCAATGATGCCAAGTAAGATGAGTGAAGAATACTAAACATTGTACCCAATTTCTGTTGTAAAAAATGAATTGGTATATCTTTCAATAGCAGCAATACAGAGAAACAAAAAGAGAAGTTGCCCACTGGAAATGAAGGAGTTGGGAGAAAGGGAGCAAGTACTTTTTTTTTTTTTTTCTCCTAAAGGGTGTGGTACGAGATGATGGATTAAGTTGTGAAGACCCAGGAATGATAATGAAAACAATTTTCCCATTCTCTTATTGAGTTGAAGGCTATGCTGTTGGCAAGCTGAAAGAAATATAGTAATGGAGCCCAGTAGGGCTCGAGAACAAAAGCAGTGAGAACCTGGCTGGTAAGACTTTGTATAGGTTCAGTGTAACTGCGCATGGCTGAGGTTTTGGCAGTTTGGGAGAGAAAGGTTTCCATTACTCAACCTCGTGAGTAACACATAAACATGTAACATTTAACAAAAATACAAGTTTGTTTTTTAGGCATAATATCTAGATGTCATATTTTAAATTATTGCAGTCTGTTAAAACATCTACATAATTTTAGGTCTTGTTTTTTTTGAATTCATGCTGGGGAGTATCTCAGTAGTCAGTAATAAGTACAAAGGATATTCATTTCTTTCCCTTGGAACTAGGCAGATGTTAGCTACTCAAGTAATTAAGACTTTTCCCTTTATTACCCATTTGAATTTGGGACTAGGCTTTGAATTAGTGGCATTTAAATTTGTTGGTAATCATAGATCCTGTTAAGAATTTTATTTTGGCCTAGGAAATTATGCACATGCAGGCATGCACACACACACAAACACACACACACGTGTAAATTTTGGCATATAATTTTGGAAGGACTCAGTTCAGTTCA